>JAODAL010002385.1:0-197698 GCA_025379985.1 Phyllomedusa bahiana | reverse complement strand
AAAATTTTTAAAGAAATTTTTAATACCCCCAAAGGTCCGAACTAAGTAAAATCGCCCCCAAAGATGGGGAAAATCCGCAAAATGGGAAAAAAAGTGATGTAAAACAAAATATGTAAAATATTTTGTAAAAAGCACACAGAAAAAATAAAATATAGAAAAAAACCCTGACTGCTAAAACTGCAACTTTCAACCCCCCCCCCCCCACCCAACAATCCAAACGATCCATCACCTATATGACGCATTTACAAAACTTATTTTAGTGCCACTTTTGTGGTTTAAATGAATTAATAAATTCAAAATATGTGGGAAAAAAAAAAGAATTTTTTTTTTTAATTTTCCTTCCTTTTATTAAAAAAAAACAAACCTCAAGGTAAAAATTACATGAAAATAAAGTCTTAAAGGGGGGAGGGGAGTAGAAAGTGTGAGAAAGCATTATAGTGTTCAAACCCAAACTGGTTAAAGAGCTATTTCAATTTTAGATGATAGTTACATGGCAACCTGGTTGGATTTTTTTTTGCAGTATTTGGAAGGTCACCCACAACTTTTAAAACAGAGTTTGGTCTGCACATCCAAAAAGATTTTTTAGTTAAATCCTTTAACAAACACCCATCAGTCCAATACAGTCCAGTGAGTGCCGCTCTAACACAATATATTAGTCACACAACTGTATGGCTGAACATAGTATTGGATGGTTAGGAAAAGCAAAGGCTTTGTTGGTTTTCTCTGACAGATTTCATCTCATTTCGGCATAAAAGGAGTAACTCATAGGGAGCTTAAAGGGGTTGTCTCACTAGAAGGATTGCTTTTTACGTTAAAGATCTTGCAAAAACAAGTCACTTTGCAATATATGTCCATTAACAGTATCCTACCTATTCCTAGATATCCCTCTTGTATGGGCTGCATCAGCTCCTCAGGTCGCTATAGCTACAGACCTGTTTGATCTCTCCTGATAGGCTGCCAGCACTGGTTGCTATAGCTACAGACCTGGCTTCTACTGCAGCTTAGTGGAAGCCAGTAAACACGCCCCTGAATTTAAAGTAAAACCAAGAAAACAGGACTGAGGTAAGATGAATCAATGCAGTGAGACAACCCCTTTAACAATTAAACAGACCTCCAGACATGTCACACTTTGCCCTTTCTATAAATCTCACTTCCTAAATCCCATATACATGCAGAACTCTTTTACTACAATGCATGCACAGTTCATCAGCTGTATTCTGTATCCTATGGTCTGTTTCCCAGGATACACTCGATCACGGCTATCCAGAAGGTCGAGCACATCATTAATTGCTTTATGGACGCTATCTCGATCTCCAGGAATCACCTAATGTTGAGGAGGGAGAGCATGTCAGTGACAAATTGTAGCATGTTGATCCACAACCTGCTCAGAGACTACAATGTCCTAGACAGTCCAGATGACAACGACGAGGCTGAGGACTAAAGACCCTCTCCTCCCAACTCTCCCCCTTTTCTGTCGGAGTCTCTCAATAAAACTTCGGGCTCATGATTTCCCCTCTCCCTCTTCCCAGAACTGTTTTTCTTAATTGCTTGGTATGTTTGAAGTCTGCGGGATTGTTAGCCTAGCATGTGATGTGATGATTAGCATAGGTTAGCCTGAGCTTTGTCTTGTGCATGCTACGTATGGTCAATGTGTTCATTTACTGTGTCCTGTGATGTGTCACGTGGATATATTGTGTGCTTGTATTTGACGATCATTAGCAATGTTGTCATGCTCTGTTTGCACAGAAGACAAACAATTGATATAAAAATATGTATTCAGCAGCATCATTTCCATATGCAGTTCCTAGGACGAAAAAAAAGAAAACAGCTGAATCCAAAGCCATAATTGTAAAGATATGCTACAGCCAGTACTGTCCAACAGAAACATCATGATGCCCAACAGGATTCATTTCTGTAGAACAACCGAAATCTACAAAATATTTTGTGGGAATAATTTCTGATTGGTAAAATAACGGCTTTAAACTCATCACATGTACTAAAGAGTATTATCTCAATGAGGAGAATCGAAAAAGCAGACTAATACTGTTAAATGCTTGTAGGTAACTGCCTCAGCTCATGTTGCTGTGCAACTAATGAAGCTTGTTTTCATAGATGCAGTTATCAAATTGGAAGGTCTAAGTGCCTTGGGCTTCAAGCTGAGAGTTTACATTTAAGCAACATGTCAGATGTTTAGAGCAAAGGTTAGATATATCCCCCTGCAAATAATGTTGACAGAAGAAAAAAAAACGATAAGCTAATTATAATCTCTACTGAAGTGTGTTGATTGTGGAACCACATACCCTGCCAACGGAGAGACCTCAACATAGAATGTCACTTGGAGCCAACGACTGACACCCACAGAGGAAGAAGCACGTTGAAGGCCTCACTACTTGGAGCTCATTCCAGAAATCCTCTGGCAAGGATTTCAGAAGTATCTATTTTTTTTTCTTTTAAACACGTGGACATCCAAATGTAAGAGTATCTGTCATCAGACTAGGGCAGCACAATGTGTGGACACCCTCCTGTTAGCCAAAACAGCATAAAAAATGTGTTTGGTGAATAGGCGTGACCAGAGAAGATACAAGACATATGGTTTATGAGCCTGGTGTATTCTTTGTGAGAACGTTTCCCTCTCAGGGGTGAGTGCCCACTGGCTGCTATGTGTCTGTGTCCACAGCAGCATAACTATTGCTACTAGGAGGGTGGGGAGAAGCAGGGGGCGTAATCAAGGGCGTATCTATAGGGGGTGCAGAGGTAGCAGTCTCTACCGGGCCCTGCAACCTGAGGGGGCCCAAAAGCCCTTCTGCCACATAAGGAGACACCAACATTGTAAGCAGCACATAGTAGCTGGGGGCCCATTTCACTTATTGCACTAGGGCCCAGGAGCTTCAAGTTACGCCTCTGGGAGTAATCCTATCATAAATACACTGGACCAAAACTATGTACTCAGTGCATTCTCTGATGACTTCTTCTAGCCAAACGTTAATATTCACAGTATGGTTCTGGTTATTACCCTGTGTCACCGAAAATAAGACAGCGTCTTATATTAATTTTTGCTCCTAAAGATGCACTACGTCTTATTTTCAGGGGATGTCTTATTTTTCCGCAAATAAATTATAGCATGCTATACTAGTGTGTGTTTGTGTGTGTATATATATATATATATATATATATAATATATATAATAATATATATATATATAATAGATGTGTTTATTATCTTAAGTTAGAGTCACAAACCATAGGATATATGTATGTAAAGGACATTTTACTGCAGTGACTTATCTCAAAGGGTGTCAAATGAGACATGCTGGGACTTGTAGAACTAGAAGTCCCAGCATGCCCCATCAGCCACCCTGTGAGATGTGTGTGTGTCAGTATCATTGCTCTGTTCTCCCCCCCCAATCCCTGACTTACTTGTACACTTTCTGTCTCCTGTCCTGGGATGTTCAGGACCTGTGGTGACATCACAGTCACATGACCTCCCTGAACAGGTCCTTCAAAACTCTTCTACAACAATATGTCCCAGGGCCGTTTCTAAGGGTGAGGGGTGCTTGGGAACACCTATGCCCCCTCCCCCCACCTTTCTTTCTGCCCACCCTTAAGGACAGCCTTGTGTATGGGGAGCTGCAGCAATGATTTCTGCTATGTCTTATTTTCGGGGGTTGTCTTATATTAGGGAATTCAACAAAATCTCTGCTATGTCTTACGTTCGGGGGTGTCTTATTTTCGGGGAAACACGGTAGGAGAACAGACATGTCCCCATACTATATTGCTCTTACATAGGGCAGCAGAGTCTAAGATATGCCAGCATTTGTATAGCATAGTCATCACCCCAAAGGCCACAGCCTAGCAATAAAGCAGATTCTTTAACAACCATTGATGGAAAGCCAATTAACTATGAGCTCACCTTTCATTTTTACAAAACAGTAAATGAAATGAAAGCTGAGCCCTGATTTGTTGCTTTGAGAAACAAGGACAGTCTAACTGCTACATTGTTTTAATAAATGAGGGTCTATGTGTTTTTGTTAAACATTAAATTGGTTTTCCCATCAGGCTGTTTCACAGAGCACACGCTCCACAGCCAGTTTCAAGGTCTCACTTCCTGTTCAGGCTGTGGATGGTTCTACAGCTATGATTGGCATATCCGCTCTGCTATTTCTAGCTGCGCTTATGTAATGCTAGGAAAACTTGTACTATTTGATGTAATAATCTCCATTTTTGATCTTAGCAATTCTAATTTCCATTTTTGTTTTCAAAGCTAAAATTCTACGGCCTGAACCCTCGGTTTATTTCTCAAGCCTGCATACTGCCGTTGCTTAATTTGTGATCTAATAGGGCCAACGTTCTGGTTTAGGAGTTTTATTTTTAAGCCTTATCTTAGGATCAGGGAAGCTGGCCCCTCCATTGACAGGATAAAGGTATCAAAACACCTCTGTGCTCTAAGCAAAACCAAATACATAGGTTGTGTCTGCCAGTTTTTTGTTTAAGACCTATAAGAACCAGAGGAACTTTGGTGACTTTAGAAGCTTTTGTACCCAGTGTTGAGGACACTCACATCAGTGTTGGTCTCCCTGGAGCTCCCTGTTTTCGCCATTAAGCTTCTCTGGCTGAAGAGTTATGAACAGGTAATGTAAGCCCCAGGTGAAGTGTTGTAAGAATTTAACCATTGTTACTACATATTTAGCAAAATTGTACACAATGTCACACTATTTCCTGTAAGCAGTTTATTCTATTACTTTTAGGTTATCACTTCATCATAATTGATTAATTTCTATGTTAAATAAAATTGCATTATATCTTGATTGACTGGACTTCTTTAAAGCCGTATCCAGAACCTGTATTGATAAAACAGCTTATTAGAGAGACATTGGTGATGGAATGGTTTTAACAGCAGGGCACAAGGCTACAGAGCTTAAAGGCTTACATTTTGTCAGTAAGAAAGATAAACCAGCTACTGTCGCACTGATAAGACACAGCAAAGAGTGACTTTAAGATCTCAGCAAGGACTGCTAGAGCACAAAGAAGTGGTTGGCAGTCTAGCAAACCTAAAAAGGCACATTCACCAGTGAATATTTACCCATATCAAGGAGGGGTGAACACCACTGATGTCCAGTCCTATCCGGCGTCACACCGCAATGTCTTATTCAGTGTTCCACTTAAGAAGCCTCGGGATGGGACATCAGTGGTGTTCACTCCCTTGATATGGGTAAATATTGTGACATCATTTTTTAACCTTCCCTGGTGAACGTGCCTTTTTAGGTCATTACCTGGCACTGTGTATTTGATTACAGGTATTCTGGTTGATAGTAGTTGGGTGCATCACTATAGCAGGTCTATAAATACAGCACAATACAGGGTTAACATACTCACACTGCGCACTTCACCAGGGTTTCAAGACTGCCTTATCTCCATCTGCGAGAAGCCACAGCGGTGAGAGCACCTGGGATCTACACGGGCGTCCCCGGTCCAAGATGGCTTCTGATCCCACAGCCGTGTTCCCTGGCTTATATCTCATTTAAAAAAAAAGGCCTGCGTAACCAAGTGTCACGCAAGCTGACAGATCAGTATTTTTCCAGTATAAGTTCCCCTTTCAGATGGCCAGTCCTTCAAAGGTTAACCTGGCACTGGAAAAACCCATCACTAGATGAACACCTGCGTTCCCATGATTTCTCCCTGTCAAGTTGGTAATTTAAGGAAAAAAAAACATCAAAGTCTGTTTTCATAAATTACATTCTTATTAAGCTCATAGATAGCTTGTTAAAACTGTTTTTACTGCTTTAGATCCTTATCGAAGTATCAGAATTCTCTAAACACAGCTTTCCTTGAGACAGTTTGCAGTGTCTGCTAAAAAAGCAAGAAAGTCAAGGCCTTCCTCCTCCCCCAGATGATAGAGGGAGTTTGGGAATGTGTCATATCGCTAATGCTTCATACCTACATGCAAATTAAAAACTTGTCTCTTAGGGGACCACCAATTAACCAATCAGTAGTGAAAAAATAGTCATGTGATTAAAAAGCTCTATTGGAATGTAATTTACTGTGATTACAGCAGATTCATGTCCGAAAGGAAGGTGTTGGTCATGTTTTTGGGAGCTATGGCTGCCGGCAGCATTAATAACAATATAATTCGGAGGAGGCATTTAAATGGATAAGGAGTGGAACAAAGATAATTTCCACACCTGATTTAATCATCTTGACATCCCTAAACATCGCTGGGTAGTAATTGTTTACACCAGCACAGAGCTATGTGGCTACTCGGTGTTGTAAGTCAAAGTCATGTGAGAGACCCTGATAACAAACCTCTGTGTCAGTATGCACTATTTCTCACTAACATTTACCAGGAGTCAGGAAATTTACAGCTTAAAGACTAGCTATTAAGATCTATTATTCTTAAAGAGATACTGTCAATATGGATTCCGGGTGGTCAATAAATCTCTTAGCACTACGGTGTGTTGGAGGTTCCATTTGGAAGCTGTGTCTAATGTTCGGTGGGGTATGACGGAAAAAATAGCACGTCAAGTTGTATTATTTTTTCGGTCTAGACAACGGAAACCACGACAGAAACCCAACAGACCGATTGTAATCAATAGGGTCCGTCAGGCACTGTTGGTGTCCATTGTGAAACGGATCCATTTGTGTCCATTTGCAGTTCTGTGACAGAGGTTCCAAACTTCTAACACAGATTTGAACCAAGACTTATTAAGAGAAGGGCAACCATTCTACTGCAACCATTCTGTTCTTCTATCACAGGCACTATAAATACCCATTTGAATGTAAACTTGGAAAATAATCCCAAAATTATATTATTAACAGCTCCACCCACTTCTTTGCTTGCAAAACAAAAACACATAGTGATGCTCTTGCTTATGGCAGCTCGTAGCATCATACCGAAACAATGGAAAGCCCACTCTGTTGAAGCAGGAAAGAGATAGCTTACTGGTGTATAAAAATAAAGCATTTGGAAGAATAAAGAGCCATAACTGTCACAATGCGCACCACGGTCTCCGTTCGTGTTGCAGCTTCCCGCTCCAGACCCCTTTCCCAGCTTTTAAATACCTCCCCCGTTTCCTTGCTTTTCCTCCTGTCGCTGTTTTTCAAAGGCCAGGGGGCGTGCGTTTACCCCTTTTCCCAGGGTTTCACCCCCCCGGCTCTTTAAAAATTTTTAGGGCCCAGCGAAATTCCCTTACAACCTGAAACCCTTTGTGCCCCTGACCGGTGCTTGGGGCTTCTTTAAACCGGGTTGCTACTGTTCCTGGTTCGGGCCCCTCTGCTTCGGACTTTAACTCCCTTTTAAACCTGCCCTGCCCTTTTTTTGTTGTGCCCTGGTTACAAACTGCTGCTCCCTTTGTACCCCCCTTTTGGGGGTTGGCTGTAAACCGTGAGCGGCCATGTCAGAAAAACGACATTGGGAGTACTCCGCAGTCAAATCCATCCTCCCTTTGTGGGGGGGCCGGGTAAAAAATGGGGGCCCCTTTTGACTTTCCCCTGGAAGGGCGGGGGCCCCTCTGGGCAGTGTCCCAGACACTGGTTTTCACCCCCTAACCCGTGAAAATTTAAAATAGATTCATGCTTCCTTTTTTCTGGTACAAAATCATTTTACCTTAAAGGGGGAGAGGTCACCCCCACTATCACAGTTAACACATACTCACACATTAAAGCCAAAGGAAGAAAAAAAAAAAAAGAATAACCCGCCGATATAAAAAATTTGTACTTTTTCCAAATTCTTTTGTCTTGTATCTTTGTCCTGTTTGTCACTTATTTTTCGGAATTTGTTGTAATCTCCCAAATTTTTTTGGCTAGTGGGAAATTGTAAGCCTGCAATTTTAAACGCACCCCTTAGTTTGCTGTCAGACACTGTGCGGAAATTTAAATAAATGATAATGATGTAACTTAAAATTTGCCGCTAATTTTTAAAAAAATTTACCCGGGTGATGGGATTGCCCTTTGCCTGTTTTCCCTAGGGAGCCTGATGCAATTAAATTGACCCCAACCATCAAAGGGGTATTTTAATATACAACCTGAAAAAATCCCTTTCTCATTTAAGTTGATTTTGCTCCCCAAAGAAAATTTTGGGAAATTTTGAATGGGGTTAAAATTTTAATTAAAACTTCACCCACTTGTCTACTATGATTCTAATGGTGAATTTGTAACAGGAACGGACTCCGGGGTTTTAAAAGAGGTAGGGTTTTTATGCGTTTGGGGGACCCCCTTTCGTGGATAAATAACTGAAACCCTTGCAACTGCCAAAGGGGGAAAATTCAAAAAAACCAAATTGCTTAGTTGCAGCAAAAAAGTTTAAATTGGGTTTTAAAAATCTTTTTTAAAACCCCTTTATTTTTAAACCATGAAAACACTTCATTATTGATGGTGAATTAACCCATATTTAATTATAGTGATTAAAAAACTAAATACAAAAAAAACCTCTGTCCATCATACAGGTGATAGAAAATTTTTATATATTTTTATATATATAATATTATAAAATATATATTTATATATATATATAATTAAAACACACACAAAATATATATATATTTTATTTTTATTTTTAAACACCCCCTTTATATATAATATATTTTATATATATAAATACAAAAACACTATATTTTTAAAAAATTATATATTATCATACCCCACACACTTTAAAATTTTAATATATATTAAATATTTTCATCACCACACACAAAACCCCATATAAAAGCCCAAACACCCCTAAAATATTATTATTTTAAAATATATATAATAACACCAACTACACAACAGCTATATTTTTATTTAATTTATATATAAATTTTATATATAAATTATATTTTGATGTTTTATTAATCTAAATATTTTTTATATATATATATATATATATATATTAAAAATTTTTATATTTTTATATATATATATATATATTATTTTTATTTGATTTTTAAATAGAACAACTCCATTTTAAAACTGAGAGTATGTTTGGATAAAAAGGCTATAAAATTGAGGGGATTTTTCCTCGGGGACAAGCCATCAACATTGGGACAAAATTGGGAGTCAAAATTTCCAAAAACCCCGCTGATCAGCTGAATAAAAGGGCCCCAAACGTGCAGGGAAAAAGCACTAAAATTTCTCCTTTTCAATCCTTGAAACCCACTTTTTCTTTCAATAGTAGCGATAAAAATTACTGAGCAAATTGTCTTCCCTGATGGGGAAATTGCAGGAATTTTAGAGACATATTGAAGAATGGAGAATGTTGACCATTATTGCTACCAGTGTATATTTCAATAATAAGTATTATCACTTTATGTTAACTACACATATGGACAAAATTGTTGGCACCCTTCCGTTAAAGTAAAACAAAAAGACACAATGGTCTTTTTGAGGCAATCACTGCAAACAAACAATTTCTGTAACTCAAGGAGACTCCTGCACCTCTCCACAGGTATTTTGAACCAATCCTCATGAGCAATCTGCTCCAGATGTCTCAAGTTTAATGGTTCTTTCTCCAGACTGAATGCTTCAGCTCCTTCTACAGCTGTTCAAAAGGACATAGATCAGACTCGTAAACGGCCACTTCAGAATAGTCCAATGCTTTCTGCTTTCCTCTTTTCTTGGATGTTTTGGGTCATTATCTTGTTTGAGGACCCATGACCTGCAACCGACCAAGCTTTCTGACATTGAGCAGCACATTTCCCTCTTCAATGCCTTGACAGTCTTGAGATTTCATTGCCACTGCACAGATTCAAAACGCTCTGTGCCGGATAAAGCAAAGCAGCCTCAAGACATAACTGAACCTCAAAGTGGGTAAAATGTTCTTTTCTTTGGATGCTTCATTTTTTCGTCCGTGACTATAGAGCGGATGTTGTCTCATCTGTCCAATGGACATTTTTCCAGAAGCTTTGTGGCTTGTCAATATGTATTTTGGAAAAACCCAGTCTCGTTTCTTTATGATTTGCTTTCATCTGTGAGTTCCTATACAGTAATCTCCCATTAAGTCCACAGCGATGGATGTTGAGATCTAACACTGATGTACCTTGATGTTATCTTCTAATCTCTTTGGAAGTTGTTCTGGGCAATTTGGTTGCCATTCATATTATCCATCTCTTGCAGTCACATCCAGCAAGGTTGGCTACAGTCCCATAGACCTTAAACTTATAAATACTATGTACAAGTGTAGTAAAAGGAACCTCAAGCCGTTTGGAGATGGCCTTATATCCTTTATCTCTAACATGTTTGTCCATAAATTTATTTCTAATTTCCAGAGTCAACAGTTTCCTTAGGGGCTGTTCACACGGCACAGTGCAAATACAGGTCGGAAATCCCAACCAGTATTTGCACTGTTTTGCGGCCGTGCACATGGCCGCCGGGGGATGGTTTTTCTCCGCAGTTTGTGGAGAAAAACCCTCCCCTCTCGCATTGAGATGTTCATATTCCGCCCGAAAACCCGGCGGAAGAATGAACATGCTCAATGTTTTTCGGACGGATGGCAGTCTAAGAAACCGCCCGGCGGAAAACCTGTGAAGTGGTGAACGCTGCGCAGGTTTTCCATTAAGGTCCATTTTAAATGTTAACACCTGGTTGACAGAGGGTTTTCAAACCTTAGCTTCCTATGGTTCATGTTCAGTGTGGTACACACCAGGATACCAAACAGCAGAGTAACTACTGTTTACCTTTTAAATTGACTGATAACAAGTTTGAAGACACCAGTGATGTGATGTGTATTCCCCTGAGCTTGACAAAACAGCTGTCTCCTGTGTTTGGAGGCAGACATGCTGAGCTTTCTGTTTTAGAACTGCAGTAAGCCCACAGAAAATGTAATGAAAAGTACATTACAAAGGTGAATACATTTTGGAGAGAACATTTAGATTTTTTTTCCACTGGAAAACCCCTTAAAAGGGAACCTATCAGCAGATTGATTCCGTCCTGACCACGGGAATCAAAGGTGTGTTTAAAAAAAAAAAAGGCAAAACACTGACAGGCTGCATCTAATATATTAAAAAACGCACAAGAAACTACTAGTCTATATAATCCCGTGGTTTAAAAAAAAAAAAAGAGACAGGACACAAGGAGAAGTGCCTACTGAGCAGCTACTTTTTGGCTTCTCATCTACATTAGCTTGACAAGTCTCTTCTGCTTTGCAAATAGGGAGAGACCTGTTTCAGTATAAAACATAATTTATTGTAATGAGGGAGCCTGCCAGTATTTTATGTTGCATATGTTCAGGGGATTAAATAGGCCATGCAATGCTCCATGGAAAGATATGAGATTTAGATAAGCTTTACTGGAAAAAATTTTAGGATCACTAGTGCCAACTATTGGAAGTAAAAAATTCATTAAATTGCCGTGAAACATGACTATGGATTTTAATCGAGATCAGTTCTCTGTAAGGACAAGCCTCCCATATGCAGACAGCTGTTTCAGGCTGTTTGCCACTCATCAGCGCAATGCAGGTATCTTTTTAGTTTATTTTTTACAATTAGCCGGTGAATACCTGCTTATCTACCTACAGGGGACCTATATTCCTATCTATTGGAGGAGGCTATATACTTACCTAACTGGAAACCTAGATATCACCCTATTGGGGGGTTTATACCTAACTGGGGGCGCTATAATACCTGACCCAGTGGGGAGGGGTGAACCACAGTCCTATACAGCTATATGGGGCGATGTATTACTACACCTACAGGGGCGCATATAGCGTGTTACAATGCGGCAAGAATATGCACAATGTTCCACGTATATACCACAAAGGGGCTTGTAACAGGTACAGGGCATGTAGACTACCCCAAATGGGCATGTATAAACCTACAGGAGGGTGTATATGGCTACATGGGGCATGTATATATCTACAAAGGGCTATACTATCCTACCATGGGGCAATTCCATATACAATAAACAAAGGCTGTAAATGGCTACATGGGGCATGTAGTAACCTACATAAGGTGCTGGTATATTAGTTGTCTACTTCGGGGCATGTATATCTACAGGGAACATGTATACCTACAATGGGCTGCATACCTACAACGGCCTCTATATTCCTATGGGGGACATGTCCACACCTACAAGAGACTGTATACACTTTCAGGGAGCATATATACATACAGCGGGCGTGTATAATACCCAACAGGGTCTACCCTACTAACCCTTGCTCCTATTGCACCCACCTACCAGGCTATACCTTGAGGGAGTTTTTTTATACACTCACCTACGAGTTCCGCTACCTACCTACCTACCTACCACGGCGTACTATACGACCTACATAGAAGGAGGATATACCTATCTCACCATACCTAGTTTTGGAGGAGCTGTGCCTACCGTACTACCATGTGGGGGTTTACGTATCTACTACTCTATGGGGGAAAAAGAAGAAAATTTCGCTACACAAATGCGGCCAGCACAAGAGATTTCAATTATTACAATTTTTGGTGGTCGCCACTATTGCTATAGGGCAAATTTGTAATGGGAGAAGGGAAATTTGGTAGGTAAGTGCTGGAAAAGTGAGGAGACTAAAATGTCTGTTTTAAATACACCTGCAGATGAGGAGATGGACGGTCTGGACCATATGTAGACACGAGAGGGAGGAAAAAAAAACAACATTCCTCAGAGACATGACTCATCAAAAGATGTCCTGGTGAATCCCTGCATCATAACACATTACACTGAGCTAATCCACCTTAAATGTGTGCCATAGACGCCTCTACAACTGGTCTAGCATATCATTGGTATGCGGTCACACTGTATGTTGGTAATAATGTTCTGCAGTGTTAAATGGTTTATATTCATAAACGAAATGTGAGTAATATTCAGTCACAGTGGTGATGATCATAGTGGTCAAGGTGTGCTGGTGGTATTAATACCGTCACTCTGTGTTGGATAAGCTGGTCACTGGTAGTTGTGCGTCATCTATTCGTCACTATAACGGTAGTGAATATGCTGTCATGGTGTGGTGATATAATTCAGTCACTATGTGGTGTAATATTGGTCCTGGTTTGCGTATAGCTCTTCACGTGCGAACTTATTTGGTAATTAAGCCTCTGGGATTCTCTAGTTCTGTACAGTGATGATTATTCTGGTAAGTGTATTTAGTAGGTTTTAAACTTAGTATCTATAAAGGGGTTGTCATCACTACAAGGATTGCTTTTTATTTCTTAAAGCTCTTACAAAACAAGTCACTTTGCAACATATGTCCATTACGGTGTCCTACTATTCCTAGGACTATCCCCTCTTGCATGGGCTGCATCAGCTACCCTCAGTCTCAACAAGCTACAACCTGTATTGAAACCCCCATTATAGGCGTGCCAGCACTGGCCCCCCCCTGCTAAAGCTACAGACTGGCTTCATACTGCAGCCTAGTGCACATCCTAAATGCGCCCCTGAATTCAAAATGAAACCAAGAAAACAGGAGTGAAGTAAGATGAATCAATGTAGTGAGACAACCCCTTTAATTGATATAAAAGGTATCATTCGGGGGAGGGAGCGACATAGATCTTAAGACATTTCATGTTTTATGCTAAATTAGGTGAGGGAGACCTAGAAGCCTCAGCGCCCCATCTTGATTACAGGTTAGTGTATGATGCATTACCACGGTCAGGTATAATCTATGAAGCGAGACTGCGGACAAACATACAGGCTGGCGGAGGCACAATGAGGCCCACTAAAAATCACTCTCTCGGTGTCTGGGCCCTAGGTACCCCAAGGCCGACACTGTATGTGGTTACATGATGCTGGCGCAGTATATTGAGCCACTATGTTGTGGTGAAATGTGGTGATATGTGATGGTTTTATTCAGCTACAATGTGGTGGCAATATGTGGTCATAATGTAGCGGTATTATTTAGCTTCTATGTGTTGGTTATATGTGGTGATGATATGTGCTTTGCATTAGATTCCAGCTACTATTGGTGGTGATATTATCTCAATGTGGGGTCATAATTTAGCAGCTCTGTGTTTGGATGATATACAGGTAGTGTTCTCAGGGCACACAATGCATGGTGTGATATGAATGCGTCATTGGACTGTCATAATCATCATTCACTCATGTCTGTGGTCTATATGTGGTCATTGTGTGTAGCATTTTAGTCTTAGTGCGAATTATTGGTAAATATCGTATATTGGAACGTCTGTTTTTCGCTAGTAGCGATCTTACTTGGTAAATGTATAACCATTATTTAGTGGTTTTATACAACTAACTTTGTGTTATAGCTTTTTGTATATTTTTAGTTATCTAAAATGTATCATTAGGGAGGGGGGAATATTATAGACCTCTTATGTTAAACCACCCCAATGCACTACAGACTGACTTCAGCTCACATCTACACAGTGGATGATGCACCACCTTCCTTGATTACAGGCTGGTGTTATGATGTCAGAACGCAGGTCTGTATGAGTTGACGCAAGAATGGGCAGGGGCATTGGTCAGGTGGCAGAGGCAGGGAGCCAAAGGACATTAGATTTGGAGTGGGACTCCAGTATCAACTCCTCTGCTGGGGCCTAGGCACCCTAGTACACCAATTAAGGTCATGTGACCACCATGGTTCGGTGATTGCGGAAGATGCTGGATCTCATCACACCCAGATTAGCTCTGCAGTAATTCCAGGGGATATATTTCCCTTGTAAAAAATACCCTCAAAGGTCTTGTTCTAATGTAATGGTGGGCACAATATGTAAAGTAAATAAAATAAAAACACACAAAAAACCTGACAGCCCAAACTGCCCTCTAAGTAGTCGCAATTCAATAAACAACTTATTTAGGCCCACCTAATTGCCTGATAGAAGATATAAATACAATGCAGTCCCCGAGTACATACAGGATACGGCACATGTAGGACTTTGTTTCTTAAGTTGAATTTGATGTAAGTCGGAACAGGTATGATTTTTATTTCTAAATGTACATTCAAGCAACAAAACATTTGTTCTTTAAGACTTTTGTGGATAGTGGCGGAACAGATTCTTTGACATTTGAGCTTTTTGCTGTCTGTGTCCTTTTTTTAAAAAATTTCACCTAACTTCCTGTATCATGTGCAGCTGGGTGGGCATGCTCGGCACATTGGCTTTATCATGGGGCTTGACTCAGTGTCTGCGAATGTCCACCACGCCCATACATCCTCCGTTCGTAACCAGTGGGACGAATGTAAGTCAGAATGATGTAAGTCGGGGAACTTGCACATACATTTTAAAAATGTGAAAAGCGTACAGTTTTTTTTACCATTTTCCCACATATAAAAAAATTTAATGTAAAAATTACATAAAAATGAAGCCTTACATATCCCGAAAAGGTGAAAAAAAAACAGAATAACCAAGTACAAGAAAGTGTTATAGTGTTCAAATCCGCACACACTAAGGAAAAGAAAGATATTAGAGTAAAAGGGGGACCATTCAGGAATTGGTTAATGGTAATGCAATGCGTTGTGGCGTGGTGCAACATGGTGGAGAGAGGGGGGTTCCTCTTCACCCTAAGCTTAGAAATGGATCACAGGGGTATACATTCAGATCTGAATCTATTGTAGTTCTGAAGAACTTCCAAAAACATAGGCTTATTCTTCATACAAAACATGCTGCTTCTATCCTTTGTGTTTACAGCAAGTATCTCATTTACTTGTATAGCAATATTCCAGCCTTAATGCACCATGTGAGGACTAAAACACTTTGTGCAATGTGTATAACAGTGTGAAATGATGTGTGTCCTCTGTTGACAAACCTCCCAGATGTGATAATGATTTGCTCTTTTCATTTTAATGCAAGTGGTATTTTGATAATTTTAAAAGCTCCATGGGGCTCCAAGCAACCACACTTAATCTTCTAACCATGACCACCCACAACACTGTTTTCTTTTAACCGCTGACCTAAATTTATGTTATTTCTTTATGAGCAATATGATCTTGGTTCCAAGCCAAAACCACTTATTCATAGTAAACCTTATCGGCCATGTACCCATCCTTATCCTTGGTTAATGGCATGTTCTGTCTTACTATACATGGATTCAGGAAGGGGAACATCTCTCCTTAAGGAGAGCACCGAACGGCGTGTAGAGATTTGTTTTGCCTTTTCGCACTCTACTAAGCATCTGCATATTACAAGGCATTATTGGAAAAGGGTTGTAGAAGCTCACAGCGCCCTCTGTTGGATGTAAACAAAATCCTCCAATGTTGCTTTTTACCTACTAGTCTTGAGAAGCAAAAAGGAATTTTAGCCAATCCAGTATCTCTTCATCTGCAGACAACGCTGTTTTGGGATTTTTGTCCCTCATCAGTCCAGAGCAGATCGATACTAGCTGCTGTGTGGGAGGAATCATAAGTGCTCAGGAAGGTGGAACATCATCTCCTTAGAAAAACCGAACGAACGGCTGTAGAGATGTGTTTTGCCTTGTCGAACTCTACTAAGCATCTGCATATTCACAAGGCATTTATGGGAAAAGGCTGAGAATCCCACAGTACCCTCAGTTGGATGTAACAAATCCTCAATTAGGCTTTTGACCTACCAAAGGGTCATGAGAAATCACAAAAAAAAGGATTTTAGCCAAGCCAGTGTCTCTCATCTGCAACAACGCTTTTCGGGATTTTTGTCCTCATCAGTGGCAGAGCAAGTCGATACTAGTGTCTGTGTTGGAGGAATCAAGTGGTTCAGGATGGGGAATATACATGGATTCATGATATATAGAATGGATGGCTAATTAATTGCATTTTGCCAGTCACAATAATAGCTTGCTGCCAGTGCTCATGACTGAAATATAGAACCAGCAAATGCTCAGTTGCACTCCCACCCAGGCTGATCCCTTATCCAAGGTACACCTCCAAAAACAGCCTTATTTAAACGGGTTTTCTAACCAAAATTATTAGTTTTAAACATGTTGGGAAAAGGTAAATGAAGAATAATACCAAATACATTGCTGTTCGGATTTTCCATTGTTTAGGAGAGAAAGGAGAATATATTTGCTGCTTGTGTACACTAGTTTCTCTTGGTTGCAGACCATCACTCTCTGCTATGATTGTTCCAGAAGTCACTCTTTGACCATGGTGACTCACTTGCGCACTACAGTTTATAAATCTCCAGTAGTCATATCACTGTAACCATAGAATAGCGAAACACAAAGCAGTCACAGACTATAGACCCCAAACACAACCTGACAATTGGAACGTGCAGTCAACAAACTTGGAACAGACCACAAAGGAAACAGTTTAACTTATTTTATTTATTTTTTACAATTATTGGCAATTATAGCGCCTGGCAGTTGAGCTCACAAAGGATTACATTGACTGGATAAGATTATTGCAAACTAGCTGCAAGAAATAACGTACTTCACTATATGGTGGTTATGGATTTATTTTTTCAAATCACAGGTACTTTAAACAAAAAAATGTCTAACTACACATTTCATTCAACAGGATCTTCTCCTAACGATTATGCAACTACAATATTCGCACATTCAGACACAATACAAGTAATACAGCAATCACTTGACTGTATATTCATAATAACTAATCGGCCACAGCAAATCAGGTTTGAAGAATGAACGGCCATTGTTCTAAAATGTGACTGAAAGTCAAGATTTCAGACCCATTGAATACCTCACACATGACCCTGCCCTGTTGAGCTTTATCATCCATAAAAAAATGGCATCTGCTTCAAACACTATAATAATGGCTGTTAAAGGGGTCTTACCACAAAGGCATTTCATGCCTCATTTGTCCTTTTACAGCTTTCAGTGTGTTTAAAAGGGGGTCTGTATGATTGGTTTGAACTGCATATCATGAGACCCAGCAGGCTGACATCACCATGCTCACTCTAGTCACTCTAGTCAAACAAAGGAATAAGAAAAACGCGTCGGTCTTTGCCAGAGGACCATTCGACTGCACACTGTTGAGCAGGGCGAGTGGTATGTTGCACTGTTAAAATTTGAACTAAGTGAAACTTTTTACTATTGTATACTAAATAAAGGAAATGTCTTTTTAACGTATTCCTGGCTTTGCCCCATCCCTGCATCCACTATAATACTACCAAGTGGGACCTGTGAATATCTGTCTTTTCCTATTGTTTGCTGTCATAACAAGCTCTCTGCGACATACTGCCTCCACACAAGCTTCCCTGACAGGTGAACGGAGCTGGATCATTTGGAAAGGTTTGTTTACGTAAAGAGCTGTGAGCAGCTACAATGGTGATGAGTGGTTAGCAATTTTGCATTTCAGCATAGGGGTCCTAGATTTCAATCCCTGCAAGAGACAAACACAGATTTTTTTTTTCCTCAATGTACATACCCGATTGAGGTTTATTTTTTATTTTTATTTATTTGCACTGTTTGCCTAATTACTAAGGAATACAGAGGACGGGAGTAGAATGACAGCATATGTGTTAAACAATGCTCCAGCAGTGAGTGTGTGTTGAGAACTAACAGGAGAAGAGACTGACAGTAGATGCCTGAAAAGAGATGATAAATGTCCGGCATGATGCAATCCAAGGACTGTGATGCGCTCCTCACGTCACTGAGGACGATCCCCTGGAGATGAAGCTTTACACTAGGGATTACTAAGGCAGCAGCTAAAACAAAAATGGTACAGAATTTTTAATAATTGAAGAATAGTGACAAATCAGTTACAAATTAATAAATGCAAACTCCCACGATCAACTTGACTTGTGCGGGTAAACAACCCCTTTAATGAGAACACGGTTTTACAATGTCACCCCCTTTTCCAAACAGCGGTGCCACTAACCACTCTACACTGTTTGTACAATCTAGCTTTATTTCTAAACTCTGCCCATTGCTTTAATTCTTAGATTGTCTACATGGTTCCTGTAGTGCTATACCCAGAGCCTGATCTCAGCCTAATCCTGACAATACTCCTAGCTAACCTTTCTGATACCTTCCCTGGAACTTGTTCTATTCCAGTTCCTGACTACTGAACACATACCGCCCTGTGTACATGTTCTAGCCCTGTCCTGTCTCCTACGTCTTACGGTTGCTGCATCCAGGTGCCAAATGGCAACCATGACCAGTGGAAACCCTGCAGCAAAGTTCATTGACATTACTAATTGATTTCATCTTCATAAACAGACGCCATTAATCCAGGGCGCCTGTACAACTTACAGGGGAGGGGGTCTACACTACATACCTTAATTACCAAACAGAGTTCAAGGGCAACACTAATTGACTAACAATTTGTACCAAGGAAAAGAGGACCCTGCCCATCAAGGCTCACAATTTACATGCCATCAATGAGTGAGATGGGCAACCCCTTTAACTGGAGGATACCCTGTCAGCAATGGGCGGCGCTGGATGTTGGTGACACACCTTGATTATAAACCACAAATATACATAGACTTATTCATTCATTTCAGCAGCTGGACCTCCACTGGTCTTCCAACACGATGACGCTCGCCCTTAGAAGGAGTGTATGTATCTAAGTAGTATTACATGGTCATGAATTTATAGCATTACATTTCAGCTATCCATATAAGTCCTTCAGAGCAACAGCTTCTGTTTGTTAACTCTCTGATCAGGCTCAGAGATGGCACCTAAGCAGGGGATCCCCACTTTTTTACATCCCTATCTCCTTCCAGAGGCGTAACTAGGAGCTCCTGGGCCCAGATGCAATAGAGACATGGTGTCCCGATAACTACCTAAGATGCATAAGGGCTTTCGGGCTTTTCTCTCTAGAATCATGAGAGGTCGGTGACCCAGTGAGAGGCACTGATTGGACTCGCGACATTGAGAGGTAAACAGATAGGATAAGGCACTGCCCGACTTTGAGACACCCGTGAAGTCAGTGGGCAGCTTACACCCATGTTCTGTTCATGACATGTGAACACGAGAAGTCTCAAAATTTCTTTTTCATGTAGTGAAATAGATACGCAAAAAATGCTTCTTTTAGGGATTATCGACGTCAAGTGTATTGCCCCATTCTTTGCGCAGAAATGTGCGCTGGTGACACTCTGTTGTCAGTACAAGTATAATTACATGTGTGCGAGCGCGCGCGCAGCACCCTGCCACATGAGCACCCAGGTTATGCATACGTTTACTTTTCAGAAATGTATTTTGTGTGCAGAAAACATACCGTTTATACTTGGTACTACATAGATTTATAACCTAATATGGGAAACATGAAGTGGTTCTTCCATTTTTGGTGTTTCTGTCCCCGCCCACACTCACAGGCCAGTCATAAGAAGGGCAGACTTATGACACAGGTTGGGTGTTTTTTCATTACTTTTCTCTCTGAATAATGGAAGGTCGGTGCGAACCCAATTGCAGAAGCACTGATTGGGCTCGATTGAGAGGTCAAAAGAGTAGATAGGACTGCCCGATTATGATACCACGTTCGAAGTCGAGGGACAGCACTAAACATGGTTCTGATCATGATATGCATGAACCGAGAGTCTCAAAGTTTTTTTCAAGATATGATAGATAGCATAAATGCTTCTTTAGGGATTTCGACGTAGTGTATCGCCCTTTATGCTCAAATGTGCCCGCTGGTGCGGTCTGTGTGTGTACATGTATTAATTAACATGTTGCCGAGCATCCCTGCCAGATGGCCACCCAGGCTTTGCATACGATTTTTCAGAAATGTTTTTGTGCTGCAGAAAACATACGAATATAGACTTGGTACGTACAATTGATTTCTTAAACGCTATATGTCGAAAGAAAGGGGTGCTTCCATTTACTGGGTTTCTGTCCCCCGCCCACCTCTCATCACATGCATGTCCATAAGAAGGCAGCTTTGGCAGGTTGGCTGTTTTTTATTTTTCTACTCTGAATAATGGAGCGGTATCGGATCTGAACCCAGTAGGAGGCCTTGAATGGCTCGATTGTGAGAGGTAAAACGATAGGATAGGAACTCTGCCCGACTATTGGATGACCACGTTTGAAAGTCGTGGCACGGCTTAAACATGTTCCAGATCTGACTATGTGAACCGAGAGTCTCAAAGTTTTTTCATGTAAATTCACATAGATAGCATAAGATGAGCTTCTTTAGGGATTCTTCGACGTAGATGTATTAGCCCATTAACGCATAAATAGTCAGCCGCCTGGATGGCGGCTGTCTGTGTGTTGTACATGTATAATTAATGAGTGCCGCACCCTGCCAGTGCGGCACCCAGGTTGCATACGTTCATTATTATCACAAATGTTTCGTGTGCAGAACATACGATTATACTTTGTGTACAATGATTTATAACCTATATGGAAAGGAAGGGGTGCTTCCAAATTTGTTTCTGTCCCCAGCCACACTCTCACAGGCTGTCATAAAACGAAGAGGCAGCTTTGCAGGTTGGGTGATTTTTAATTTTTTCTCTCTGAATAGATGGAGGTCGGTGACCCAGAGTGAGAAGCCTGATTCTGCTCGATTACGAGAGGTAAAAGCGAAATAGGATCAGGGACTGCCCTATTTGAAGACCTACGTTGAAGTCGGTGGGCAGCTTATAAACATGTTCTGACATCATGACATATCCTAGTGAAAACCGAGAGTCTCCACAAGTTTTTTCATATATTGATATATAGCATAAAAATGATTCTTTAGGGACTATTTCGACGTAGTGTATTGCCCTATTATTGCAGACATACTGTGACCGCTGCGGAGCGACAGGTCTGTGTTGTGTACATGTATAATTAACACTGTGTGACCGCAGCCTGCCAGTGCGCGGCACCCGAGGTTTGCATACACATTACGTTTCAGAAATGTTTTTCTGGTTGTCAGAACATACGTTTATACTTGGTGTAGCATGTGATTTTACTACAACCGTATATGGAACAGCGAAGGGGTGCTCTCCATTTTGAGTTTCTGTCCCCGCCCACTCTCACAGGCTGTCATAACAAAATGGCAGCTTTGCAGGTAGAGGCGTTTTTTATCACTTCTCTCTGACATAAATGGAGGTCGATGAACCAGTGAGAGGCCTGATTGGCTCGATTGCAAGAGCACGTCAAGATAGGAATAAGACTGCCCGATATGAGACACGTTGAAGTCGTGGAGCAGCTTAACAACAGTACTCTGATCAGTATATGTGAATCCGAGACAGTCTCAAAGTTCATCTTTTCACATATGATCAAGAATAGCATAATTGCTATAAACCATTACAGGCGATTTTTCGAACGAGTGTATTGCGCCACTTTTTTGCAGAAATGATGCCGCTGGTTGGCGTCTGTCTTGTGATGTACATACGTAGTCAACATTACATGTGTCGCCGCAGCCCGCCAGTGGCCACCCCAGGTTTGCATACGTTTTTCACTCCAGAAATAGTTTTTTTTGTGCAGAAACATACGTTATAACTTGGTGTAAATATGATTACTTTACACACCTCACATGAGAAAGGAAGGTGTGACTATCCATTTTGGTCTCTGTCCCCGCCACACTACTCACAGGCTGTCATAAGAAGGGCAGTTGCAGTTGGGTGTTTTTATTTTTTCTCTCTGAATAATGGAGGGTCCGGAGACCCAGTGAGAGGCCTGATTGGGCCACTCGATGAGAGGTAAAGATAGGATAGACGCGAACTGCCCGATTTCGAACCAACGTTGAGTCGTCGGGCAAACTTAAAACATGTTCTGATCAGTGATGATGTGAACCGAGTGTCTCAACAGTTTCTTCAGGATACAAGGCTCTCATAGCGACTGATACGCTCCGCACCCGCCAATAGCTTCCCCGTCTCCTCACCAGTTTATAACAAAGGTATCTCACAGTGAGACAAACCACACTAGATCAATCTAGTTGGTGTATTTGCAACCACTCACAATACATTCACAGATCTGTATACAGCCTACTTTGAACATGTAAGAACTAAACATTTTACAGAAAACATTTTGATTGTGGTGGTTGGCAGCATTTTAGTACACACTGTTGAATTTGAAAAATATTACTAATGCACAATGCTGCAAGCTGATATACAATCCGTCTACTATTATTCTCAAAGTAATACAAGCAACAAAAGTCTTGGATCTGATACATACATATGGAGCCGAGATAATCAGCCTACCAAATCAAAAAAGACACCGATATGGAGCCAGAATGGCACTGATAAATGCTTATTAGAGACTACAACATGAAACAGAATGATGCACAGCAGACTCATAATTACTCATGCACCCACCCACTAGCCATGCCATAGACAATTATCATCACCAATAAAGTAGGAGATAGCAGCTCACAAAACTGAAAAGAAAAACTGTTTTATTACTTTAGCTCCATGTAAAACAAATCAGCCACAATCATCTAGTGCAATGAAAAGAAAACAATGATGCAGAATTTACAGCAATTTGTCGGATAACTATAGGGAGGTTATATCAGCAAAACGAAAATCCAAATTTTAATAAAGTAACAAAAAGCACACAGCGGCGATCTACTCATGAGTGAACACGCAGCTGACATGTTTCCTCATAGACCGCACTGATTAATCTCACTGCTATTGTTTAGATCCGTCTCTAGGTACCGTCCTGCGTCGTCCCAGAGTACGGAAATCTAAATCAGTGGATGTAACACGAGTGAAAACAAACTCAGTTGAACAAGCACTTTAAAAAATCGTGGTCTGATTCGTATCATAAACACAATCCAAAACAACAACACTAATACAAAGATCTTGTTACTAGGGTATGTTCACACAACGTATTTGCGGGGCGTATTTCGGCACATAATTGTGCTGTTGAAAGCACATGCTGGCAAACAGCAGGCACATTGCGGCACACTCAGGTACACGCTGCAATACGCCCTGTGAACTCACCCTTTATGTCTTTTACTGCGCACATTGGGTAAACATCCACACCACCCTTGAATTTAACAACCTGTAGATCCCCCATTAGCAGCAGTCACCTCCACTAAACATTTAATGTATCTCCAAATAAGATGTCAACATTTAGAGGGAATTTTGGACCACTCCTACCTACAAATATATTTTATTTCATCAACATTTCTGGGATGCTGTACATGCACAGGTATCTTCATTTCACATCATCTTAAGTAGGTTAAAGTCAGGTTTCTGATTTAAACCATGAAAAACACAAATCATCATTTTAACCATTTTTAGTGCTTTGGATAAATGTCTTGTTGCATCATCCAACCTATCTTTAAAATGAGGTCATGGACTGTTACCCTTTCATTTTCTTGTAAAATGTTTAGATACACCTTTGAAATGATCGTTCTCTCAACAATTCCAAGGAGTTCAGAGCAGAACTGCCTCAAACCACGCTGCAAGCTCCAGCGCACTTCACGTTTGACATGAGGTTTTGCTGTTATCTGCTATGTTCTTTATCCTGCAAACATAGCATTGTGCGTTTGTGCTAGGACTCACTTTTGTCTAAATCTGTCCAATAAGAAACATTTTTTTCCAACGAAGCACTGTGGAACAAATCAATCTGGTGGTCAATACATGAAACAAAGATGGTTTTTTGGCGTTTTTTTTGACTAGCACGACAGCATACCTACAAGGTCTCCTTCTTTGAGAACTATTCTTGTGCAGTGATTTACTAATAGTGACCCATAAATGGAAGTTTTTGCAGTTTGAAGACTCTTCAGTCAGTCTGTTGCTTCTTTACCCTTGGGTATTTTCTCATCTATTTCAGGATTGCCCAATAAGTTATTAGTGCAATCGAAGCATGATGCCTCCTTCATCGACGACAGTAGCACTTGATCCTGAATGTTTCTTCATTTGTATACAATTTGTGTGGCTTGATGTATAGCAAGGTCTTTTGCAGCCTTTTCTACCTACATCTCTTTTGAGGTCCTCCAACCTGATTGAGGCATGGTTCAAAGTAACCAATCTTCCTGGAGAAGAAAAGATTTGACAGTATCCAGGCATTGTGTGCCCTAATTTAAGGAGGTTGTCTGGGTCTTTTTTTTTTTTTTTTTTATTAATTTAAGATACTGCCTCAAAATAAAAAAAAATATAAAAAAAAAAACACATACTGATCTTTGTACCAAACTCTGTTCCAGCGCCAACACTGCACGCGTTCTTCCTTGTTCTTCTGTTTATTTCCAGCTCCTTATGGAAAGCTCGTGACCACTGCAGTGGTAACATGCCATTACCCAGTGTCATCGTCTGGAACTGAACGGCTTGGAGCAGTGACATCAGGTAACAGCATCACCAAACTTCAAAAACAAGGAATTGGACAGAAGCCCCTGGATTGTGCAAAAACAGGGGTCTTTATTCCTCCATTCACCGTGACCTTTCAACTCCTCTGGTTTTTATCAAGCAATGGCAGGTAAAATGCAAATAATGGTACGTGACTGCTATAACCATTCAGTGGCTGCAATGATGGCAAGCCGATTGCCAGGAGCCATAAAGAAACAAAAAGAACAAGGTGGACTCCATCTCCAATTTCAATTTACTAACTAAAACACCTTTCACCAATTAGTTCCTGCTGTATCCCCTGTATCATATACATATATATATATCATATAAATATCATAAATAAATATGTATCTATACAAAACATAACTGTATATATACAATCCACCCTCTTACTGGGTTAGATTTGCAAGGTTAGGTGTAATAAAATGAAACACACAAATGTAAGTGTATAAAAAAAACATGTATTGTATAGCCTGTGAGATTGATTTTATGGTTATTAAAGAATATGGATGTGGGGATGCACAGGAACAGAAAGAAAGAAACAACAAATGTTACATAATACTACACAAACTAATACCAATAACAGTTACACATCATATAACATATAACAAAATACAATGTTATGTTGCCATCCAGGGCCTTCACACACTAAGTTCATGTGCAGTGCTCTCCATGTACCTTCTAAAGAGTCCAACCAAATGTGGGCCCCCCCCTACAAGCAACAGCTTACCTAAGTGATGCCTTCCTCCCAAGAGACAAAAAAAATGTTCCGGGAGAAGACATTGACACAGAGCTAAAGGGAAATCTCCAAAATAGAGTCTGATGGCTTATCGCCGGGATATGCCATCAAAGTCTCACAGATGGGGGTTCGCACCTCAGGAACCTGCACCTATCTTGGGAACGGCCCCAAAAGTTAAAGCTTATAATGGAAAGCTGTTCATGCTTGCACACAGCTCTCCATCCTGTTCTACGGGAGTGCTGAGTACAGACAAACACTGAGCTCAACTGTATTCGGAACTCCCATAGAACAGAATGAAAAGCTGATCCCTGGATAGGTGCGGGTCCCAGAGGTAGGACCTGCACCTATCAGACTTTGATGACATAAAACACACTGAAGGATTTGGGTCACAGTGATTCTTATTTCGCACTCAGCATTCGAAAAGATGCTTATCAGACATGCAAGTCCAGTTTCAAATGTGGTAGATCTCCACAGCAATTTACAGTGACATACATGTGGATGTTTTAAAGACCTTATCCAAAGGTAGCAGAAAAAAATCTGCATACTAATAAGAGTACTAATACTGACTTTCAAATCCACAGTGTGCTCATTCCTGTGCTGAAAAGACGCAGATTTTACCTTTGCACATTGTTAAAACTGAGGTAAATCCACAGCTGACCCTGCCACAAAATCCACATGTGACACACAACGCACCACAAATTTGCAGCAGTATCTGCCAGTTCTGAAGAGTATCAGATGTTTCTTCAACTTTCCGAGGATGGT
Organism: Phyllomedusa bahiana; assembly: GCA_025379985.1. Lineage (NCBI taxonomy): Eukaryota > Metazoa > Chordata > Amphibia > Anura > Hylidae > Phyllomedusa > Phyllomedusa bahiana. The sequence goes on along the minus strand of JAODAL010002385.1, from coordinate 171,185 downwards.
GCCCACACACACACAAATGTTTTTGAGGGATGGAAACAGGGCCAGCTATTTCTTTGGGTACACTGTGTTCTGTTCATGTGTATCCCAACACATACTCTACATACATATGAAAACACCTGACATGTCCCGTAAGGCTGGGCCCACACTGTGTTTTTTACACAAATTTTGCAGCAGTATTTGTGAGCCAAAACAAGGAATTGGTCCAAAATGCAGAAAGAGTACAAGCCTTTTCATTACACGTTTTCTCTGCGTAATGAAAGATATATATAAAAAAAACAGTGGGGTACATTTATCAAGACCGTTGTACCGGAATTCTGGCACAATTTGCACCAAAGATAATGTTATATATAATTTAAATCACAATTATGATGTGTTACAGTTTCTAGATACTTCTGTGAGTCGTCTTACAAAAGGGTTGTGGCCTTTGTAAAAGGGGTGTGGCTTCATATGAAAAAGGCCATTGCTTAGTGTGCGCCAAAATGTTGAAGCAGTTAGTGACATTAAAGGGAATGTGTCATCAAAAAAGGAGTCATTATTTAAGTTCCATTTTTTTATGTTAAACACATTTTTTAGGAATTTTTGGTTGTTTTTTTTATTTTTCATATCACTTTCAATATTTTTTAAGAATTCTTAAGTCTTGCAGTTTTCACTTTGGCCACCAGGCAGCAGTCAGAGAGATGCTTTACAGTAGCTTCATGTACGTAGGAGGCTTAAGACTGACTCAGTCCCATTGACTTCTATAGGAAAGTTTCTATCATGCTCTGTGACCTGGGAAGAAATCACTGTGCAGGAGGTTGAAAGGCTGAACTGTGACTATCTCCCTTTGATTTCGTGAATCCTGTGTTATCTATTCACACTGGTGTCTCCTTTCATTTTTGACCCCTCTTTGGGGCTGGATAATGAGAAGACAACTGAGAATTTTTCTTTACAGAACAGGAAGTATCAGACTATTATTAGGCTTAGTGGCCAAAGTGAAAACTGCAGGACTTAAGAATTATTAAAAAAATATTGAAAGTGATATGGAAAATAAATAAAATAAAAAAAATAAGTCATTTTTGATTATACATTCTATGGTTTCCATTAGAAAGTACATCTTATCTCACAAAATAAAAGCCCTCATATGTCTATGTAGATGGGAAAACAAAAACATTATGACTCTGGGTAATGCAAAGAGGAAAAACGAACGTGAAAAAAAAGGGCTGTGGCAGGAAGCAATTAAAAATGGTGTTAAGGGCTTGTTCACACGGAGTTTTGCCTCCGTATTAAAAAACGCTTTTTAGATGCTTCTCGGTGGACCGACCGGACGGACCCAGAGACGCATCTAACAATTAGCAGTGAGATTGTCACTGCCGGCAATGACAGCCACGAAGCGGCATTTGCATGAGAGATCGCCGCTGTGTGTTTGCCCTGCGCCTGTCGGGTCCATCTTGCGGATGCGATCAAAAGAATACATGCAATTCTTTCACAGACGGACCCGTCAGGCGCGATGGAAACACACAGCGGCAATCTCTCATGTGAACGCCGCTGCGTGTTCCTCGTTGTCGGCCGTGATACACTCACTGCTAATTGTTAGATGCGTCTCTGGGTCCATCCCGTCGGTCCCCGAGACGCATCTAAAAAGCGTATGTTAATACGGAGGCAAAACTCCGTGTGAACAAGCCCTAAAGTTAGACTAGACAGTTTTAACCTGTGCCAGAGTTATGAACACTATGACACATGTGGCGCATTGTAAGACTGTCGGGTCTAATTTCAAACTGTCTCAGCCCCAATGTGTGAACTCAGCCTTATTCACCATTGGAACCAAAGCTCAAATGAGCAGATAAGAGCTAATCCATGCATAAAGAAGTGAAACCTGTACAAAAAAATCCAAGGGTATGCCTTAGCTTTCTGCCACCTATATACTGTATGTGGGGAAAATATGCTGTGTGAATATACCTTAGGATCATTGGGAATCCCACTTGCTTGTTCAACTCATATGTCCTACAAGGCTCTGTTGTTTGCAATAATAAAAATAGCCATATTCCTTAATAAACCCAAAGACAGCAGTATACTGTAACTCACCGCTCTGGTCTCATAGAGTATCAGCTTCTGAATACCACTGATGATGGGAGCAGCAAGAGGCATTTTGACGACAGGAATGTTACACAGTACTTGTATCTTAAATGCAAAACAGATGACAAAATAAGTGAACATTACTGGAAAAGCAATAGCAGAACAGTTCACAACATACAATTATCTAGAACACCTAGATTACCTAGATTAAAATTGCAAGCAAAATAAAGGCCACCATCCAACCATGACTGATTTATTTCCTGTGGGAATCAGCACTCAGCAAACAGAGCCGACTCCTGACCGGCAGCTTTACGTTCCTTCTTCCTGGTTAAGGTGTGGGTAGTTCTACATCAGTGACTGGCATATCAGCTCTTATTCCTAGCCTAGCCTGTTATAAGGACATTGCTAACAGAAGGGTTTAAACGGTAGAGCAGATGGCTAAAGAGCTCTAAAGGGTTAAAGTTCTGCAGTATCATAGATAAACAAGCTCCTGTTTTACTGATAATACACAGCAGGGAGTGACCTCACCATGGTTGGCCAAGGCACTGAAGCAATGGGAGCAGAGCAAAGTGGTCAGTAACACGAAAAACAACAAGATCCAGCGGACTTCCAAACTTCATTTTCAAACTGCTTTATTCCATTATTCCATAGCAGGGGGCACTGACGCTCCAACGCGTTTCGGGCAAGTGCAAGCCCTTGATCACGGAGAATACCACCTTCACCATTTTTAATCCACTATATATATACAATAAAAAGAAAGGAAATGGGAGAGACAAAACCCCTCCCCTTACCTCCGTCATTTTCCACACAAAAAGAAAAAGAAAAACAAAAGAGAAGGCAAAAAATAATCATAGAGCATTATTATTATCTATAACATCATGTTATAGGTCGGAGAAATACCTATCAATTAATATATATAGGCGAGATCATTTCTCAGATTCATACCATACGGTGTCCTTGTTTCCAAGGTATGTACCCCACCGGGCTTCACTGATACGTAGCATATGTTGCCAGTCACCAACACTAGATGGCTTCACTACCTTTTCTATTGCATAGCAACGGAAGCTTTCCACGGCTCCTGCATGTTGCTCCACAAAGTGTTTGCCCGCCCCAGAATGTGTGGAGCAGCCTTTTCTAATGCTGGCCAGATGTTCTGCTACTCTCCCCTTCAACTTTCGGATGGTACTCCCAACGATTAACATATTACATTGTATGCACTGAATAACTTTAAAACAATATGGTCTTTTTTCGAAATTAATAAGTCATCAATATTATACGTTTTGTTTATTCGTCCTTTAAATGTGTTAGTTTTTATTACATATTTAAAATGCCGCATCGTGCTTTGTGACAAGGAAAAAAAGCCCTTTATTGAAAACCCAAAACTTCCATCATTTGTTCCTTTTTCCCTAAATTACTTGGGGAAATAGCTTTCCCCAAATTGTTTTTTCCCCCGTCGGCCACCAAAAATGTACACCCTCATCCAGAATATCCGCCAACAAGGTGTCCTTCTTAAAAGTTAATATTCCTAAAAAAAGAATTTTTTAAATTTTGCATCATAAATCCTTACTATAGGCTGTGGAAAACACAACACCTTTTTTGTATTCCCCTTTACTCAGTTTTTTCTTGGTTCTTTTGTAAAATCATTTCCTGTGTTTAAACCCCCCACTTTTTTTCCACTTTTTGCAACTGACTATTAGCATATCCTCTATTTCGTAATCTGATATCCACATTGTTCATTTCCCCATCCTATCTTTTTCATTAATACACGATCTAACCACCCTGTAAATATTCCCCATACTGGATAGCATTAATAGTATGCCTGGGATGGCAACTGTCGGCTCTTAGGATAGTATTGCCACTAATCTTTTTCCTAAACAGGGACGTAACAACCTTGGAATGGGTACTATTAACAATAGGTCAAGAAATGTCATCTGATATGCATCATGCGAGAACGTAAAACGTAAGTTAACATCATTGATATTAAAGTATCTCACAAAGTCTGGGAAGGACGCCAAACCCCCACCCCACACGATGAGTGGTTAGTCCATTTTAGCGCCCATACCAGACAATGTTACTAGAGAAAGGATTATACATACTATATATGGCGTGGTGTTCCTACCACGCCATAAATAGGTTTGCTATAGATGGAGAGGCAGTAGCCCCCATTGGAACTCCAAGTAATTGTAAGTAGAACTGTTGATCAAACTTAAAATAATTATTCCATAGTAAAAAATCAATACTGTCCAATAGGAACAAAATTACCTCTTCTTAACCACTGTTTTTTAGATGAAATTCCATTGATCTTCTTACCAATTTTTGGGGGATACTAGAGTAAGATTACACACGTCTAAACTTAGCCAGGAAAAATCTTCTGACCATTTAAAATATGAAAAGGGGTTTTTTAAAAACCGCTGCACTATCCTTTAAATATCCCGGTGTTTTTTTTACTAAGGATTGTAACTGCAAATCCACCCATTTATTTAACGGGGCTGTTACACTATTCACACTAGATACAATAGGACGCATCTTTGGAGGGAATTCACCTTTATGGACTTTGGGGACCCCATAAAAAATCGGGATCCGAGGATTCTCTTTAGATAATTGTTTTTTTTTGTTTCTCAGAGATAGCCCCTAGTCTCACTCCTTCATTAAGCAATTTCTCTAATTTCTCTTTAATTACTTTAGTAAGATCCATAGGTAACTTTCTATACGTGTTTTCATCCTCTAAAATAAGAGATATTTGTTTAACATATAAATTGGGGTCAATAACTACCGTGGTTCCCCCCAATCTGCTTTCCCCAATGATTAAGTTTTCTATCTTTTAGTTCTTTTTAATGCTTTATAACTCCTGATATGTCAGGTTATATCTTTGTTTTTTTCCCTTTATTTTGTTCTATAACCTTTTTTATATCCCTCTCCATAATGGTCTGGAATATATCCATTGCCTCTACCCTTGATTTTCGTGGGTAAAAATGGGGATTATTACCAACATATCTTACTTCTTCATATATGTCCCCTTCATCCTCAATTTCTTGTAATTCTTTTAAGGATATAAGGGACTGCTGTTCATCAAACATTAATCCCTCATATTCATTAAAAACATCCAAACCCAAGGAAGAAACTTCCTGTACTTCGTTACCTTCATCTTTTGCACTATCATAACTATCATGTCTAAAAAAACGTTTCACCGTCAAAGCTCTTACAAACCGATTTAGGTCCAGTAAGGTGTTAAATACATTACAATTTCCTGTTGGAGAAAAGTTCAAACCTTTATTATAACATTTATTCATTTTTAATTAGGATGGGAGGAAATCAGGATAATAATACTACTATAGTCCCCCAATTTCTTTTTTAATCATTTCTTCCTTCCTCCACCCTTTTCTTTTTTACTACGGTGTTTTCTTCCTCCTCTTCTTCCCGTTTTTTGTTGGCATGACTGCTTGGTGTTTTTCTTTTTTCTTTTTTAATTTTGTGCATAATGATGTTCCCTGGTTTCTTGATCGTTCCATAGATGAAGTGTCCGAGTCTGATGTTCCCAATGCACCATATTCCACATCAGAGAAACTTACTTCTTTTCTAAACCTTCTTCCTTCATATTGTCGTCGTAGGATAGATCTAGGTCTTCTTTCATTGGTCCAGTTTTCTACTTTATTTTGCTCATAATCCATATAATCCTGCTGGTATTTTGTTTTTTTTATTTACATAATAGTGGATTCTAATTTGACCATATTTCTTTTTATTCTTTCACTGTTCTTCTGGAAATCTTCATGATCTACATGCTTCTGTAAAGCTTCTGTTATTGTTTTTATTTGTTCTTGTGTTTCTTTTAGTTTTTCAGTTTCATGTTCCACTATTAACTGAATAAGTGTCAAAGAGCAATCCGTGAGTGCTGCGTTCCATCTTATTAAGAATTCTTCATTATACATAAAAGGTTGTTTTTTTATCCTCAGCCCTCTTGGGATTATTTTCTTTTCAAGGAAAATTTTTAGGGAGTTCCTATCCCACCATAGCTTAGTTTCTTGTTTCTGGACCTTTTCCAAGTTAGCAAACAATGCCTGCATATCTTCATTTACTTCTGATCTTTCATTATATGGCCCAAACACTTGGGCTAATTTTGCTTCTCGATCTATATTGTTACCAGTTTAGCGACTGGATAATAAGCTCATATGATAAAATAAATCTTCAGTACCCCCTGCTATATTTTTATCAAATGTTCAGGAAAATATGTTTCAGCACAGGTGAGATTAAACTTAATGTCCTAGTTGGTTGTGCTCGACATGCTAAATAACATTGGCAAACACATATATATATATACAGAGAAGTCAGCACTCACCATTACCCTCTGGACTGCATTTGTACACCTGTGCTTGGTCCAAGTTTGTTGCAGTAGGTTTAGCTGTCAACGCCCGGAATCCTTGGCTCACAGCAAGAGCCCAACAACAAGAAAAACAACAAAATCCAGCGGACTTCCAAACTTCATTTTCAAACTGCTTTATTCCATTATTCCATAGCAGGGGGTACACTGATGCTCCAACGCGTTTCGGGCAAGTGCAAGCCCTTGATCACGGAGAATACCACCTTCACCATCTTAATCCACTATATATATACATATGTAAGAAAGGAAATGGGAGAGACAAAACCCCTCCCCTTCCTCCGTCATTTCCACACAAAAAGAAAAAGTAAAACATAAGAGAAGGTAAAAAATAATCATAGAGCATTATTATATCTATAACATCTGTTATAGGTCTGGAGTATACCTATCAATTAATATATATAGGCGAGATCATTTCTCAGATTCATACCATACGGTGTCCTTGTTTCCAAGGTATGTATCCACCGGGCTTCACTGATACGTAGCATATGTTGCCAGTCACCAACACTAGATGGCTTCACTACCTTTTCTATTGCATAGCAACGGAAGCTTTCCACGGCTCCTGCATGTTGCTCCACAAAGTGTTTGCCCGCCCCAGAATGTGTGGAGCAGCCTTTTCTAATGCTGGACAGATGTTCTGCTACTCTCACCTTCAACTTTCGGATGGTACTCCCAACGTATAACATATTACATTGTATGCATTGAATAAGATACAATATGGTCATTTTCGCAATTAATGAAGTCATCAATATAATACGTTTTGTTTTTTTTGTCCTTTAAATGTGTTAGTTTTTATTACATATTTACAAATGCCTCATCGTGCTTTGTTACAAGGAAAAAAGCCCTTTATTGATAACCAACTTCCATCATTTGTTTTCCTTATTCCTGAATTACTTGGGTCAGTAACACAGCTTGTGTACAAAGAAAAAAAATTAAAACTGCTGCTAACTCTAAAAAGAAGCCAAATCATATAAGGAATATGTTTGGTAACAGTCTTTATTTGCACTTCTCACAAAAAAGTTGTGTTTGGCTTTTGGTTGAAGTTTCAGGGTGAACATAAGATTTCTTGAATTTTTTTTAAATGCACTAAATGAGATCATCTCTCAACTTTAGAAAGCACAAATGCAACTGTTCAGTGTTTCAGTACTTTTTGCACAATTTGCCGAATGTCAAATGTCAAAAATTCCCAACAGGTGTTTGATCCGTGAATCACCCAATAAATTTAGGTGAATAATTTGAACTGGGATTTAACCATCCTGAGACCAAGACAACAACTTGCAATTGATCAATCGAGGCTTCAACAGGATGCTCTCAGACGGAAGTGGCTGCTGAGCTTAGAGTGTAAAAAGAAAGAAAAAGTTTTTACCAGCTCACCAACCGCAGACACACGGATGTGCATGGAGCACAAGACTTGCAATAGTGATGCAGCGTCTCAGTCCATCCATAGTGAATCATACAGAAAGGATACAGCGGGCAACACTATACTACACGCCCGCTCATGTCACCCGATCCATACCATAAAGGCAATCCCCACAGGTGAGCAAATTCACTTAAAGAGAAACAATTCTCAAGACTTGTCTTACTTAACAAGTGTACAAGCACTCCAGCTGCGTCTTAAACAGCGGAGTTATCCTGATTGGATGCTTTCAGCAGCTAATAACAAAGTTGCTAAAATACCTCAAAATCGTAGCAAAAAGAAAATAGAACCTAGTAACCCACAAATGGTTTTTTCAACCACATATTCACAAGAATTCAAACAAGTGTCTGACATCATATATAAACATCTGCCAGTATTGTATAATGATCCCGATTATCATAATATACTGAAATCTGGCATTAAATGTGTCCCTAGAAAAAACTTAACCCTTGGGAATATGCTCTCACCTTCTTTACTATCCTCATTTAGATCTAAACCAACATAGCTAAATGTTAAGGGATGTTTTCGTTGTTTACATACAAGATGTATATGTTGTACCTATATAAGAATAACATCGGAGTTTACATCATATATCACCAGTGAAAAATATAATATAAAAGCATACATAAATTGTAACTCCTCTTATGTCGTATATTTAGTAAGCTGTGAACAATGTAAAAAACAATATGTCGGTTTCACATCATGTCCTCTGAAAGTTAGGATACGCAGACATATGTCAGATGTCAAATGTACTGATTTTCATAAAATGTCTGCTGTGTCTGCATACTATGCCCAACAACATAGCGGCAATACTGAAATGCTGTCAGTTGTTGGGCTTGAGAGGGTTACACCACCCAGGAGAGGAGGGGATTATATCCAGAAGCTTCGCACACGCGAGGCTTTCTGGATCTTCCTCCTCAAAACATACCAACCTTTGGGGCTTAACAAAAGAACAGATCTAGTATTATACTATTAAAAAGGTACTAAATTGTTTATATTAATACTATTTAATCTTTATCTGTGCTTTATTTTAGAATGTATACGATCACGTCTAAATATGTCTAAGATCACATGGTTTTTTAACACGTCTGTGATTGGTTATTTGTATCTATATAAAAACTGTGTTTGTGTATCTAACGCCATGCCATGAGTAAGGGCCCGTGAGGCCTGAAACGCGTTGGCGGTTTTACTCTGTTGTGGATCTTGAATCATGTACTGCAAAGACAAATAAAGTAAGAATTTGGGGGGGGTGGGGGGCGTGGCTAGCCATGTGAGAAGCCAGCAGCGTCTCTGTAGAGCTCCGTCCAGGGTAAGCGTTTTTTTGTCAGAAAAAGCACCTATTATGGTTGGCAGAAAGGCTAAAAAGACCCCCAAGAACCTTCCATCTGGAGAACTACCCATTTCCATCTTCTTCTCCCCCCTCTCGGACCTGCCTGAAGACCCGCTTCATATTGGCGCCTCAGCTACCTCGGCGCCATCTTATCCCCCCCCCCCCCAACAAGCCGCCGGCGGAAGAAAACCGGCTCTGTGGCGCCTGAAGAGCCTACCTTTGTACCAGACCAGGCACAGCTGTCGGGATCGCGACGCAGGGATGCTCCGGTCCCGGACTGCACTCGAATCCTGCCTGCCTGGAGCTTCTCAAGTGACCTGTGCGGTGCAACTCACCGTCACCGCTTCCCGGTCAGTACCTCCCTCACTGCCCGCAGCAAGCAACCTCCCTGACAAGCCGGCATCCCCTGAGGACGCTGGTGGGGTCACTAAGTGCACTTCCAAAATGGCGGAGGGCGCCATATCTCCTCCAGATCTCTCAGTGCCAATAATGGCTCCCCTCCCTCACTCAACTCCACTGTGAACTAGGCGGCTGAGGGCTCGGACAATGTGGAAACCGGTCCCCTGATAATGATGGCAGAAGCTATAGAATCCACAGGGCCAGAACGTCAGCCTGGTAATGCACCCCAGGCACAGAGTCTCCATACTGCAGATAGCACGCAGACATCTGATGCTGCCACAGGCTCTATGAATCCTCCTGCACCAGAAGCCTTGCTTCACAGCACCAAGGCCCCAGAGGATAGGCTCACGCTGCTGCAAGGGACTCTTCCACTACCACAGAAGGCACGCAAACCCCCCTTAGAAGCCCCAGCTGACACCATTCAAGTCCCTGAGAAGCGGAGCACTATGGACGCTTTGCAGCCCATAAACCATATAGCTGATCCCTCCGGGGGCCACACCTCAACCGCGCCGACAGCACAGCGCAGTTCATCCTGGCATTCCAGCCCGGCCATCTCTGCGTGGGGAGACAGCCCTCTGAGGCCCCCACTGAGTCCGCAAGAACCACAACCAGCGGCGCTCGACTATCTGGGCGATCCCCAGACCCTTGTACGCACCGCCGGTCTCCCCACCCCTGAGGTAGCGCTGCACACGCTTGCAGCCCATCCAGAACTGCGTGCCCTTCTATCCTTGCTCCCATCGAAGCTTGATATGCAACTAATGGCTAGAGATCTACAGCAAGCATGGCGGTAAGATTTGAAACCGGTTCAATCGGTCGTATCCGCCCTTCAAGCCAAAGTTCAACACTTAGAAGCTGCCCTCCATTCCACAAATCTCACCATCTCCAGCTTGCAATCCTCCATCACTGAACAAAACGACCGTGCCATACAGATGGCATATCAAATGGATGACTTGGAGAATTGGAACAGGCGGAACAATATCCGAATTAGAAGCCTGCCTGAGTCCATTAAGACCGTGGAATTAACACCAACCTTAACGAAAATATTCAATTACGTATTAGGGAGACCGGAAAGAACGATTGAGTTTGACCGGGCACATCGGGCACTCCGCCCTCAGAACCCGGACCCTAAGCGTCCGAGGGACATTATTTGTAGAGTCCATCGCTTTACACTCAAGGACGAAATTATGAGGAAGGCCCGACTTATGCAAAATGTGATGCATGAGGGCGTCGAAATAGGCCTTTTTCCGGATCTCTCTAGGCGGACTCTGCGCATGCGGGCTGCAATTAAACCCCTGCTGGAAGTTCTACAAGCGAAAGGCATCCCCTACCATTGGGGGTACCTATTTGCGCTCCAAGTACGACACAAGGACAAATTATTGTCGTTCCGCACGCCAGCGGACCTCCCTATGTTCTGCTCAGCCCTGGATCTCCCTGATGTCCTGCTTCCTGATTGGCAGACAGTTATGCTGGCTGACACTCCTCTCTTTCAAGGTCCTTCTATGCGCACGGCGAGTCGCCCTCGCCTCCCCATCACTCCAAGATCGCAGGGCGCGTGTCGACGGATGAGGAGTCCGGAGTACACTTCCTCCACATCGCCGCACCTCCGCTGACTTTCAGTTTGGACTTTGTGGTGATAACTTCTACCTTTGTTCATTTCTCTTCTAATGCCTGGGCGTACTCTTTTAATTCTGGCCTCTCTTCCTGACCTCAGCGTCTCCTGAGGCATGATTGGTCCGAGAGGTGATTAGAGAGTATGAGCACTGCTCTTTTGCTCTTTCCTCCTGGTCTCTCCTCTCATTATCCCCTCCTGACCTCTTCCTCCTCTCCCCTCATCCTTTTCCCTTCCTGCCCTCTCGTCCCCTTGCTTCAGCCTCTTATGGGTTAATTTTCCTGTCGATGTTTATAGGATTAAGATAACAAAAGTATATTGCAAGATGGTTATAGGTTTCTTCTTTTTTTGTGCTTTTCTCCTGTCTCTACAGCTGGCAGGCTGGTTGGCCTCAGCAGGATGGGACTTGTCGATCTGCCACCCGATATATTAAGTGTCAATTACCCTGTGACGTCTCTGTTCATGCTCCGAGTTTTCTCCGTTTCTTTTTTTGTGTGTGCTTCCTGCGCACCTATGATATCCTTATCTTGTGTTAATGTTGTCCCCCATACATCATAGGCCTACTGGATTAAATGTTGGCCTCTGCAGTTGCTCTGCTGCCTATTTTTGTTGTGTGGCCTTCTTTGTATAGGGCTTTTTGTGTTATAGTTCTGTGTTTAGGACTCTTTCTTCTCTGGTATTTCCGGTCGGTTCTATCCAAAACTTGACACCTGTCCCCTGAGGTCTTCTTCCCCTGCTGTCCATTACTGAGGACTAATGGCTAGCATAAGACTGCCCTCTCTCAACGTCAAAGGCTTCAATGTCCCTGAAAAGCGCTCACAAATTTTATATCACCTCCATAAGCAGAGGTCGCACGTAGTAGGTCTCCAGGAGATGCACCTTTTGAAATCACAGCTGCAGAGCTTTAGAAATAAATATTTCCCTGTCTGGTACCACAGCAGTAATTCTGACGCCAAAACAAAAGGAGTAGCCATACTTTTCCATAGGTCTTTGCCGACCCAGATCCTGGATATTTTACCGGATGAGGAAGCCAGATACTTATTTATTAATTGCAAAATCAAGGGCCATTTGCTCACTATTGCGACCATCTACGCCCCTAACTCGGGTCAATTATCTTTTTACTAAGTGCCTGGATGCCCTCACAAGTTTTGCAAAAGGACAGATAATTTTTTGTGGCAATTTCAATTTAGCACTAGATCCAGAATTAGATACCTCATCCGGTCACTCTCACATAACCAGGAGCGTACTCAATAAATTTTAAAAACTGATGCACAATATGCAGCTGGTAGACGTTTGGAGACTTCTTCATTCAAGAGAAAGAGATTATACCTTTTTCTCGCATCCACATGGCTCATATAGCCGTATCGACTATATAATGCTGCAGCATTCCCTTCTTCCTTCTGTCTCCAATGCCACTATTGGAAGCATTTTGCACTCGGTCCATGCCCCTATCCATTGTGACTTAATTCTCCCACATTCCACTCGTCCGGCATTTTCCTGGAAGTTAAATGAGTCACTCTTATTGGATTCAGTATGCCTCTCCGACCTTAAACGTACCATTGAATCTTTCAGTGCCATACATCTCTCTGACTCTCTGACATGGAGAACGGTTAAAAAGAGAATGCTCCCAAAAATTACAATCTCTTCTCTCACGTCTGCATTCATTGGAATCGGCCCATAAGTCTTCTGGCTTGGACTCAGTTCTTAGAGATCTCACGCAAACACGGCACGAGGTGCTTCAGTTAATGGATCACAAACATAAGAGGCATCGGCAAATCTGTTCCAGCTCCGTTTATGTTTGGAGCGATAAGCCAGGAAGATTTTTGGCCCGGGCATTACGTGACAGAAGAGCCTCCCTATACATCCCTTCCATTAAAAATAAAGAGAGTAAACTGGTTCATATCACTGGGGACATCTTGAGGGCTTTCCATGCCTATTACTCCGACCTTTATAATATCCCTGATCCGGAGTGTCTTTCTGGACTGGAGCTATATAACAAGTCCTTGAAGAAGTACCTGTCTACCACCGCCCTGCCCCCCCTGGAACCTCAATCCCTCGCCTCCCTGGAGGAACCATTTTCGATGGAGGAGCTCAAAAACGCAATTGCAGCCCTTCCGTCGGGGAAGAGTCCGGGTCCAGAGGACGTCACCCCTCAATTCTTTAAAGCCCTAGCAAACGACTTGGCCTCACCTCTTCTTCCTGCATTTAATGAGGTGTCCCCAGATTTCCCCTATGTTGGTCCCTAGAGGGATCTACATCCGTTATGTACTATCTGCATCCTCTTCTGAACTGACGTGCCGACAACATTGTCCTGTCCACACACAGTAGGGTTGAGAGGTCTCGTAGTTTCTCTTGACCTTCAATCCAATACGCTGTTGGACTGTAACGCTAGCAATGCAATGTCGGACCTTTAGTTCTATTCTCAGATGATGTATGCAGAAGGCGATGTTTCAGCTCTGTGTCACTAGGTTTTTATAAATATTGATCTATTGGATCATCAGTTGTTTATTAATCTCTAGTAATGGTTACCTTTTTAAGTATTGGATGTTTTTCAACGTGTTATACTTCTGTACACTTATCTTTTGTACACTCAATAAAGTCTTTTGAATACCAAAGTAAGAATTTTGGTTTTTAAAAAGACGCTGGAAACCTCTTCCATTTTTTCTACTGAGCTTAGCGTGTCACATAATGTCATCAGCAGGTTGTATCAGAGATACAGAGAGACCGGAAGAGTCACAGAAAGGCAGTGGACATCCTTTGGCTCCATCACATACTGATGAGCGCTTCATTGCAGAACCGGATGATGAATGCCACACAACTCCAGGCATGTTTAAGGGAGGTGAGAGGTAACCAAGTGTCACGTCAGACCATTCGTAACCGCTTACATCAGCAAGGTCTGTATGCTAGATGACTAGAGGGACAATGAGGGCTTTATTTGGGGCTCCTACACCTCATGTTATACACTCATGCTCTATTCCTCTAGGGCGGTAGTCAATATTTTAAGCTCACATTTCGTTGCAAGAAATAAATTAAAAGCCATCATGAAAAAAGTAGTGCCTTTTTTTATCTCTTCACAAATGCATAATTTAAAGAACATATTTTCATACATAGCACATAATACTAAGAAAATGAATCCATACTTGTATTGTGCTGTAAGAATACCACCAATTAGGCCATAATCTGTTGACTGGCAACCCTGTGGCTTTTAGAACATCATTTTAGCTTCAGTAACTTCTAAGCCAACCAGTTTATACCTTCAAAGTTTTTAGCTGGCAGAATGATAAAACTGTTCCATAAGTGACCCCGTTGTAGTATCCGCCTAAGGTATTCATTGAATGGTGTATTGAGCGAGTTCATTCTATTGTTAAGATAATATGCTTTGTTGAGCCTAGTTTTAGTGACATGCAGCAAAATAAAAAGAGGGGATCAAACGAAAGACATGTCCTTAACATTAAACTTACCTGTAGATATGACAATGCTAAAAAGCAGCTGTTAACATTTTCCCACTTTGTATATAAGTTAGAGTGACAAAATTCTGAAACAAAGCTGCATGAAAGTGAAGGGCAATGCCGTTGAAACAGAAGGGGAAAAGTTTTGTGAAAGTTCATAGGCCAAAAAAAAAAACTACAAGAAAATTGTCAGGGACTGGTCAGGGACACACACAAAAATGGGGCCCTGACTCTTGATCCACCCCTGTCCCTGCCTTTTGGGACCCGACTCCTTAACAGGCCGCCCCAACCAGAAATAAAGCTGCACTGTTTATAAGTGTGACACAGACGGGACAAAAGACAACAAACAAAAAAATATCAGGCTCCGAATCACACAGTTCGGGAAAAGAGGTAAGGGGCGAAACAAGGGGAACCCGGGGGGCAGCCCAAATCAAAGGTCGGAAGCAAAGAACAAGGAAGAAAATACGGCGAAAAAGGGAAAAAAAACCTATAGCAGGCAAAATAAAAGGGAAGGGTGGCTATAAATGGGGAAAGGGAGGAAAGAACGGGGGAAGGAAGCAGAATCTGCAATCACTGAGAGTGAATTCCCCAAAGGAGTGCTGGAAAGTTCCGGCCAGGGGCTTGGCCAGGATACAATTAGACCCCAAAGGAAACAGATTCCACAAAAAAAAAGAAAGGGCCCCGCATTAGGGTCCCCCGGGGTTTCGCCGCGACCAGACCCAGATGACACGAACGGACAAAAAAAAATAAATATTTAAAAAGGGGACGATTACAACATTAAACTTTTACCCAATCTTATATGGGGGAAAGCTGTGTCAAGTGACTGCCACAAGTTGCAGCGTGGCTCATATCCTAGCTCTTTTGGGGCTCCTTCCTCTGTGGGGGTCTTTGGCCACCCGTCCCGCTGGTTTCTCTTTAGTATACATGGACAATGGTCCTATTTTATTTCAAGGACCCGGGTGCACCGGCAATCTGCTTTCCCTCCAATCACTTGTCTCCAGCAGCTATTTAAACAGACACTTTTCTCATTTCTGGAGCTGATCTTTAATTGTGATATATTTCTGCTATCAGTTCCTGATATTGACCTCTGCCAGTCATTCCATCTCGCTACTTGTCCGCTGCCCACACAGACCTTTGGCTTCATCCCACTGACTGCCTAATTACACCCTTTTTCGGCCCCTTTGATACCATATTTGGATGTCAACGGTCACCACAAGTGACCACGTTGGGAGAAGCAACCTAGAGGTTTCCTGCAGCAAACTAGATTCCTATACAAGAGTAAAAGGGCAAAAGACAGAGGCTTCTTGAACTCTGCTTCCATGGCTGGTTCTATGTTAAATCCTACGTTTAACCGGGAGTAACCACCATCCATGAGCTATGCCAGAGAAGCTGGTACTTGATAAAAGATCCTTGCAAGCAGGGCTGTGGAGTCGGCAAGCCGAAGCCCCGACTCCTCAATTTCCCAAACCTCCGCCCCTGGGCTCCCGAATACAATGGCGCATAGTTTAAGTGATAACTTTACTGTAGTAAAATGGTAACATCAGGCTGTTTATCACCTTATGATGCAATAATCAAGCTATATAGGTAGAACAGACACAAGAAAACTGAAAACAATGTTTTGATCTTTTAAACATTTGTGGGTAGAGTTGAAGAAAAAGCTGTATCTGTATCCAAGTCCTGTCTGCACCAACATTGGGAACGTGTAGAAGAGACCTGGGATCAGATTTTGGTCGATATGCTTGAATCTGATTCAGAGCCCCGAAGGATTCGGCTGTATTGAAACCAAAGGTGGATTTACCAAATACTAACAAAATAATAAAAATTAACACTTTTGAATTTAGGAGCAAAATTGTAACAAGCAGATGCTAAATACTTACAAGTCAAATTTATGTATAATATGGGTCAGATGACTGTATATATAATTACAGTAGCCTCATGTACAAAGCTGTAGTGGATGGTGAGATACGAAGCCTGAAAGTCACAAGTTCAAACCATTGTTACCATTTTGCTTGTCAGTGTAAAATATATTTATTGGATATGACTAGAGATGGGCGAATCGATTCTAACGAAGTGGAATTGTTTAGAAATTTCAGGAAAACTTCGGTTCTGAACGAAGTCGAAGTTTGGGGTTACTTCGGGTGAACGAAGGTGCTTTTGATTTATAAAATGGCGCGAGCACATTGCGCTACATGCAAAGCCCCTCTGGGAGGAAGAAGGCATAGCCTGCATACATGGTCAAGATGAAGCCAATCAGAGACCGGGGGGGATTCTGTGACGTCACCGCACTATATAAGTCCAGGCCTGACGGCGGGAGCTCACACTCCTCTCACTGTGCTCATCAGGGAAGGTGCTGCCGCAGCTGATAGCTCCACTGAAGAACTGATTTTTATACAGCGATTATTGTGGGTGTCTCAGCTTGTCTCAGAGACTGTTCTCTAATGTTCTATTTCTAATTTTTGGGTATTGGATCCCGAAATCCAGTGTGCGTCCACTGCAGCTGCATATACATTCAATATCGACTTTGATCTAAGCCTGTTAGTGTTGTATTCATTTAAAGAAACAGCGTTTTTACAATACAAATACCACTTCATTTTTGGCTGCCAATTCTATTGCCCCAATTTACATCCAGGGGCTAATTAAGCTTTGTTTTGCTGGTGTCCCGACCCCAAAAACCCTCATTTTCAACGCCAAAATATATACTTTTTTCCCTGTGAAAATTTTCCACAATAAGGGTTAAATTAAAACGTATCTCTTTTTGTGGCGTAAAAAACCCCAAAACTGTAACACGTTTAACAAAAAAAAACTATTTTGGGGTTTTGCTCAATTTTTTTTCCCAAATTTTAAATCCAGGTTAATTAAGCTTTTTTCTGCATTGTACTAAAAAGAAACTTTTTTTTTTTCACCCCCCACAGAAAAAAATTCTGTACATAATTCATATCCAAAGGAAATTAACCTTTTGGGCTTTTATATTCATAAAATACACAGAGTTTTTTAAACGACACATACAATCTTTTTTTTCCCCTGCCCTTTTCCCGGGAGTGCAATTTATACCCAAAGGGTTTTTACCCAACTTTTTAAAGGGGGGTTTCATTTGGGGGCAAATACAGGGGGTTTTTTTATCATTTTAAAATATACTTCATCAAACATGCTTTACATTTTAGAACAAACATAGGGTCAGAAAGAGGGGGCGGGCTCTCACCGGCAGGGCAGGGGCACAAACATTCCGGGAACGGGCCCCATCGCAGCACAAAAGGGAAAGCCCGCAGCGGGGTCCCCGGGTACCCCAAAAACTGCCGCTTTCACTAGGGGCCTTTTGTTTTCACAACCCAAGGGTTTTCCTTGTTTGGGTTGCTAGGTCATCCCCTTCCCCCAGAAACATCTGAAAACCCCCAACCCAAAAGTTTCTGGGAACTTAAAACAAAAACCCCTTTAATTTTGGCATGGCCCGAGGGGGCAGCGCCCCCCCACTTGTCCTCAACCCGCTTCTGCCCCACCGGGTCCCCACCAGAGATTTTACAATTGGTCTGGCTCAACCACTAAAAAGGGCGAGATAAACAATTTGAAGGGGCGGTCAGCAGCTACGGGGCAGCAAAAAATTTGGGCTAAAAATCCCCTACTTCTTGCAGTACGGAAAAGAAAATAATTAATGGCAGGGGAGTAAATGTTGTGGGGGTCATTTCTCATACCAAGACGGTGACGGGGACACATGCCCATAAACACAAATAGAGATGGGGCACCCGACCCACTTGAGCCGGTAGGCAAGGTTCATCATCGTCAGAAAAAGGGGGCTCACTTCGCGGCACCCGCGGCGAAACCACAAGGGGGTTGGGGTTTTGGCCGTGAGTCACAGATAGCACTTTTTTGGGGGTTTTTGGGGGACCCAAAGGGGCCAGGGGGAAAAAACCCCTTCGCGGGTCCAAGAAAGTAGGGGCACAGGGCTCAGTGGGGCAGCGGGGGCAAAAAACCCACTCATGCACGCTGGCATAAAACCATACTCCTTGTGCATTCCCTTTGCAAAAGACACCAGGGGGCCAATAGGGGTATATGTAAATCTGTAAGCAAAAGTAAAAACCGGCCCCGGGGTGCTAACGTTGGCCCCAGGGCCCTCTCAACACATGCACGCACCATCCGGGGCCTGGAGAAACGGGGCTCAGATGTGGTGGTCCATCCTCCCCCAGCAACACAGCACACCCTGGCACGAAAGCTTTTTGCACCATAAAGGCTCCCCCACTCTCCCAAGGGGCTTTTTCCCTTTTTGACATCATCCCCGTCCAATCCCTGCTCCTCGCTATTTTATGCCCACACCCGTTCACGGGGCGTTTGAAAAAGAGACAACAAAACCCCAAACCCATCCTAAGGGGGAAACACTGACCTTTTTTTTTTTTTTTTTTTTTTTTTTCTCCCCCCCAAAGTTTTTTGGTACTGCAGTCCCTACTTTCCAAAGGGGGCCCTCGGGCACCATTCAGAAACTAATGCTTTTCTGAGTCGAGAGGGAGATTTTCCAACCTAATTTTTTTTCCAAAAAGGCATACCACACTTCAAAATAATAGAGCGGGGGGGGGCCACCCCTTAACTTATGGGTTTTTTTTCCGGGTGCAGGGCACGCAGACCGGGACGGGAAAAAAAACTCGGGCCCAAAGTACTTTCCCCTTTACGGCCCACTGTAA
The DNA here is from genome assembly GCA_025379985.1 of Phyllomedusa bahiana. Lineage (NCBI taxonomy): Eukaryota > Metazoa > Chordata > Amphibia > Anura > Hylidae > Phyllomedusa > Phyllomedusa bahiana. The sequence goes on along the minus strand of JAODAL010002385.1, from coordinate 151,890 downwards.
TTGTTCCGCCCCGGGCACCCCAAACCCAACTTGGACAGGAACCCGTTTTCTCCTCCACTTTTAAAACTGCTGCCCTGCCCAATGTCCCCCCTCCCCCCCTCCACCACCACCCCCAAATCTCACCTCCACAAAAACTGCTCCATCATCCCAACATTGTGGGGAAACAGCTTTGCCCACGCATTCACACCGGGCCTGCCCCCAACGAAGTACACGGGGGAGGAACGCTCCCCCCTGCAGAAAAAAATCGATGGTCTTTCTCCGCCCAACTGCAAAAGGGAACCCCAAGGACGGACAATGGGAGTAACAGGGTTTTCCGCCTGCACCGAGGAGGGGGGCCCATGCCCCGCATGCGCACTTTTTCAATCGGGTTTGGAAAAAAATTTCCTGAATTCTTCCACCACCCTTTCAAAAAATTCTAAAAATCCAGGAAACTGGCAGGGCATTTTAACCATTCGAAATAAAGCCAAACACCCCCCTGGGAGTTGCAGGGGAAAAAAAACCGGCCCCCCCAACACACCTAATCGCGTTTCCACCCTTTGGAATTCCACCCAAAACATGTTGGCCCCACTATATGAACAAAAAAAAGGCCCCCCCCTTAAACATTTTTTGATGATCCGGGCAACAAAAGAAACCCCCCTTTAATTTTTGATTTCCCAGGGGAAACCCAAACTTAAACACCTGCATTTGTTGGGCCATTCGAGGAGGAAGGGTTATTTTTCAGTCGCCAGACTAGGGGATAATAACTAAATTTCCACTGCTTCATTTCCTGGAACAAAGCAAAAATCTGTCTGGGGGGGGACGGGAGAGGGCACTAATCTCGGGGCCACAAAATCCTGGGACGGAAATGGGGGAAAAGGGGACTTTGGGAGCAAACTTTTCGGGAAATGAGGGGGAAATTTTCTCCCCCAGGTGACAAAAGAGGAGGCCGGGACAGCGGGAGGATAGGGAAAGAAAACCCGGGCAATGACCCCCAAGCACCGGGCAGTAAACAGGGGAAAAGGGGGCAGGGAGCCCCTGGGATCACTTGTGCAATGGCCCGCAGCATCTTATTTCCCTTTGGCAAAGGACAGCCAAAATAGCCCCACACCCGGGCAGAGGGATGACTTCGGGTTTTCCACCCTTTTGGACCCCGCTCCCGTCCAAAATGGGACCTTTTTCCAAAATTAAGGAGGGGGGACAAACTAAAAATACTATGGGGAAATCCTCCGTAATCAGTTGGCCGCTGCCTATGGGGGGCATCGCCCCTCCTCTAGGTCCGACCCCGGGGGGGCCCCCACCGCTCATAAATACTGCCGGCCCGCGGGGAAGAAGGAGGTGGAGCATTTCCACTCCATCAGCAGTAACCCCAAGTCTTTGGGGCACTGAGAAAGCATTTCCCTTTAAACCCCCCTAGAGGGGGTAGTCGCCAGCACACACAAGGGCCTGGGGCATCCCCGGAAACCCAAAAGGGGGGGCCTACTTGGAAACCCCTCTGCCCCCCCATTTGAAGAACCGCTGGGCTACTGGCAGCCAAACTGGGTGTGTCCGCAACTTCCCAGTTTGCAGTGGAACGTGTTTCCTTTCCCGCCATTGTGCAACAACGGGTTTTTCATTTACGGGGGGCCAAACGTTTCCCCAAAAAAACCCCTGTCCCGGGGAAAAAGTTGGGAAAGACTGACCTTTTCAAATGAATCAGGGGTGAAACGGGCCCGGGTTTTCCCCACCCAATGCCTTACTTCCGGCTACATCACCAAAGACCCCCCCCCCAAAATAAAAAAATGAATCCCGGGGTTTAAAATACCCTTTTCCCGCCACATTCTATGCAACCAACCCCCCTGATGCCAAAAATCTGCTGACCCTTTTTTCCATCTCCACCCCAACCCTCTTTACCAGGGACTGGGAAGGGCCCCCCAAACCCCCAAAACCCCTGTCATTGTGCCACTGTCTACCTCATGGCCCGCTGTGGCGGGTCCGTGACCTCCACACTGTGTCATTGTGCCACTTTTGACCTCATGCTCGCTGGGGCGCTGCCTTTACCTACCCCAAAATGGTAAATTTTGCCACTGTCTGGCCTCAAGCTTTCGGGGTTTGGGTGATGCCGTGAAACCCACACACATGCATTGTGCCAAATGTCTACCTCATCTGCTGCTTTCCTACCCCACACTGTGTCATTGTCCCACCTGTGGGCCCACTCCGGTTTTTTTTTTTCCACCTCCAAATTGAATTGTGCCAAATGTCCGACCTCATCTGTTCCGTGCTGCTCCGTGGGCCTACACACTGTGTCATTGTGCCAATGTCTGACCTCATGCTGCTCCCGTGGCGGGGCCGGACCTACACACTGTTCCCTTGGCCCAAATCTTGGCCCACTCCTGTTTTTTTCCCCCCTCCCCAAAAGTCATTGTCCACTGTCTTACCTCAGCGCTGCCGTCCCCACAAAACTGGGGTCAAATTTCCACTCCTGACCTCATGCCCGCGCGCCGTGACCCTCCACACTGGTCATTTCCACGTCCAACCCCATGCGCTGCTGTTCTTTCGCCGGACCACACACTTTTTCATTTTGCCACTGTCTGGGCCTCATTTCGCGCGCCCCTGACCAAAACACTGTTCATTGTCCCCCCCCTCTGTCCTACTCCCCTTTTTTCCACCTCCAAAATGTCCCCTTGTGCCACTGTCTGACCTCATGCAGTTTCCCGGTGGGGGCCAGACCTACACCCCCTGTGTCCCTTGTCCCACTCTGTGGCCAAATCCTGTTTTTTCCACCTCCAGAATTCATTGTGCCACTTCTGACCTCATGCTGCTGCTGCCGTGACCTAAAACACTGTGTCATTTCCACGTCTGAAACCCCATCGCTTTGTGGGTATGGGGTGAAACCCACACAATGTGTTTATTGTCCACTGCCCGAACCCCCTGCTTCTGTGGCTGCTGCCGTACCCATACACTTGCATTGTGCCATTTCTGACCTCATGCGCGCGGGGCTGCTCCCGTGACCTACACACTGTTCATTGTTCACTTCTGACCTCTTTTGCTCCCTTGGGGCGATGCCGTGACCAACATTCTTGGGCCACTTCTACCTCATCAGCTCCGGGACCACACACTGGTCCATTGTGCCCGCCTGCCCTCATGCTGCTGCTCCGTGACCTACACAGTGTCATTGTGCCACGTCTGCCCTCTGCTGCTGTTGGGCTATCCCGGACCTACACACTGTGCTTTGTGCCACTTCTCCTCCTGCTGCTGTGCTGCTGCCGTGACCACACACTGTTCTTGCCACTGTCTGACCTCATGCGTGCTTGGCTGCTGCCGTGACCTACCACTGTTCTTTTGGTCACTGTCTACCTCATGCCGCTGTCGGGCCGTGACTACACCTGTTCTTGTCCACGTCTGACCTCATGCGCGGGGCTAGCGCCATCACCTCCCACTCTGTCACAAATTTCCACCTGAGCTCTCAGCTTTTTTTTCCACTTTCTCGGGATATTTTACACTACATTCCCCTTGATTTTTTGTCTTTTGCCCCTTTTAATGCCCAGAATTTATTTAAAGCGATTCTAAACCCGGGGGCAGCCCTTTGCAGTCAAAATAAAAACAACTTTTATAAGCCCAAACCAACTCCCTCTGCAATTTTTAACATGGCACAACATTCTACAGCACCCTGCGGGCTCTTGCACCTGAAATACTTTTTTTAACTGATTTGCCGAATAATTGGGAACAAGTTATTTTTTGCCGAAAATTTCGCGAAGTGAACAAAAAAAATTTTTTGGAAATTCGCCCATCTCTAATAAACTTTAAACACAAAAAATTGTAAAAAGCAAAACCTGCAGAACATTTGTGGAGCCCCCCTTTAATTTGTTTTTGAAAAAGTATTTCCTCCACAAACCTGCATACATCCTCACACTTCCATTTTTCCAGGCAAAAACACCTCCTACACTAACTCAGTTGGGCCAAACGGTACCACAGGGGGAACAACCAACAATGTCAGGGGATAAAAGGGGTTGCCTCACCACATCGTTTTTGAGAAGGTTAAACTCTTCTACTTCTTTACAACAATAAAACTTTTGCTGAAACTGTTTTTCCCGGAGCAAATCTTTTCCCCCGGGGGACGCTTTTCCTCTCCATATCATTTAAATTACACTCCTCAGTGATGAGGCGAAATAGGGGGGCAGTCTTATAATTTTAACCGCACCTTTTTTACAAAATTTTCCACCACTTGTGCTTGAGTGAAAAATTTCCCGGCCCTTACCCACCCTTTTATTCATCACTATATGTTAATAAATCACTCTTCTAGATTTCTCAGATATATGCAAACATTTATTATGCCACTCTTTTGGCCAAACAACGTATAAAACATGCTATACGAAATATTAAAAAGTCATTTTGTTGCACTTGCGGTTAAAGTTGGTGATCTCCTAGCAAGGAGTATCCTTTAGAGTAGTGTTCATATGGTTCATATGGCGCTCTGCAGCATGATCATTCTCCAACCTGTGCGCTCGTCAGCCAATGACTTTTTAATATTTCGTATAGCATGTTTTATGCGTTGTTTGGCCAAAAGAGTGGCATAATAAATGTTTGCATATATCTGAGAAATATAGAAGAGTGATTTATCTAACATATAGATATGGGAGCAGTAGCACTGGCCGGACCCAATTCCTCTTGCTCTTTGCACTGCATCAAACTAACTGGATCAACTTATTATATATTTTGGGAGTCGGAGTCGGTCCATTTTATGACGACTCCGACTCCCGCAAAATAGCCACCGACTCCGACTCCGACTCCACAGCCCTGCTTGCAAGGTAGAAACTAAAATTTGTGCAAAAGAACTAACCACCTATGAAATATACAGAAGGAGAGTGTCCAACACCTTCTAATGGGAACGTAAAAGATTACTAGAAAGTCCATGTTTTATTCATCAGAAACAACCTGCGTATTTAACAGTCTCAAACAAGGCTGTGGAGTCAGTAAACCAAAGCTCCAATTCCAACTCCACAATTTCCCAAACTCTGATTCCCACTCAAACTCCCATTCCCTCATACATGGCGCATGTTTAAGTGATAACTTTACTGTAGTAAAACGGTAACATCAGGTTTTAATCACTTTATGGTACATTAATCAAGCTATTTAGGTAGAACATACACTGACAAGCAAAAGGGTAACAATGTTTTGAATTTTTTACTTTCAGGATTTATATCTCACCATTCACTACAGCTTTGGATGGTGAAGTGGATGGTGAGATATGGACCCTGAATGTCAAAAGTTCAAAACATTGTTACCTTTTTGCCTGTCAGTGTAAAATACATTTATTGGATACAATTTAGAACACAATTGTAAATATGCAAAACACTGCAGTAAGTGGGAAAACAACTATTTTCAACAAGGACATACTGAATAACATTTGTGGAGTCTATGAATTTATTCTGAGAAATAGTACTGCATCCATCAGATCCTCCTGCATAGATGACCTCACATCTGAACTCATTATTTCCAGGTTATAGAACGGCCTCTCTACACTAATTTGGTTGGTGGCAAAGCGGTGACCACATGGGCAACATCTCTAACAATGTCAGGGTATGAAGATATTGCCTCATGCACTGTCAGTTTTGATGAATGGTTGAACTCTTCTACTTCTTTTAGAGTAAGTAAAACATTTTGCTGAAATCTGAGCAATCTATTTTCTATGGGAGCGGAATCTTTTCTGGAAACATTTTGCCTGCTCCACGTCATCAATTAAACTCATGTGATGAGGCTGAAGACATGGTGGCAGTAGCACTGGCAAGACCCAATTCCTCCTACTCTTGGCAGCTCTTTAAACTAACTGAGCCAATTTATTATATATTCTGGGAGTCTGAGTTGGTCCATTTTATAATGACTCCGACTCCACCAAAACGGACACCGACTCCAACTTCACAGCCCTGGTCTCCAAATTCAAAGAACTATGCAATATCACCAAAAAGTATGAAGGATAAAAGTAACTGTTTAAATGGCAAGACAAAGTCGACAACGATAAAACGATAACGACAAGCAGAAAAGTTACATTTTAAAAAAAATTAAATATATAAAACATATTAAATATATATATATATATCTTTAGTTATGAGTTAAAAAAAGTTTTTATTTTCGTAACATAAGCATGCTACTTTAATGCTTTGGTTTGACATCTTTTTTTAAACGTACAACCCACAAGGTACGTGTAAAGAACATTTTAAAAGCAATTTACTCACTGTTGGGTGGTACATTAAAAGAATAAAATTTAAACTCACAAAAGTTGTCAATAAGTGATAAACTTTCCTTTTGTAATAGGTGCTACTGAAGAAAAGCACCTCTACAGTTGTGCAATGCCAATTTGTACAGCAGTGGGGGAAAAAAAGGGGTTAATCATAACATAATTATCAAGAAAATGTTTGCTTAAATCTGTAAATTCTCCAGGGAAAAGATAACTCAGCACTATTGAGGACACAGTCTCAGGCACTGCCTCCATCCTCTCCTTAGCATTTAAAGTTGGGGGATTAGATGACAATCCAAAGAATGTCCCTTTCTCACCAGTTTATAACTATCTATCTATAAATATAGGTGGATAAACTATTATATAAAAAATAAATTCCGTTCCACTTCACAATTGTGTCCCACTTGTTGTTGATTCTTCACAAAACAAATTAAAATTTGATATCTTTATATTTGAAGCCTGAAATGTGGCAAAAGGTTGAAAAGTTCAAGGGGGCCGAATACTTTTGCAAGGCACTGTATATGCAAATTGGGTGCCTTCACAAGAGGTCTTATCTCCACAATATATTCTATGCTGTCAGATTATTAGTTAGATCAAAAACCGACTCACAAATACATGGAAAAGCGGGAGCTCCACCTTGGCATCCATTCCTTACTCTACTTGGCGGGCTATATGGAAAGCAGCTTCTAGTTCTTCCACATTACTCCCGCAAAAAAAATTTTTTAAAAAATTTATTTTATTTGGACACACCCTGACATCTTGCACAAATGGAATCCCCGGATTCCGCCCACCTGCTGGCGATGTGGTATCTTGGGATTGCCTGACTCTCAAGCCCTTCTGGGATGGACTGTGGAGTCGGCAAGCCAAAGCCCCGACTCCTACTCCTCAATTTTCCAAACCTCCGACTCCTGACTCCGACTCCCTCATACATGGTATGTTTAACCGTTTAACCCAATGCCGAAATGTTAATGACCAAACTTTTTTTTTAGTTTTTGCCTCCTTGCGTTTAAACATTGAAACATTTAATTTTTTAAAATAAAGCAGTTTTTAGGCCTCGTTTTTTTAGACGGTTTGTATTTTAAAGGGGGGAATAGTTTTAAAGGGGTTGTTCACCCCCTTGATTCTCTTCCCTCACCCGGTTTTCTTGTTTCACTTTGAATTCAGGTGCTTTTTACTGGCTTCTACTGGGCTGCGTAGAACCCAGGTCTGTAGCTATACAACCATGCTGACACCTATCAGGGAAAAACAAACAGGTCTTACTATAGCGACTTGGGAGCTGATGCAGCCCATAAAAAGGGGGATATCTCAGAATAGGTGGGGACACTTTTTAAGGGCACATATTGGAAAATGACTTGTTTTTTGCAAGATCTTTAACATAAAAAGAAATTTCCTTTGTAGTGAGAAAAACCCCCTTTTAATTCACTTATAAATAATTGCAAATTTAAATTTTTTTTTTACCCCATTCACATTTCATTTAAAAAACATTTTAAATTAACCTACGGGTTATTAGGGTTCGTGGGGATACCAAAATTGTAGGTTTTTTTTTGTGTGTAATGAAAGCAAAATTTTTTTTTATTAAATTTTTTCCCCCTTTTTTAAATTTTTTTTTTTTATTCTTTTTTTTTACATTTTTTTTTTACTTTTTTTTTTAAATCCCATGAAGGGAAAACTTTTTTCCCTTTTTTTTTTTTTTTTTTTTACCACTTAGAAAATGTTTTTAGAATTTTAAATATATCAAATACATTAAACCTGTCTCAGCTGACCCAGGCAGTGATCAGGACAGCACACAGGTGTCCTAGTCACTGGCTTCATACACAGACAGCTCTGGGGCTACCCCTAGGTCCCCAAAAGGGGGCCCCCCCCCCCGACTGTGCACCGTTCCCCAGGCTCCTGTCGGGTTCCCCCCGGGGGGGTTTCCCAAACCCCCCACAAAGCGGGGAACCCTTTGATTGCGCTGGGGTTTTTTTTGGGGGGAAAAAACCGCCGCAAATAAAAGGGGGGAACATTGGGTTTTCGAGGTTTTCCCCCCGCTCCCCGGGGCTTTTAGGAGCCGCTGGGATCCGGGCTGTGTAGTACCCGCCCCGAAACCAAATGCAGTGCTGCAAACTCCGAAAGTCTGCACACGGTTCCCAAAAACATCCCCGCAGAAAAAACACCCGCGCCAAAACCCAACTTTTTATTTAAAATTTGAAAACCAAAGGTGGATTTCCCAAATACTAACAAAGGGAATAAAAATTAACAAATTTTGATTTTTTTTGGAAAACCAAAAAGTAACAAACAGTTTAAAAGGAAAAAAATTTTGCAGAAATAATCAATGCTAAAAACCCTTTCAAGTCAAATTTTTGTATTTAAGGAAAGGGAAAATTTTGGTTTTAATTTAAAAATTTCAGTAAACTTTTATGTCAAAAACTGTAAATGGATGGTGAATTAAAAGGGGGCCGAAAGTTTACAAGGGTTTAAAACCCCTTGTTACCATTTTTTCTTGTATGTTTAAAAAATATATTTTTTTTGGATTTTGGGCTTTAGAAAACAAAAAATTGTAAATATGCAAAAAACTGCAGGAAAATTCCGGGGGTCTCTGAAAATTTTTTCTGAGAAATAGGGATTGCCTCCATCAGATCCCTGCATACATGACCTCACATCCATCCCATTTTTTTTCCGGTAGAGAACAGCCTGTCTACACTAACTTTTGGGGTTGGGCAAAGCGTGACCACAGGGGCAACATCCTAACAATGTCACGTAAAAAAAAGAATGGCCTCAGTCACAGTCAGTTTTGATGAATGGTTAAACACTTTTTCTTTGAAAAGCAGGGGAAAAAATTTTTTTCTGAAATCTGTTTTTCCATGGGAAACAGCAATCTTACCCCTGGGGCCCGCGCTTTTCCTGGGTTTCCCTGTTCCCTCAATTACACTCATTTTGATTAGGGTGAAGATATGGGAGCTTTAGCCCTGGCCGGGCCCAATTTCCCCCTTTTTTTTTTAACACTGCATTTAAACTAAATGGAACAACTAATTATATATTTTTTGGGGGGTCAAATCGGTCCCCTTTTAGGGCACCAACTCCTGCAAAAAAGGCACCGACTCCACACCCCGCTTCTGGGGACAGGTAGAGACTTTAATTGGGAAACCCTTTTGGAAATTTTACTATTCCCTTAGTTCCCCCAAACTCCCTCAAATCATTGGGGCCATGAAAAAACTTTTTTAAATCTAAAGCTCACCTTATGCTGCACATGCTCACCGCAGGCAGGTGTTCGATCTACGGAAAGTGGAAACAAACCCTCCCACCAGATCTTCCAGAGCTTATTCAACGCATTAGGGAGGTACGCCGGATGGAGCATTTCAAAGCATCTCTACACAACAGACTGGACCTCTTTTATAAAACGTGGTCCATCTGGCATTCATATTGGATTCTCAATCCGCATTGATGTTTGAACCCCAAAGGCCCAATGCTAGTTCCCCTTTTTTTTTTAATTTCTCCCATTCCTTGTGTTTGTGTCCCGTCTATATGTCATATATATGGTACGCTTTGATAATGTTCTGTTACATTACATTTCCCTGTGCGCTGTTTTGCATGATATATAGAGTTATACATTTTAGTAATTCTTTACTGAACCTTGAGACTTGATTGTATTGCAAAAGACGTATTAATCTCAATGGTTTTCAATGTTTTATTCATTGTATGTTAAAATAGTGGAAAAAATTTAATAAAAACTTCAAATAAAAAAAATAAATAACAAAAAGTGTTTCTATATGCATGCTGAACAGGTAAATGCAGAGAGGACACGAATGCTGTGCCAAAGTGTTTAAAATCCTAAATTGCAGATTTTACAGTAGATCGACAAGGTTTCTGCAACAATGAGCTTTCATTGTGGATTCTGACTTCCTCACAATTAAACAGTAACGTACCCCTAATAAAAACCGAAATCCTCACGGCAAGTCAATTTCCATGAAGATTTTTTCTGCAGCTTATGAATGAGAATCTTAAAATCTTGTTGATCCCCTGTGTGGTTCTGAGCTGCATCTCTCTGGATGGATTTGTGCTTTCTTGCTTGTCCTTATATTGATGAGCAGAATGTTATTACAGCACACTGCTCTAGTGTCCCTCACTTTAATACTATTCATCATAAATGTCTTGGGCAAGTCCGTTTGAACAATCTTTTTCCTATTAGACCCGGTTCACACGGCTTATTCAAGCTGTAATTGCGGGCCGGATCCCGCCCGCAATACGGCTTGCATAAGGGGCGGGGGCGCGGCAGGGGAGCTGCCCGCCGGCCCCATAGACAATGCATTATTTACGGTGCGTACACACGCCGTAAATAATGTGCATGTCACTTTCTCCCCCCGCGGAGTATTCGCCGAGCGGGGAGGAGAGACGGAATCCATAGTTCTCTATGAGAACTGTGGTTTACTGTAGTTACTGGGACGGATTGGAGCCGTACTGAAGCGCAAATACAGCGCGCAGTACGGCTCCAATCCGTCCCAGAATAAGCCGTGTGAACGAGGCCTTAGGGTATGGTCACATGGTATGTTGAGTCAGTGTGAACACACGCTTTTAGATACGTGTTTGGATCCATCTCTCGGACCCTAAACACGCATCAAATCAATAGCAATGTGATTTACGTTGCTTCCAATACGAAAAACGCATTGTTCACACGAGTGATCACTGATGCGTGACTCATTGCGTCTTTCGGATCCGTTCCAAGAACTGACATGTCAATTCTTGGTCTGAAAGACGCAGCAGGAGCCTTATTTAAAACTATAGGGTGCGATCCTGCTGCATCCAACAGACACCCAAACATGCAGCTGCGCGTTAGATACGTGTTGGATCCGTTTAGGATCCGACTGCCGCTGCGTTTTTTGGATGCGATTTTCGGATCCAAAAATGCTGTGTGAATGGCCCCTTACAGGCAATGAGATCTCAAAAAAAAAAAAAAAACAACTACTAAACAAGGGCATGTTGGTATAAAAATGATGATGCAAAATGTATCCTTTGTGTAAAAGGGGGTAGATCCATTCCTAACGGAGGAAGGTGAGTATAATTTTTTATTTTTTTTATTTTACTCTTTAATGAGGGTAAAACTACTTTGAGGGGTAAATGACTGCCAATATGCCTTTTTACATCAGTAAATGCACGTGTGTTTTTACAGCATGATGGAATAAACCCAAATACCAGGCTAAAACCAAAGCCGTCATTGAACTTTAAGATCAATAATGTTTGTATAATCAGAAAATCCTAAAAGTTATGTGACTCTTGTAGTGAACTCCATAAAAATAAAAAAAAAAACAACAAAAAAATTGTTCATCCTACAAAGAAATAAGGAAAAAAAAAAGAAAAGGCTGACATACCCCAAAATGGAACCACAGCTCGCCCTGCAAAAACAAAGCCTTCACACAGCTCTGTTGTCAAAAAATAAAAGATAAGGCCTAGTACCTATCTATGTAGGAGGTTCCGTTCAAAATGATCATCACAGAAGTAGCACCAGATTCAGTTTCTGATGGACACCTACGCTATCTGACAGACATCAATGACTACAATGCAGTCCATTGGGTTTCTGATGTGGTGTCCGTTACTTTAGTGTGAAAAGAAAGCTCTGCCTTTTTGACAGAATCTGCGACAAATGCTCCCAACTGAATCTTAAATGCAGGTGTGAACTGCATTTACTCTGTGTTACTCTGGCACAGTAGTCAAACATAAAAAAATTCCTCCATCCTCCCAAAATATCATGTAAGTTTAACAGTTTAACACTATATTAAAATGTATATATCCCCAAAGGGTGTAATTAAACACACACAACTATAATGTCAGAAAAGTTATGGCGCTTATAATGTAGTGATGAAAAAAAAAAAAAATAAATTGCTCAGTCACTAAAGCTTAAAATAGGTCATTTATTAAAAGATTAGACTTTATTTGTATGATATTCATTACTCTTCGTACGTGGCACCTAATTTCCCAAAAAAGGAACGAAAAGTCCAATCTTAATTTTTTTTTTTTTTACAAGCAGCATAGCACAGCATGCTATCTAATTCTTCTCATTCATCCAATAACTACAAAATATGAAAGGAGTTTATTAGCCTATCCAAAAAGACGACTCATCAATAATCTGGAATTGTGTGTTTATCCTATTGGTATTGTTCATATTATATTATATCTTCAGAAAAGAGCAGACCTGTAAAAGAAAAGATGAATTCTCTCATGGTACATAGTGGTTGGCTGCTGCCCTCTGTAGAAAAGTAAAGATATTGTTCATATTTAGTGTTTATAAAAAGCCATAATCCGCACAAAGCAGAATTAAGTTACAACAATCCATTTGATTGGAAAATGTATTTGCTATATAAATTGAAAATCTGATGAATCCCTCTCATCACCCTGGGCTCTTCCATGCAAAAATAAATTGGCATCATACAAGAGGGATGACTGGCAGACCGTCACATCAAACAGACACTATGTAAGGGCAATAGACTATTTGAAGATTTCATTTCAATTACGTCCCATAAAATCACGACTAAACTTCACACACATCGATACATAGTGCAAAATAACAAGAACAACAGGAAGACTATAATACAACTGCTACCCTCAGTACACATAGTCAGTTCTCACCATCGGAGAATGCCACAGAAATTTTCTAGGGAAATTTGTTTTTTACATTTTTTTACCCCAAATTTACTGCTAAAAACCCCTAAGTAATTGAAAACTATTTGGGAAACTGCAATCAGTACAAAGAAGAAAAAGAAACCCAAGCCCCACCCACTGGCAAAAATTTTAATGAAAAAGGGGGGCCCTGCATGGTTTTTCATTTTGCACAGCATTAGGCTTCTATGGGATGCCAATCTTGTATCACTTGTAATGCATTCCACAAACAAAGCTACTCCACGGGTTTGGCTCCCCCTACCGTTTTTTCCCCGGGGAAAAATAAGACACCCCCAAAAGGAAGACAAAGCAAGATTTTGTTAATTCCCTAATAAAAGGGGCACCCCCCGAAAAAAAGAATAGGGGAAAAACGTTGCTGAAAGTTCCCTTCCCAATGGCTGCCCGTAAGGGTGAGCAGAGGGGAAAGGGGGGAGGGGATGGGGGGTGTTCCCAACCCCCGTTTCCCCCAAAAAAACCACCCTGGGCCCCTTTTGTTGTAGAAGAGTTTTAAAGGGACCTGTGCAGGGAGGTCAGGGTGACTGATGCACCAAGGTCCCGAAACCATCACGGCCCGCAGACATTGTAAAAGTAAGTGGGGTTTTGTGGGGGGTGGGGGGGGGGGGGGACTTTTGGCAAAAAAACCGACGAAACACAAAATTCTCACGGGGAAGGGGCCTGTTTGGGGAAATACGGGGATTTCTGTTCAAAAAGCCCCAGCATGTCCCCTTTTTTCCATCCTTTGAGAAAAGTCACTGCAGCTGACAAAAAAAGTCCTTTTCTTAAAAAAAATTCTATGGTTTGGGGACTCAAATTTTAAAAAATTTATATTTTATATTTTCATTTAATAATATTTTATATAAATAAATATATATATTAAATTTATAAAATTTTAAAATAACATATACCCCCTTTTTAAAACACAAATAAACCCCACACACACACACTGTAAAGCTTTGCCAAAATTTTTTAATTTTGGGTGGAAAGCCCCAAGCATCCCCTAAAAATAAACACAGTGCTTTCTTTATGAGCAAAAAGGAAAAAACTGCTGTCTTTTTTTGGGGGAAAACAGGGTATCTTTTACCCGCCGTGTACGAGAATGAGGGGGGAAGCCCCATGCGCCCCAAACCTTTTCCCTTTCCCACTGCTATGGGTGTGGGGTGTAGGAGTTTTCCAGGGGAGGTAAAAGGGGAGTTGCAAACGTCCCCTCCTCATACTAATGAAACAGAAAAAACACAGGAGTGAGACCCAAAGCTGGGGCAGTGCATTTTGTTTTAAATTGGGAAACACCCCTTTAATTTAAATAAACCTCCCAACCCCCCCAACCCTAAAAAGCCCATTTTTTTCAATGCTAAAAAAATTTATCAGACATCGGGTATTAGTTGAAAATTTTGGCCCAAAATAGGCAAACTTTTTTTGTTTGCCAGGGGCCGCCAAACGAAATTTTCAGGGCCCCAAACAGCTGAAGCCCCTTTGGGCCCCCCCCCCGTAAAACCCCCCCCCCCCAAAACCGATCGCCCCCCACAGAAAAAAACGGCCTCTAGGACAAAAAATGCGCCCATTTTACCACATAATACAGTGTGCAAAAAAGAACGTATTTTAGTACAATAGCAAGTGAGTCACCCCTTTTGTCAGTCTAACAATTTTTAGACACAGGGGTAAGTAGCTCCATCCTATCCCCCTCCCCCCCCAAAATACAATATTTCCCCCCCCCACCCCCATACCAAAAAATCCCCCTCCACCCCCATTTCAAAAATCCCCCTTTTTCCCCCCATAACACTATCCCCCCCCACCCACATACACTTTCACCCCTTCCCCCCAAAATACAATATCCTCCTCCACCCACACACAATATCCCCCGCCCCCCCCCAACAATATCCCCCCCCACCCCCATACAATAGCCCCCTCCGCCCACATTTCAATATCCCCTCCCCCCGCATAAATATCCCCCTTTCCCCCCGCATACAATATCCTCCTCCACCCCCCCAACCCCTATTCCCCACCCCCACATACCCCAAAATCCCCTCCACCCGAACAAAATCCCCCCCCCCACCCCCAAACACTATCCCCCTCCCCCCACATACACAATCCCCCCCCACCCGCTAAAATATCCCCCTCCAACCCAATACACTATCCCCCCCCACCCGCATAAAATATCCCCCCCCCCACCCGCTTTCAAATATCCCCCTCCACCCGCAAAACAATATCCCCCTCCCCCCCACATACAATAACCCCCCTCCACCCACATTTCAAATTCCCCCTCCACCCACTTTTCAAAATCCCCCCCACCCACATTTCATATCCCCCCCCCCCCCCACATACACTATCCCCCCACCCACCTACACTATCCCCCCCCCACCCACATACACTATCCCCCTCCCCCCACATACAATTTTTTCCCCCCAACCAAAATACAATATCCCCCCCACCCACATACAATATCCCCCCCCCACCCACATACAATTATCCCCCCCCCCCCAAAATACAATATCCCCCCCCCAAACCCCCATACAAAAAACCCCCCCCACCCAAAATACAATATACACCCCCCCCCCACCCCCATAACCCAATATCCCCCCCCAAACCCCCTACAAATTTCCCCCCCCAAACCAAATTAAATATTCCCCCACACCCACATACAAAATCCCCCCCCACCCCCCATAAAAAAAAATCCCCCTCCCCCCGATCAATATCCCCCCTTTCCCCCCGCATTTCATTTAACCCCCCCCCACCCCCCTACAATATCCCCCTCCCCCCACCTAAAAGATCCCCCCCCCCCACATTAAAAAAATATCCCCCCCCACCCAAATACAAAATCCCCCCCCCACCCCATTAAAAAATATCCCCCTCCACCCCCTTTCAATATCCCCCTCCACCCACATACATTATCCCCCCCCACCCCCCATACAATATCCCCCTCCTGTTTTTCCCCTTTGGGCAAGGCCCCCTCACCAAAACCCTTTTAAAAAAAACACCAGCAAGAAAGTTAATGTAAACCTTTCCCAAAAACCAGCTCAGGGATAAACCCTTAAAAACCCCCGCCACATAGAGACCACATTTGAGGTCAGAAAACCAGCTCAGGTCACATCAATTACAGGAATACAACCGATCCAAATTTTGAAGCAAAATAACCCCGAAATCAGGAAATCACCGGACGCCTATTTTGAGGAGGGCGGTTTTCTTCTCTCATGAGTCCTTCTTATTCCCCCTTTTTCTGCATTCCGTTCCACATCACCTGTAACTTTTTCCCCCCCCCAACTCATCCCTGCAGAAAATTTTACCAAATATCTTAGAATCCCAATTTTCCCAAACATTCTTTTACCTAAACCCCACCTCTCACAAACTTCCCAGGGGGGGAAGCGGGACAAACCATAACTTAGAGGGCCTAGTACCTAAGGGGTTGGAGGGGGTGGGGAGGACTAACCCCCCGGGGATAATTTCTTCCCGCTTGGGGTGCCCCCCCAAAAAAATTAAAATTACCCCGGGAGGTAGGCCAAAAAGGGGGAAAGGGCCCCGGGAATTAGATAGCCCTATTTAGGTAGGAGACCCCGCCCCCTAAGTTGGTTTGGCCCCGCCCCCCGGGAAAAATTTGGGGGGTCCTAACCAAGAGGGCCCCCCTTTTTTTTGTAGGCGGGCAGGGCCCCCTTTAGGGGTTAGGGGGAGGGCGGGCCCCCCCTTTAGAGGTTAGTAGAGTCGGGCCCTCCCTTTTGAGGTTTGGTAGGTCAGGGCCCTCCCTTTAGAGGTTTGGGGAGAGTCAGGCCCCCCTTTAAGGTTAGGTAGAGTCAGGGGGCCCCCTTTAGAGGGTTTGGTAAAAGTCAGGGCCCCCCCCTTTTTAAAGGTTTGGTTTGAGTCAGGGCCCCCCCTTTAAAAGGTTTTGGCCCGCCAGGGCCCCTTTAGTTATAGGCAGCGCCCGGGAAACCCCCCTTTTGAGATAAAGGGAGCGCCCGGGGCCCCCCTTTAGGATAGGGAGGCCAGGACCCCCTTTTGAGATAGGGAGTCAGGACCCCCCTTTTGTGAAACATGGCCCGGGACCCCCCCTTTAGAGATAGGCAGTCAGGGCCCCCCCCTTTGAGATAGGGGAGTGCCAGGGAAACCCCCTTTATTTATAGGGATCAGGGCCCCCTTTTAGAGATAGCAGTTTCCCCCGGGACCCCCCCTTTTGAGATGGCAGTCCCGGGCCCCCTTTTTGTGATAGGCAGCAAGGGGCCCCCCTTTTTTGATAGGCCCGCGCCAAAAGGGGCCCCCTTTAAATGAAAAGGGGAGCGGCCCCGGGGCCCCCCTTTTGTGATAGGGAGTTTTGGGCCCCCCTTTTTGTGATAGGGATTTAGGGCCCCCCTTTTGTGATAGGGGCGCCAGGGACCCCCTTTAGAAAATAGGCAGTCGGGCCCCCTTTAGTGATAGGGAGTCAGGGCCCCCTTTTGTGATAAGCACATCAGGGCCCCCCTTTAAATGAATAGGGGAGTGCCAGGGACCCCCTAAGAGATAGGCAGTCAGGGCCCCCTTTAGGAAAGGGATTTAGGGCCCCCCCTTTTGTGATAGGGGATCAGGGCCCCCCTTTTGTGATAACAGTGCAGGGACCCCCCTTTTGTGGGTAAGCATGCCCGGGACCCCCCTTTTTGATAGGCGTCAGGGGCCCCCCTTTTGTGATGGCAGCGCCGGGACCCCCTTTTGTGAAAGGCAGTCAAGGCCCCCTTTAGTGTAAGGCAAACGCCAGGGAACCCCCTTTAGTATAGGCAGTGCCAGGGAAACCCCCTTTTGGAAAGGGATTTAGGGCCCCCTTTTTTGGGAAAAAAAGTGCCCCGGGAACCCCCTTTTGATGGTTTGGGGAGCGCCGGGACCCCCCCCTTTTGTGGGTAGGCACGCCAGGGAAACCCCCCTTTAGAGATAAAGGGGGCGCCAGGGACCCCCTTTAGAGATGGCAGTCCCGGGCCCCCTTTAGTGATAGGGAGCGCCAGGGGGCCCCCTTTAGGAAAGGCAGTCAGGGCCCCCTTTTTTGATAGGCAGGGCCAGGGACCCCCCTTTTGAGATAGGGAGTCAGGGCCCCCTTTAGGGGATAGGCCCGCGCCGGGGGCCCCCCCAGAAAATAGGCAGCCAGGGGGCCCCCTTTAGAGATAGGCAGCCGGGCCCGGGGCCCCCCCCTTTTGAGAAGGGAGCGCCGGGGGGCCCCCCTTTAAAAGATTTGGCAGCGCCAGGGACCCCCTTTAGTGATGGGGAGCGCCAGGGAAACCCCCCTTTTTTTTGGGTTTGGCAGGCCCCGGGACCCCCTTTAGAATAGGCCCCGGGCCCGGGACCCCCCTTTTGTGATAGGCCCGCGCCAGGGGGCCCCCTTTTTTGTGATAGGGAGGGCAGGGGCCCCCTTTGTATATTTAAAAAAAAAAAAAAATCAATATTACCTGAGCCTCGGTTCCCGCCTGTTGAGCTGCCGCCGGCTTTCCCGCTCACTGCATAGGCGGGCGGGGGGAAAATGACCGTCACCGCGCCGCCTACGAACCATAGGGGCCGCCCCGGAAAGGTGAAGGGCCCTTTTCATTCAGCCTGCCGGGGGGATCAGCGGGGCGCACGCTAGTGGCCTGCGCTCCGTGACAAACCCCGGGAGCCCCCGGGGGTCCCGGGGGCCCTTAGGCCCCCAATCCCCGCCCCGGGCCCCTGGGCGCTCCCGGGGGGCAGGGCCCGGGCGTGCAGAGGGCCGGATGCCGCGGGGCCGGGGGGGGGGCCCCGGGGGGCGGGCGGCACTGGGCCCCCGGGGCCCCCCCCAAATCCGGGGCCCACACTTTGGGCCAGGCGGGGGCCCGGGTTTGGGGGGGGCCCCGCCCCGGGCCCCGTCTGTCCCGTGAGGAAAAAAGGGGGCCCGCTTTCCCCGGGCCCCCCTTTTTCCCCCGGGCCCCCCCTACGGGAGTTTCCGGTTGTAAACCCCCCGTATGGCGGGCCCTGTTTGCCAGTATGGGAGGTATGGAATGTCAGTCTTGGTGTTGTGCACTTGGAGGGTGCTGGACAGTCTGCCCAATCAGATAGTAGTGGCATCACCAATAGGCTGTTACGCCAGCACGGTGCAATACACATAACTATATGAATCACTCCCTATATAATCTTTTTTTTTTTATTCTTGTGCCGGTTTGATATCAAGGTGGCCACTCCCCTCATGGTTTGAGGGGGGTGTAAAAAGTTTTTGCCCGTTTGCACTTTCACCTGTGGGAAACCCCCCCATATGGCAAAGGGGGCTTTTCTAAATGGGAAAATTTGGGTTTTTGATCTTTTTCTAAAGAGCCGTAATTTAAAAGGGGGCGTTCACACGGTAAAGGTTTTTTTTGGAAACGTTTTTTGTGCAAAGGCACAACAATTTTAATTTTATACATTGGGTTGGGAAAAAAAAAAAACGAATCCAAAAAACCCCCATCAAAAAAAAGTACCGTATGAAAGCACCCTTTAAAGGGTATGTCTAACTGCACAAAAAACGGGCCTTTTTTTCATGGGTTTTTTCCCTTTTTTTTAAAAACGTGGGGAAAAAACGTTAAAACATTCCCATAGGCTTCTAAAAGTAAAAAACGTCCTGCTGTTTTACCCCTGACTTTTTTTTTTCTGCTCGTTTTTTTTTACTGGTCGTTTTTTTGCAAAATCTCCCAAAAAACCCAGAGCCGGGGAAAAAATTTTTCTAAAGGGGTCCAAAGGAAAGTGGGTGGGGGTCTTTTTGGGGGCGTTTTTTTTCGGGGGTTTTTTGTGGGGTTTTTTTCCGCGATTTTTTAATGAAAAACCCCCCAAGGGGGAAAACCCAAGTCCCACCTATAGTGGGTGTAACAAAGGTTATTCATTATCAAATCTGCATACAAGTGTCTTATGTGTCCTTGTCTGTACCATTTGTAATAAAATGATCATGCTTTGGTCGCTAACGATTTTTGCGCAATTCATATTTTTTTCGCTAAAAAAACGTTTTTTACAGTTTTTGGCATTTGAATCCATTTTTTTTTTTTTTTTTTTTTTTAGAGATTTTGATGCTAAAATCCCTTTCTAAACATATTTTGGCGCTAATAAAGTTATCTTGCTATTGATGCTGAAAATACGTTTTTTACGGATTTTGGCGCCAGAATACGTTTTTTACGGATTTTGGCGCCAGAATCCATTTTTTATGTTTTTTTTCATTAAAATATTTTTTTTTTACATATTTTGACACTAATAACGTTACCTCGCTTCTGACGAAAAAAATACTTTTTTTACGGATTTTGGTGCAAGAATACGTTTTTTGGCACTAAAATAATTTTTTTACATATTTTGGCGCTAATAACGTTATCTCGCCTCTGACGCCAAAAATACGGTTTTTTATGGATTTTAGTGCAAGAACCCTTTTTTCTACGTTTTTTGGCACTAAAATAATTTTTTGGACAGATTTTGGCGCTAATAACGTTATCCCGCCTCTGACGCCAAAAATAAGGGGTTTTTTTACGTATTTTTGCGCAAAAATACGTTTTTTTTTTTATTTTTTTGACTCTAAATAATTTTTTTTTACAGATTTTGGCGCTAATAACGTTATCTCGCTTCTGACGCCCAAATACGGTTTTTATGGATTTTGGGCAAGAATCGTTTTTTATGGCTTTGGGGTAAAATCCGTTATCTTTAAAGATTTTGGCGCTAATAAAGTGATCTAGCTTTTGACGCAAATAAATAAATTTTTTACGGATTTCGGCGCCAGAATCCGTTTTTTGATGGATTTGGGGGCTAAGATTAATATCTTTAAAACTTTGGCGCTAATGAACTAATCTCGCTTCGGACACTAAAAATTTTTTTTTAATGGAATTTGGCGCAATAATGCGTTTTTTGGGATTTTGGTGCTAAAATCCTTTTCTTTACAGATTTTGACGCTAATACAGTTATCTTGCTGTATTCAAAGATAATGTGGGTTTTTGTGGATTTTGGTGCAAGAATCTGGTGCAAAATTTAATAAAGCAGTAGCACGCAGCAGCAGCACACAAAGGACAATGTGCTCACAATGGCTACAGTGATCTAAAAGCAGTGACTACTTAACATGTTAACTCCACCTGTGGGGTGTAGTTTACATCCAATGGCTTAGTTTGTGCATACATTAAAAAGCAGAGCAAAGACGCTCCAAAAAACGCTCAAAAAAACTAAAAACGCACAAAAAAACTAAAAACGCACCAAAAAACGGCCGTTTTTTTTCAGCTGCTTTTGAAAGGCAGTGGACAGAAAACTCAGTTTCATGAACGTTTTTAGTAATTCGTTTTCAGGTCGTTTTTTGTCCACTGCAGTGTAGACATAGCCTAAGCCTCCATTCTTCTGAGTTATATTAACCCCTTAAGCCCCAGGCCTGAAAAGTAGTTAATGACCAGAACAATTTTTTAGTTTTTGCCTTCCTGCGTTTCAACAGTTGTAACTTTTTTATTTTTTCAATGACGCAGTTGGATGAGGCCTTGTTTTATTCGAGACGAGTTGTATTTTATGGGGGAATAGTTGAAGTTCACTTATAAATAATTGCAGAATTTTTTAATTATTTTTTTACACCATTCCCATTTCACACTTAATAACTTGTAAGATTAATTCTACAGGTTATTACGGTCGTGTGGATACCTAATATGTGTAGGGTTTTTTTGTGTGTGCAATATATGTACAATTATTTTTTATTAAATATTTATATCTTATCTTTTTATTCATTTTTTTTACACTTAGGTTTTTTACTTTTTTTTTTAAATCCCATGAAGGGAGAACTGTTTTTTTTTTTTTATACACTTAGTAATGTATTAGCATATATGAATATGCTAATACATTATAAACTGTGTCAGTCCGACACAGGCAGTGATCAGGACAGCTCACAGTGTCCTGGTCACTGGCTTGTTACACAGACACTCCTGGGGCCACTCTAGGTCCCCAGGGCTGACTGTGAAGCCGTTCACCGGGTGTTCCGATCAACCGACAGAGCAGTGAAACGCTTTGATTGTGCTGCAGTGACGATCCGCCACAATCAAAGGGTTAAAGCACTGGGGAGCGGAGGTGTCCCCGGTGCCCGCAGGGGATGCTCTGGGATCAGGGCTGTGTAGTACAGCCCCAATCCCAGCGCTGCTGCAGCGCCGGGAGCCGCAAACCCCCATGTCTGCAGCAACACCAAAAGACGTCGCTGTAGACAATGACCTGCACCGGCCGCCGTCAAAAGTCAGTGGGCGGTCATTGAGGGGTTAAAGGAGTTTTCTCACTATAAAGATTAGCTTTTAACATATAGGGAAAGACTTTTTCTAAATACATTGGCCACACTCAGCAGAGAATCGAGCCTTATTTTGTTAGCACCTTAGCAAGGCTCCCCAGGGCCAGTGTAGACATTTGCTTCAAGAGGCAAAGCATCAAAGGCCATTTGGCGGACACACGGTGACAAAGTTCCATAAAGAGTTATAGAATAACCGTGTCACAAGCACACCCAAATTTCATATTTTTAGATATGAAAGTGTCCCACAAACATAGCTGTCACTCTCTCATTTGTAGGACCAACAGGCAGAAAGAAATAAGAATCACCAATTCAATAAGGTCCAATGCTCAGTCTCCAGTCATTATATCACATAAACATGTTAACCAAAAAAGAATACAATGACAAAAAAGTCATAGGAAAAATATATATTGACAATCTTTATTAATTCAATAATAAATATTAAAAACTAATATGTCACAAATAGACAAATTTAAGGCTTAAAACAATTAAAAATAATGCCCATATCAAAAAGGCTTAAAATCAAATTTCCCTGAATATTAAAAAGTTTGGGGTTTTTTAAACCTTAATTTTTAAAAAACCCTATAACCTCATAGAAAAAAGCTTCAGCCGCAGTCCCCACCCCCCTCCTTACCCTTGAAACTGCTCTTCCCCTTAATTGTTTCCCCCCGGTCATATGACAAGCTCCCCTCCTTACTGCCCCAAACCCAAAATCATACTTTTGTCTTGCCCCACTTCATCCCAACCTCCCCCGACTCAGTGCTTTTATCATCCACCCCTCACCCATCTCTTAAATCAAAAACCCTTGGCACTCCCTTCTGCTTTAAACATGTACTATCATCCATCTAAAAAAAACAACCCCTTGACCCCCCTTTTTCTGCCAAAAAAAAGCCCCAACTCAGCTCCCCTTTTTCTTCCAAAAAATCCCCGAGCGCAGTCATCTTAGCTGTCCCCCCACTCCCCCAAAACTCCTTTTTTGGCCCATCAATTGGTTTTCAACCCCCCACTCCACCGAAAATGCCCTAACCAAAGTCATAATGATCTAGTAACTGCTAAAGTCATCCCAATACTCTGTGTCCCCCTCTTAAAAACCTGTCCTTGCCTTTGAACGGGTCGACCATTCCCCCCTGCTACAAATCCTTTTCCTTCGGCATTAGGGGATTTTGGCTCTTTCCTGGATCCCCTGTCCCTCACTGATCGGATTTTTAGGTCTTTCATTCTTGCTCCCCTCCCCCCTGGGCCCCTCTCTTGTTGGTGTCCCCCAAAGGGGGTCGTCCGGGTCATACTCTTTCTATTTTCCCACTTTTGGGCCTGGGTAAAGCTCTTTGCATCCCCGGCCCTTCCCATTACCACCGGGTATGTAAATTGATCCCCAAACCCTCTACACCCGGGGCCCCAAGATGTCACTTTTTCTACTCCCCCGGGAAACCCCTAAACTTTTCTCCCCTCCTTTTCCTCTTCTTCTCATAAAGTCCCCTAAAACAAAATTTGGGGAAAAGAAACAAAAACTCATCATCTTTCCCCCATCCAACTTTTCCCCTGCCCCTGATCTCTTATTACAGTAAAAGGCTCTACATTTTCCCCGGTCCCGCAAGCCCGCTCCCTTGGGGGTAATCTGACTCCTCTATCTTTAAAACCCAAACACCCAAAACCCCTCACCTCTGCCTGCCCCCCTTCCCCCTGAAAAACATCTCTCGCACCCGTCAGCCTCGGCAAATGACACTAAAAAAATTTGGGGGTCCTTTCCCCCTTGTATCTCCCCCCTGACTACTGCAAACCCTTCCCAGTGGCCCCCCAGCTAGCACCCTTGCTCCCCTCCAATCCCATCCAAAACTTGCTCCCCGTCTTATCCCCCCTCTCTCCTCGTTTACTCCTCTCCCTTTTCCCCTTCCCCCTCTGCCAACCCCCTTTACTGGCTTCCCCAAATTTCCCCGCAAATTTTAATTTTTAAGCCACACTCTGGAACTCACTTTCCCCCAAACTTTAGATTCTCCTCCACTTTTTACCAAACTTCAAAAGGGAACCCGAAAACCCATTTCTTCAAGGGCCTTTTGGGGGTTTAACCCTTTACCCAAACTTGTCCCCTACTTCCTTTACAGGGAAGTCTGCCCCCAAACCCCCTGTCTCTTTTTTCCCCCTCCTTTTAGATTGTAAGCCCTCGGGG
The DNA here is from genome assembly GCA_025379985.1 of Phyllomedusa bahiana. Lineage (NCBI taxonomy): Eukaryota > Metazoa > Chordata > Amphibia > Anura > Hylidae > Phyllomedusa > Phyllomedusa bahiana. The sequence goes on along the minus strand of JAODAL010002385.1, from coordinate 127,710 downwards.
CAGGGAACCCGTTTCCTTCTGTCGTGCCCCAAATTTTATTATCCCTTATCATGTACCCTTTTTACTTAAGTAATGTATTAACCCCCCCGAATGTACAGCGGGCCCCGGGAAACAATGGGGGCCTTTTTAAAAAAAATAATTAATAATAATAAATTTAAATTAGTATTAAAGTGTCTTATATTTGAGATCAAAATGATTAAATTTGTATTTAGGGGCACTCAAAATGGACATACAATAAAGCCAACCTCTCACACCCCCAATTTCATTAACCCAAGGGGTTTACAAGGTAATGGAGGAGATGCACTGCCAAGGAAAATGGGATAGCCTCGCGCGTGTTTCGCAAAGCTTTTTCAAGAGGCTTCCTGTCTTTTTTGCGCGGGGGGGCCCTTTTGATCTTTTCTGTATCGTTCCCCAAATTTGTATATGTGCTGCTGAAACCCCTTGATTTTCTAATATAAGACCTTTAATACTAATGTTAAATTTCTTTGGGTTATTTCACCCTTTGAGGTTTTTTATATTCAGGAATGGTGTGTTTTCTATGCCTTTTTTGTTGGGATTATTTTGTTGTTTTTAGCCTTAAATTTGTTTATTTGGAATTTAGTTTTTAATTTTTTATTGAATAAAAAAAAAAAAATAAGAAGTTGGTACCAGGAACAGGCGCGCCCCCGGTTTGGTGTCCGCGTGTTTGGGCCCCCACCCCAGTTATGTGGTGCCTTGTGCGGCTCTGCACCTTTCCCCCCCCCTGCCAGTGTTAAAACCCAAAACCCAGCATGGCCCTGGTGGGTGGGGATTTAAAAACCACCCCGGGGGCTGAAGGGTGTGATGTGGGTGCTCAGTATGTTAAGGTGGGCCCCCCTTGGGCCAGGTGTCGTCTCCATTGTGAAGGGGGTTATGCATACCAGGTGTTTTACCCTATGTTGCCCAAGGTAACTGAACTTTGTGCTTCTTTTGCTTACCCATATGTATTTTGTTGCACCTCTGCCAGTATTGTATAGCTGTTTCCCCCTTGTATGTATTGTTTGTCTAGTGCGATTAAAATATTAAACTTTGATCCGGTTTTCTGTTGTCTGATCACCCCGAAAAACCGGGCCCTATTTCAGTCATAAAATATAGCTATGAGGGCAGGTTTCTGGCCTGGTTTTAAAACCTGTAAGGATAGGCTTATAACTAACAAGGAAAACTTTGCAGAACTCTGTTTCAGGGGTAAAAAAGATCTATCCCAGCCCTTCAGGGGTTTTGGGGGGAGTGGGGGGGATCCTCTGCATGCCTGTATCTTCCGTGCCCGTTGGAAGGGCTTAAAAGGGGAACCATACCCGTGACTTGCGACCCTAAATTCACAAAAAAACCCAAATAGGTGTGACCCCCGAGGGGGCAGGCTCTTTGACATACTATGGAAGCTCTAACAAGTTTTTAATTTCCTGATAAACATTGTTTTCACTCACTCAACACGGTAGTTTTTCTTATCCTTTGTTTTCCCGCACTTTGTCACTGTAAGGGGTAGTTCCCCACGGTGATTTTGGACGGATTTCGTCCGTTTGCGGGCCGTACTGCGCTGCAATCACCCGAAATCCCTCCCAGTCATTACGGTTTTAAACCACAGTTCTCAAGAGAATATGGATTCCCTTCCCCTCCCGCTTGCAAATCCGGGGGAAAGTGAATGCCATTATCCGGCGGGGGTACGCGCCCTGGATAATGATGTCTATGGGGCCTGCGAGCTGCCGGCCCCATGGATCGCCTGATTGCATCCGCAAATTTCGGCGTGATTCAGCCAGTGAAAAAAGCCTTTCAGGTCAGTAGTTTATTGGAGCTAAATTTTTCTAATCATGCTATAGATCCCCCCACAGCCCGACAAAGCGTGCAAGTTTAAAATGCCCGTGTTCGTGAAAAAGCTGGTGAGAAAAAACGCTTTAAGGGCCCCTAAAATATGTAAGCGCCAGTCTCTTGATTTGTGGGTGCCTGCACACAGTCACACCAATGACATTACCTGATATTTTTCAATGCCATGTTAAAAGTGTACATAAAATATAATATTGGGTCCCTTGGGGACTTTTTAAAAAGGCTAGAAAGTGCATGATGGGGGGGGGGGGGGGGGGGGGGCGGGGGGGGGGGGGAACGACATCAATATTTTTAAACCAAACCTTTTAAAACTTTCTAAGAGGGGAAAAATTTTTCAGTTTTTAAAAACTTTATCATAGCACAGGTAATGCAGAAGCGTCTGTAGGCTCCACACACGACTTGTATGGAGGGCCCAGCACAAAACAGTAAAGCCCACCCATAAAAAATCAAAAGTTTTCCCAATTATAAAAAAAAAGTTTTTTTTGAAAAACAGAAAAAAAGAAAAGGGTGTTTTTAAATAAAAAGGTGCAGTGGCCATTAAAAGGGAATCATTTTTGAAGCAAAAAAGAAAAACAAAAATTAAAAAACACTTTTTTTTAATTTTTTTTTTTATTTTGCACCCACTTGAAACTTTGAATTTTTGCATGAAAAAGGGCCCTTCGTAAGGTTTTGCCCGGGAAAACCCTTTCACAACCCCTCGAGGAAGGGACGTAGTGTTTGGAGAAAAAAAACCCCCCCCCCTTTCTCTGCCGGGGACCCTTTTCTCTCCAATCTCCTAAAACAGCACCTCAGCCCCTTTCACTTTTGTTTTTTCAAAGCACTGCATGAAAGGGGAGCTCTGATTTTTTCTTTGCCCATAGAAACCAAATTTCTTGGGCCCTAGACAGTTTTCAAAATTTCCCTTAATTCTTAATATGTCACACCAATCACACAGCAACTGTTCACATTTTTTTAAACGCACCCCACCCGGGTCCCAGTGAACATTGTGGGGTTGGGACCCCCTAAAAACAATTGGGGGAACCAGGAATACGGGTTCATCCAGCAACAAAAAGGGACGAAAAACCCTGGAAAATTTAATCCAGATGACTCCAGAAATACGTCAAACAACCACAAAGCAGATTGGGAAACGTAAAAAGGGGGAACACCACTGGACCACGGCCATGAGTACCACGACAGCACGCAGCGGCCAGAGCCCCTCCCCGACGGCGGGCGCGAGCCCCCGGTACCTCCCCGACGGCGGGCGCCAGCCCCCGGTACCTCCCCGACGGCGGGCGCAAGCCCCCGGGCCCTCCCCGACGGCGGGCGCGAGCCCCCCCAAACCCCCCCGCGAAGGCGGGCCTAGCCCCGAGCCCCTCCACGGGCGGCCCGGGGACTAGCCCCCAAGGGCCTTCCACGACGGGGGCACTAGCCCCCGGGGCCCCCCCGGACGGCGGGCCCCCGCCCCGGGCCCCCCCGCGGGGGCGGGCACTAGCCCCCGGGCCCCCCGCGGGCGCGGGAAAAAGCCCCCGGGCCCCCCTCCCCCGACGGCGGGATTTGGGCCCCAAACCCCTCCACCCACCCGGGGGCACTTGCCCCAAGCCCCCCCGACGGAGGGCATAGGGCCCCCCGCCCCCCCCCGACGGCGGGGGACTTTTTCCCCCCGGGGACCTCCCCCCCGGCGGGCACTAGCCCCCGGGGCCCCTCCGCGAGGCGGGCACTGCCCCCAGCCCCCCCGGACGGCGGGCACTAGCCCCGGGGCCCCCGCGACGGCGGGCACTAGCCCCGAGCCCCTCCGCGACGGCGGGCACTAGCCCCGAGCCCCTCCGCGACGGCGGGCACGGGGCACTCCCCCGACCCCCTCCACGACGGCGGGCACTAGCCCCGGTCCCCCACGACGGCGGGCACTAGCCCGAGCCCTCCACGACGGGGGCATAGCCCGAGCCCCCCCCACGACGGGGGATGCCCCGCCCCCCCTCCCGCCGGCGGGACTAGCCCCGACCCCCTCCACGAGGGGGCACTACCCCCGGCCCTCCACGAGGCGGGCACTAGCCCCGAGCCCCTCCCCGACGGCGGGCACTAGCCCCGAGCCCCTCCACGACGGCGGGCACTAGCCCCGGGCCCCTCCGCGACGGCGGGCACTAGCCCCGGGCCCCTCCGCGACGGCGGGCCCTAGCCCCGGGCCCCTCCACGACGGCGGGCGCCAGCCCCAAGCCCCTCCACGACGGCGGGCACTAGCCCCGAGCCCCTCCACGACAGTGTGCACTAGCCCCAAGCTCCTCCACGACGGCGTGCGCTAGCCCCGGGCCCCTCCACGACAGCGGGCACTAGCCCCAAGCCCCTCCACGACGGCGGGCGCTAGCCCCAAGCCCCTCCACAACAGTGTGAACTGGCCTCAGATCCCTTCATACCGGCGTATCCTAGCTACAGAAGTCCCCATTAAAGCAGTGCCCCGTCTACGGTGCCCCCACCACCAGTTGTGTGTGTCATATACTCCCCACTCCACCCTCCTAAAGCACCTCAACCGAGAATGTACCTGCAGCGCTGGCCAGGACCTCAGACCAGCTGATGCGGAAGAGCGCAGTGCGTCGTGACGTCATGACGCCCCACCCCCGACGCTGCCGGCATCCCGGGAGCTGATAACGGTCTCAGCGCTCGCGGGTGTACAGCTCACTCGGGTTATTGCTCGCTCAGCTCATTTTGGCTCTGTTTCGGTTCTTTACCGCCAACAGCCGTGCACTGCAGTGTGTTCTCCACAGCGCGCCACGTGACCGCCAGGCAGAAGTTAGTTTGGGGTGGGCGGAGCCGTCACTATGGAGACGGTGGGTTGTACACAAATCAGTGCAGCGCCTCAGAGAAGAGAGTGAGGGGAGCTGATGTGTGAGTATATGTGCGGGGGCACCCACCTGTGCCCGGCGGGGTGACGTCACCAAGTGCCCGGCCGTAGGGGCAGGGATGTCCAGTAGAATGTGCCATGGTCAGGGCTGCACGATGTGTCACAAGGGGAAAAAATGTAACTGCATCTAAGAAAGTCCGAGTATAACGTGGAAGGTCACAGCATTGTGCGCTTATTAATGGTGCGGGAATTCCACAAAGCAGGTGAGGGCATAAGATGGGCTATAAAGGGTTAATCTATGAGACACTGGAAGATCTGGCGGCTGGACCCCACCTCTGAGCCACTCTCACCCTCCTCTACTTGAACTTTTTATGGGCTGCCAGTTCTTGGTCTGCTAGTCCTCCATTAGATTGTTAAAATCAACACCAAAATCCACATATTGCACGTACATGATGATGCATCACATTATAATGGGTGAAACCCACAGTGACATCTCTAATCAGGCTCAGTTTGAAAATCCATAGGAAGTTCCAGATTGTATATGTTGCAGGGAAATGATAAAAACAAGGATTTCATCAACTCCCTAAGGGAGATGATCCATCTTTTCAGTAAAACAGTTCAGGGATTTGATCACTCACTGACTTTTTTTTTGGGAAATCACCCCACATAGTTGTTATTTTAACATCTTCCATGATTTGATCAAATCCCTATTTTCATAATTTCCCTGTGACATATAGGCTGCGTCCCCATGGCACAGGACAAATACCGGTTGGTTTATCCGTCCGCTATTTGCACTGTTTTCGGGCCATGCGCACGGCCACAGGGAGACGGCTTTTATCCACGATTAGTGGAGAAAAGCCCTCCCATTGACATGTTCATATTACGCCCGAAAACCGGTTGGAAGAATAAACATGATCAATAATTTTCGGACCGCCGGCGGAAAACCCGTGCAGTGGTGACAAGCCCATTCATTGTTTGTAAATGGGGTGTGGCGCTGTCAATGTGTGACTGGGATGCCTGGGGCCCACCAGTGGAGATGATTCCTAGGGCCCACCAGTGGAGATGATTCCTAGGGCCCACCATTGGAGATGATTCCTAGGGCCCACCATTAGAGATGATTCCTAGGGCCCACCAGTGGAGATGATTCCTAGGGCCCACCAGTGGAGATGATTCCTAGGGCCCACCATTGGAGATGATTCCTGGGGCCCACCAGTGGAGGTGATTCCTCGGGTCCACCAGTGGAGTTGATTCCTGAGGGCCACCAGTGGAGGTGTTTCCTAGGGTCCACCAGTGGAGATGATTCCTAGGGTCCACCAGTGGAGATGATTCCTAGGGTCCACCAGTGGAGATGATTCCTAGGGTCCACCAGTGGAGGTGATTCCTGGGGTCCACCAGTGGAGGTGATTCCTGGGGTCCACCAGTGGAGATGATTCCTAGGGTCCTCCAGTGGAGATGATTCCTAGGGTCCACCAGTGGAGATGATTCCTAGGGTCCACCAGTGGAGTTGATTCCTGGGGACCACCAGTGGAGGTGATTCCTGGGGACCACCAGTGGAGTTGATTCCTGGGTCCACCAGCGTAGGTGATTCCTTGGGTCCACCAGTGTAGGTGATTCCTGGGGTCCACCAGTGGAGGTGATTCCTGGGGCCCACCAGTGGAGATGATTCCTAGGGTCCACCAGTGTAGGTGATTCCTGGGGTCCACCAGAGGAGGTGATTCTTGGGGCCCACCAGTGAAGATAATTCCTGAGGCCCACTGGTAGAGATGATTCCTAGGGCCCACCAGTGGAGGTGATTCCTGGGGCCCGCCAGTGGAGGTGATTCGTGGGGCCGCCAGTGGAGGTGATTCTTGGGGCCCACCAGTGGAGGTGATTCCTGGGGCCCGCCAGTGGAGGTGATTCCTTTAGGGCCCACAGGGGGAGGGTGATTCCTGGGGCCACCAGTGGAGGTAATTCCTGGGGGCCCACCAGAGGAGTTGATTCCTGGGGGCCCACCAGTGGAGTTGATTCCAGGGGCCCACCAGTGGAGGTAATTCCTGGGGCCCACCAGTGGAGGTAATTCCTGGGGCCCACCAGTGGAGTTGATTCCTGGGGCCTACCAGTGGAGTTGATTCTTGGGGTTGACCAGTGGAGATGGTTCTTGGGGCCCACCAGTGGAGTCATGAAAGCTGCAGGGGTGAGAGGGAGGGGGTGAGCAAGGAGTGAGGAATAAGGGAACGTCTCAAAACTTAACTCAAATAATAACATTACAACAGTGGATTCTCTATACAGCAGGCACAGGCTCATACACTGCATTTTCTCTACGGCCCCTTGAAAGCTCATTCATGTTCCCTGTCATCAGATAAGAAGTATTTCAGGCAAGCGCGGCCAGTCAGCTCCTGTCAGCTCTCCTGGTCGTGTCTAATGCAAACTTTCAGGTAACTAAGGGGGATTGAGAAATGCTGTAGCGCTCAGAGGCTTCACTTGTTGTAATCACATATATTTAGAAAAGTGATTAAATACCCATTTTGGAGGATCTCGCGTCATTATTACATTGTGGCCAAACCCCTTGAAGTTTATTCCTGGAGCCCACCAGTTGAGTGAATTTCTGGGGTATACCAGTGGAGTTTGTTTTTTTGGGCCCACCCTGCAGCTTCTGTACATGTGTGCACATGACTCTTGCACTATCAGTCTTGCTTTCTGCCTTTTTCTTTGAAACGCAGCCTCAGACCTGCCATGCCCAGGGGTCCACTGGGGGTTTTCCCTGTGGGTCATTTAGAGTCTGGGCGCTGCTGTGGAACAAGTCCCAGTAAAGGGTAAAAATAGGGAAATTCCTATTAGGGATGCCTTTTCCTCAAGTTTTATACTGTTGACTTGGATTGCACTCCCTCAATGCAGTTTTGCTTAGAAACAGTTCTAGGAAACTTTTTCTTTAAAAGGCCCCTTTAAATGACGGGTAATGGCTCTTTTACGCCTATAAAATATTATATCATTCCCAATAAGTAAAAACCCTATATGAACCAGCCATGTTAGTATCGGGCTGAAACACAATAGTTTTTGGGGGACACCCATTTTTAAATTATTTCTCGTAATTTTTTTATTGATTTAGGGGGAGGTTCTTTTCTGCTTGGGAAATTTGGGACTTTGCCTTAGGGAAATGTTCAAAGGGCGTGTTCTGTCCATGTTAATTTTAAACATTTTTTAGATGTTTTTTGGGATCCGTTTATCGGCCCCTAACGGACCCAAAAACAACATCAAAACAAGGGTGCAGTGTGTTTTTAACTTTGGGTTTCAATTTAAAAAAACAGGGCGGCGTTCAGGCGAGTGATCGAGGATATGTGTTTTAATTGTTTTTTCTGATCCCATCTTTGGGACCCGTTTTAAGAGTTTTATGTAAATTCTTACCCATTTGACGCAGCAGACGCCCCCCCTTTTTAAAACTATGGGGAAATTCCTGCTGAAAAGCAAAAACCACCCCCAAACACGCAGCTGCATTTTGGATGCTTTTTTTTTTTATCCGATCGCCTGCTTTTTTGGTTTGCTTTTCCCCAAACCACAGTCCCCTTACATTCATGGTCAGCCACAATTTGATCATTAAAGGGGTATTAGCCGTTTATACTGGTTGCTAAGCAGAGCTTGTGAAATGGGGGGGCCCCTGTTTCTCCCCCCCAGAATTGAGTATTTTTCACTTCTGCAGACAGGGCCCTTTCACGTATGCACTTGAAAATTCATTCGTGTGAGGGGGAGGGTTCAGCGTCGGGGGACTAAGGAATCTTTGGGAAGGGAAAAAGCTAATGTAATCCATAGTGTATATTTTACATTTCTCGTTTCCTCTTCAAAATTTTGTAACTAAAAAGGGCATTTGACATTCGGGACTCGGGTGTTTTTTTTTTTCTCTGCTCTCACACACAGGGATTTATCCTCCGATTATTACACCTCTGACCTTACAGATCTGCAAAAACAAAACTATACGCTTTATCTGTTTGTTTTTTACATGGGATGCACATGGCCCTCCTCTCTGCTGCAGGCCCCTTCTGATCACTGTCATTTGAAAAATCTCACCCTGCACGCTTACGTCGAAACTGCCATGTTTGCTGTCAGTGACAAATCTAAACCCCCGCACCACATCGCACCCACTGGTGTTTGGGCTGTCAGAAAAAAAATTCACCCCACAAGGTACGTCCACTTTCCCACAATTTGCTGTCAGGGAAATCTCTCACACCCCCAGCGTACGTCCCCACTCCCAATGTTGTTTGTCAGTAAATCTCTCACCCCGAAAGGGGCTTTGTCGCCCCTCCCAAATGCTTGCTGTAAATTAAAATCCCCAAACCCGAAATGCGTACGCACACCTACCACTGATTGTGTCAGTAAAATTCTCTCCCCCGCAGCGAAACTTAAAACCCTACCACGTTTGCTGTCAGTAAAAATTTTCTCACCCCGCAGCGTACTTTGGGACCTATAAAGCTTGCTGTCAGTGAAATCTCTCACCCCCCACGCATGTGTTGCACCTACCACTGCTTGCTGTCCGCGAAATATCTCTCACGTCTCTCTGCACGCTCCCGTCCACTACCTCTTTCCTGCATCACCCTCGGACGCGCATTCCCGATCACGACCAGGGGCGGGACCTGGGCATAACCCCCGGATGGGCCTCAATTTCTTTCCCCAAGTCTAAAAAACACCAGTTTCTTAAACCATAGCACTTTCCCCTCTTTTGGAAAACCAAAGGGAAACAACTTACTTTGTTTTTTAGTCCCCTCATTTTCAATTATGATCTTGTAGCGAAAAACCCCCTTTTAAAAAGGGTTTTCCCCCCACATTGATTGGGTTTTTAAAACCCATTAAGTAAGGTAAAAAAAATCAAAAACCCATTATTTTTACAGGGCTATAAGAAAAAAAAAAAATTTAATTTTTAAAGGAGTTTTTTCCCATTAATAGTTTTCACCTCTGTCCCGTGAATTGGGGGGTTGAATTTAAGGGGGGTGCTAGCTTCTCGCCTCTTCCCCCCCCCCTCTTTCCCCCCTCCCTCAGCACACAGGGAGCTACCGCCTGTTTAACCCTTTTATACAGCAGGGGGTTGCTGCCAGAGTTTAAACCCCGTTGTGCCTGGCCCAAGAGGTTTTAAGATTGCTAAAAATGTTTCCTAAACCCTTGCTTAGTTACTTTTCTCCCATTCCCCGCAACAAACAGACCCTGTCAGAAAGACAAAAGGGGAAACTGCAAAGTGTTATCCGGATGTTTGGCCCTAGTACAGCACAGCATGAACTGTTTTCAATTAAACTGTATATTTTATTAAAGGTTTTCAGCCCCCAGACATCAAGATTATAGAACAAAAAAAGGGGCACTGCTGTCAATCTATTGATCAAGGGCCCAATCTCTGCTCAAACTGTGGAGGGGCAGGGGAACAGGCACCCAAGGGGTTTAAACCAGGAAGAGGGAATAGAAAAAAAAAAACCAGAGTCCTCCCTCCTTTCCCCCCTCCACTACAGAAGCATTCTGTGCAGGAGGGGTCTCTGCTTGACCTGTCTTCAAAAGGGGGGGGTTATGAGTCTTCAGACCTGACCCGGCCCGTAAGTTTAAAGGGCAACCCGTCGGTGCTTTAGGATTTGAAAAATGAAAAAACCCTAGAACAGGGCTAGCTCAAAAACAGTAAGGAAAATTTGGAAAGAACATAAAAAAGGGAAAAGCTTTTTTTTTTAAAAATCTTTTAAATTTAAAAACCCCAAAAATTGAAACGAGACAAACCCCTTAAAGGGGTTGTTCACTACAAAAAATTGCTTTTTTAAAGGGTTTTAAAAAATCTTGGGAAAAAAAAAGTCCCTTTTTCAATATTTCCATTTAAAAATTTTTCTACCTATTCTGAAATATCCCCTTTGTATGGGGTGCGTCAGCTCCTCATGTGCTATAAACTACAGACCGGGGTTTTTTCTTTTCCGTTAAGGCTGCCAAGGCTGGTTGCTATAACAGACTGGCTTTACTGCGCCTATTGAAGGCCCGTAAAAACGCCCCTGAAAATTTAAAAAGAAAGCAGGAAAAAAGGGCGAAACAAAGTAGTGAGACAACCTTTTTTACCCAGTCCCCTGGGAAAAACTCAAAAGGTAATAGAAGGAGATGGGCGGGTTCACTTCTTTTTCAGAGGGGAAAAAGCGCAAGCAAAGCGTGCGTCAGGATCGCGCGCTCTTCTCCTTTCTACCTTTGAGTGATTCATACTTGATTAAGTATTAAATTTTTTTACTTGTAGACAGTAAATGATTTTATGCTTGTGACATGATATTTTTGGCTTTTTTATATTTTTTATACATTTTTACACATGGTTATGAATTTTGCACTAAGATTGTGGAGCTGTAGAGCATGCACTTTTTCATTTTTTGGGTAAAAGTAGACATATTTTAATTTTTTTTTACAAAAAAAAAGCATGGTATTTAAATTTTTTTTGCTGATCTTTATTGAATTTTTGTTAGCTGTTTTGTCTTTTTTAAAATGGGGTTTTAAATACAGAAAAAAGCTAGGTTTTCTCTGATTATAACACACTAATTGGTAGCGCTGCGTGGGCCCCAATCTTCCGTTAGTCCCCGCCTTAATTAATCTAGTGCAGACGTGTAAGCAAAGTAGAAAAAAATTTTTTAATGACTTAATACAAGCGTTTAAAACCCAAAAACATACTTGCATAGAACATCTATCCTATTGACCTCTTATGGCATATTTTAAGAGCTAAATTCAGCAGGATGAGCAGAGTGGAAACTTCCAGGTGGGCTAAACACCCTTTCGACTTTCGAGGGCGGTGCCCCTTTTCTCAACATGTGGGTTGTGCGTGTTTTTCCTTTTATTAAAAAAATTTTAAATATTGTTGTCTATGCAATAGTTTGTATAATAAAAAAAAAACATGGTTAAAAAAAAAATTTACAGAAACCATTTAGTTGAGTATCTCATTGAGACCCTTCGGATTCAAAGTATCAAGTCTATGATACCAGAAAGGCCTCTATAACGTAACAATAGTGTTTATATTGGGATAACCTTCCTGTCCTGTACCTGCTCCAGTACACACCAACGTAGTTCTGCTAATCTGTGTTGGTTTTCATGAAAGTGCCGTGCTAGTGTGCTCTCTTCGTATTTTCTTAAATATAGAAACAATATTGTTACGTAGAGAGGCCTTTTGGATTCATAGACTTGATAACTTTGAATCCGATAGGGTCTCAATGAGTACTAATTTAAATGTGTTTCTGTAAATTTTGTTTTTAACCTTGTCTTTGTTTTCTCATTATATAACATTACTATTGCATTAGACAACAATTTAGTTAAATTATGTTATAATAAGGAAAAAACGCACAACGTCAACCACATGCTTGAGATAGAGGGGCACCGCCTCATCGAAACGTTCGCAAGAGGTGTGTTACGCCAGCCTGGAAAGACTGCTTCACTCTGTTACATGCGGCTGCATTGAATTTACGCTCTGAAAATATGCCATAAGATACGGCTCACACTAAAGGACTCGACTCGTTATATGCATGTATGTCTCTTGGATATTTAACGCTTGTATTATAGTAGTCTAATAAATTTTTTTCTACTTTGCCTTACACGTGCTGCACTACGCTATATATTTAAGCGCTGGGACTAACGGGAAGATTGTCCACACGCAGACGCTACCCATAGTGTGTTATTAATCAGAGCAACCTAGCATTATTTGCTGTATATACCCTTATTTATACTAAAGATGAGTTTTCTTCTTCTATTTGGGGGAATAACATAATTTAAGACTATAATATGTCTTATGAAAAACTATAGCTAGTTACTTACCGATGGCGGGCGGAGGACGTTTAGCTTTTCAGAACACTGATAAGCAGAGTATACTCACAACAGGCACAAAGCATGCCGTATATGGGCCTACAAAAAACAAGATGATAGACAGGTGGACTTATCTATAAAAGTCATAAATTAAAAGAAGAAAGAAACTAAGATCTAATTTCGCATGCTTCAGCACTCCACTGAATACGCGAAGGTCGGCAAGTATGCAAGGAGCTTACGTAGCCACTTCAACCTATACTACCTCAAGTCGACCAACTGTATAATGAAGGTGGTTTGCTATTGGTAACAAATAATTCATTGTTTTAATTTATCCATACTATTCAACTATTTACAACTGGCGTTCAGCAGATAAATGGTGAGATTAAAATTCTGGAAGATAATTTCAAGCAATCTACAATTCCAGACATATGAATGAGTTAATGAAGAGTTAAAGAATCAGATAAACCAATTTGCAAATACAACTTTTAGAAAATAAAACTAAAAATGTGAACGCGGACACCCGCGATTCACCTAACTCATCGACTTCTATACCTGGGCGGAGGACAGAACTCGCCATAGAATATCTAACCGCAGGCCAGGCAGCAATAGATCTCAAGACACAAGTGAAGCTGGTACATCTAATTCAGACGATGCGTTTCCAAGTAGAATGCAACTAAGATCCAGTAACAAACAAGATGATTTTTTTAGAGAAGCAAACCGGACAGGGAACAAACGCTCATGGCAACAACTCTGGAAAAGGACCCAATATGAAGGGCAGAGGAAAAGCAAAGAAACGGACTTAGACCATCTATACCACAATATTTCCTCTAAATCCTTGTCCACCCACAAAAAGACTATCCTTGATAAAGGACTGAACTTTATACCTACCACGGACAATGATGTTTTTGAATTTAACGTGGATTTTCACAAAATGTGTAGATCCATTAGACTAAAAATGCATTTTGGGGATAATAAAAAGATACATTATGAGCAGCAAAATATACCTAAGCGCCTTATTAAAGAAAGCCAATTTGACCCCATAATTGTTAACCATCACATTAGGACACGTTCAACAAATAGTTAAAAAAGGATGTGGAAAACCATCATTTAATAAAAATCTGGAATAAAAAAGCCTAAAATTAAAGTTAAAATCTCAATCGTCATGAGTGGCAAGCCTAAAAATATCTAAAGGAAAGAGAAAGATCTATCATAATAAAAAAAGCGAATAATGGGGTGCCACTCAGACATACTTGACACACCAACTCTTTATATGAAGAAGCTGAAAGACAGCTCAAGATCAGGAAAGAAGTATTTAAAAAATAATCGACAAAAGACCCTACTAAGAGTTTAATTACACTCATTAAAGATACCATTAGGAAGATGCCCAGATCAACGGCATTATCACACAACAGATGTATACTATTCTCTACAATGAACACCCACGTACACCAATTTTTTACTTAACACCAAAAATTCACAAATCTCCCAGTAACCCCCCGGACGCCCTTTAGTGTCCCGGGCTAATTTCCTCCTTGAAACCTATCACTTATATTGACCAATTTCTACAAAAAAACATTAAACAAGATAAAAGATCACTAAGTGACACAGGTCAATTACTTCAGATCTTACATAATTTTGACTGTCAAGATGTCACCTTACTTGCGACCCTAGACATTAAATCACTATATACAAATATTCCCCCCCATTTTGCAGGAGCATGGAAGCTGTAAAATTTATTATGTCAAGGACACCACACTGTCCATCGAGAAATTAATTGTCTATAACACTTTTAGAAATTATTCTAAAAAAAAAAATAATTTTAGGTTTGGGGCAACAACACTATATGCAATTACAAGGGACTCAATTGGGCTCACCGGGCAGCATCTGGATATGCTAATATCTATATGGCCCAGTTTGAAAAAACCTACATTTTCCAACAAGAACAACATCCATTTATTAAACTTTGGTTAAGATATGTCGATGACATCATCATATTTTGGACAGGCACACGTCAGCAATTAGATATCTTCATTCAGAAATTGAATAGCCATCACCGATTAATCCAAATTTACCGCTACGGGTCATGGAAAACATATTACTACTTAGATGTGGAGATTAAAAAGCATGATGCTAAAAATACAAACTCAACTTATATTACTATACCTATGGAAAAAAAACATCTTACATAAAATAAAGTCTCCACGCTCCAATGTATCAAAGGTATCCCAAGGAGCCAATTTACCAAGGCAAGAGTAATATGCTCTGACGATCGGCATATTTACAACAAATGAAAAAATCTGGTAAATAAGTTTGTTAATAGAGGATTACAATAGACATAGAAGTTGGAACAAATAGGCTTAGAAGTCTTTGAAAAAGTAGAGAGGACTTTCTTCACATCTAAAATGAAGCTAAACAGATGTTTTATGTTCCATCAGTAAATTACGGACAAAAAGTCAGCATATAGAGCAAATAATAAAAAAAAAACCACTGGCATGTGCGTGCAAGTGATGTGAAAAATCATCATTTGTTTAGAGAACAGCCAGGTTTATTCTTTAGAAAAGGAAAACTATTGGAAACTTCATTACATAAATCCGATATAAGCAGGAAAGAAATACTCAGTCCACCTATCTTCACAACGAGTTGGCACTTCGTTGAGCGTTAACTGCCAAAATTGCCATTCAATCATACGTGGACTATCTGTTACCCATACACGAAGGGCTTTTTCCATTGATGTTAAAGGTTTTATACGTGTAACAGTAAAAAACGTTATATTACCTCTAATAAAATGCCCATGTGGCATGGGATATTTTGGACAAACAAACTAGACCTTCAATAAATGATAGACTAAATGACATCGCTCCACAATCCGTACATATAAGACAGAAGGATAAAGTATCATAATGTAAATATCATTATTAAAGAAAAGATAAAATACGGACGAGGGAGCACACTATGCACGGCACTTTCATGAAAACCAACACGGTTAGCAGAACTACGTTGGTGTGTACTGGAGCAGGTTCAGGACAGTGGAGGTTCCAATGAAACAATATTGTTACGTAGAGAGGCCTTTTGGATTCATAGAATCTGATACTTTGAATCCGAAGGGTCTCAATGGATACTCAATCTAAATGTGTTCTGTAAATTTTGTTTTTAACCATGTTTTGTTTTTAATATACATACTATTGCATAGACAACAAATTGTTAAATTATGTTATATTGGAAAACACGCACACACGTCACACATGCTGAGAAAGAGGGCACACGCTCTAGAAAGTCGCACAGGATGTGTTACGCCAGCCTGAAAGGACTGCTTCCCACTCTGCTACATGCGCTGCTATGATTTTACGCTCTTGAAATATGCCATAAGCTACGGCTCACACTAAGACCTAGTCTGTGTTTGTCACCAAATTCATATTTAATATATCTTGGCCCATTTTTATTTTTATTTTTTTTTTTGCTGTTTTTTGTTTTTTTTCTAGGATACAGCAAGTTATCTATCCTGCTTGTTTGCAGATGGCCACCTATGTTATCAAGTCATTTATTTTTCTGTGCACTTATATAATGTTCTTAGTAAGGCCACGTATACACGTCACTGGTTTACTGTCAGATTTTTAAGCATATTCACTATTTGGAATCCACTAAAATCCAACTGTAAATTATCCCCAATAGAAAATCTGAGCTGTAGTCTACACAGCTTGGCTTTTCTGAGGTCGGATTTCAAGACCGCGGGTTGAAAAAAACTCAGAACATGTTCTATAATCCGCCAAAAAAACGGCGGATTATTGTACAGTTCAATTGAATGAGGCACACGAAATCCAAAAACCGCAGCAAGTGCGACAAAAAACAAGAACCAAGTATAAAATACTGGTTGGATTCTGATTAGAATCTGACCAGTATTTTGTCATTGCCGTTTGTACGCAGCCTAATAATACTAAATATTTCTGCATGCCAGTTTATAAATGTTGTACTGATGATGTATATTATGTATCGATGTATCTAATATTTGTCTATTTATTTAGATCATATGAATATATATGTATATGTCAACTAGCAAGTAAATAAATGTATGAATCTGAACATGTTTTGCTAAATTTTGTAGGACTTTGCGATGGCTCGACAAGAGAACGTCCATCCATTTCCGCTAGCAGACATATTTGAAGAGAGTGAAACAGAAAGAGCATTTCTTTTGTCCAAACCAACCTGTTTCCTTATAGTTGGAAAGCCAGTAAGACATCTCTTTATATAGCTTTTTATTGCTTATTCATACAAGTGTCTAAAATATTACGATTTACCTTTTACTACTACATTTTCTCCTTTCAACATGAGACGCATTTCTTATTCTCTTGCGATGATGTGTGACACTTGTATGGGCCCATAGATTTTTTATGAATGCCGTATCGGAAGAATTACAAACATCCGATTTATGTACGACTTGTACTTAAAGGGGTTGTCTCACTTCAGACAATGATGGCATATTGTTAGGATATGCCATTATTGTCTGATAGGTCTTGGTCCCACCTCTGGGACCTGCATCTTTCAGACAATGATGGAACATACTAGCGATATGCCATCATTGTCTGAAGAGAGACAAACCCTTTAAGTACAAGTCGTACATAAATCGGATGTTTGTAATTCTACCGATATGCTATCATTGTCTAAAATGTGAGACAGCCCTTTGGCACGTTCACACGGCTTATTCTGCCGCCGGATTGGCGCCGTTACTGCGACCGGTTTTGCGCTGCTTACGGCGCCAATCCGCCCGGCAGCAATTCTGTAATCCATGCTCTCATAGAGAACTGTGGAATCCGCCGGGCGGGGAAGAAAGTGACATGCACAATATTTACGGCGCGTACGTGCCGTTAGATAATGCAATTGTCTATGGACCGGGGAGCGGCGCCCCGCCGCGCTCCGGCCTCCGCCCCCGTCACGCCCCTTATTCACGGCGGATTTGTGAGCTCAATACGGCTCACAAATCCGTCGGGAATAAGCTGTGTGAACACGGCCTTTCAATAACGGAAGCTATTGCTGGGCATGACTCAGAGCATAAGTCACACCCCATTTACTTTATGTCCAGGTGCCTTGGCTCTCTTAGGGGCCGTTCACACGGCTTATTTTGCCGCGGATTGGAGCCGTACTGCGCGCCGTATTTGCGCTGCAGTACGGCTCCAATCCGTCGCAGTAATTACGGTAATCACAGTTCTCATAGGAACAGTGGATTCCGTCGCTCCTCCCGCTATGGCGAATCCGCCGGGCGAGGAGAAAGTCACCTGCACATTATCCAGGCACAATTACGCGCCGTGGATAATGCAAGTCCTATGGGGCCGGCGGGCAGCGCCCCTACCCGCGCGCCCTTATTCAAAGCCGGAATTGCGAGTGCTAAAAAAAAATCACCCCGGCCGCAATTACGGCTTGTAATTATGCGTGTGACAACGGCCTTACCACTTCCTTAAACAGCATTGCATGCTATATGCTACACCCATGTGCTAACGGGCTCAGGGGTGTTAATCCTTCCCCGTACTAAAAACTAAAAAAAAAAAAATATTTTGACTAGATCTACATTTAAAAATGTACCTGTTCCAACTTACATACAAATTAAATCTAAGAACAAACCTATAAAACATTTCTTGTTTGTAACAATTGGACCCTACAAAATCACTGACTTCTTGGTTAGAGGTCAAGATTTAAGGCTGTGTCTCCACTGCAATGAAATACGATCATATTTTCGGTGGTTTTAGGATACTCAAACCGCCGAAAATACGATAGTTCAGGCAGCTCATAGATGTAGTCTGCACAGGTCATTTTTTTCGCTGCTCGTCTTCTGGCGCCGGCGTATTATACAACTTGTTGCTAAATACGCCGGCGTTTTGCCGTCGGTTTCCCATACAATCAATTGTATGGGCCAATGGCAAAAAATGAGAACTGACTGCGGTTTTGCGTAAAACGTGACAAAAACCACAGTCGTGCATCAGACAAAAAACGATCGACTTTTCACCGTTTTTGTCCGATGCAGTGTAGACCTAGCCTTACAAGGACCAAGTTGTTTACTCCAAATGCCTTGTAGAGAGGGGGACAAAGAACACTCATGCAAAGCTAGTCTTTCTCCCATCTAAGATTTTACTATACTTTTGTCAAGTCTACATAGTCCTTGGTGGGTTAAACAGCCTGTAATCCAAGAAATTACATTTTATTCCTCAGGCTTTAGGCTCTGTTCAACACGGTTAAGTTGCGGACGTAACTTCCTCCCCGCAATTACGCCGTGTGGACGGGGGTCGGGCGGGAGCGGGGGTGTAAGCAGGGGGTCCTGACTTCGCCGGCCCATAGACTATCACTGCTAGCGGCGCGTATACGCCGCTAGAAAGTGACATGTCAATTATCTCCCCGCCGGCGGCTTCGCCGGGCGGGGAAGAGGAGACGTATCCATAGTTCTCTATGAGAACTGTGATATGAATTACCGTAATGAATGGGCCGTTTTCGGCCCGTAATTGGCGCACTTCGGGCATAATACGGACCGAAAATACGGCCCATTATAAGCCGTGATAACAAGGCCTAAGAGGGAAGTTTGTGCTGGTGTATTAAGCTCACAAAAATGTGGTTCTCTCCATCCCCACCAGCAGGACCTTATTGTTTTATTTGCTTTTTTTTGCTTATTCTTTGTTTATTTTTTGCTTGTTTTTAATTTTGTGCAGTATGTTTATTTGCCTTATTCATTATATTTTGTTACTATTAGTGATATTTTATTTGTTTGATTTTGGGTCCTATGATATGTTGGGGATGTGTGAGTGTACTCACAATTACCAGACCTGTTCATTGTGGTTTTAAGGTTTTTTTAGGCTATGTCTACACAGCACAGGTTTTCCGTCAGATTTTCAGCGGTTTCTAAATAATAAAACCGCCGAAAATCTGACGGAAAACAGTTCACATAGAGTCCAGAAGAAAATTTATTATTGAAGTCTATGTAAACCGCTGCTGAAAAAACTGCCCCAAGTTTTTAAGCAAGGCCCCATATAGGTTAAAAAACTGTGAAAACTGCCTTTAAAACCGCCCAAAAAGCCACAACAACAAAAACTAAAAACCACCAAAAGAAACTGGTCAGAAACCTGATTTGGACAAAAGACTCCGGTTCAAAGTGGTGTTTAGAATTTGGTTTCCGATGAGTTTTTTGTCCTATGCAGTGTAGAATTAGTCTTATAGGTGTTGGGAGTTTTCTCTTTTTTTGTGTGGTAAAAATGTTGCAATATAATCTTTTCTATGGTTGTGCAGCTTTTTCTATTTGTCTTCTTTTTTCAATTTATTCATGCTACTGTTTGGCATGTAGCTTGGTCCTATTACTTATCGGTTGCGCCCGCCATCCCATTTGTAGTCTAAAAAATTCCTTAACCTCATGCAAACTCTGATTTTGAGAATTCGTAATAGACTATTTTCACACAGACATCAAGATTCTCATTTTTTTAACAAATGGTAGAATAGTACAGCAGACTACAGAAACCTTGCAGACAGAAAGTGAGACCAGTGTAAACAGATCTTGTGTATAGGTTTTCAGCTTCTGGATGGAATGAACAACACTTGCACTTACTAACAGCAGTGTTTTGTACTCAACAAAGGATACCTTTGCGGACACCTATCTTTGGATTTTTTGCTGATGAGCACAAAAAGCTATTTTATAGCATTTCAGTTAGGTTGGAATTGAACCCGTGGCCTTATTTTATGCCATTGACACGGATTACACCTTTTGCAATATAGCAGCTGACACATCCAATATCACTATTGTAGGAGTAGGCAATAGATGCCATGGATAATAGGTATAGCCAATCGGGCTCAGTTTAGGGCAAGCGGAGTGTTGTCAGCACAGTGGCCAAGATCAAGGCAGTTGGAGTTTATACAGTATGTAGAATGAACAGAAAGGCAGACAGCAGAAAATCAAACTTGGTTAGGGAACAGTGAACACTGAATAGAATAACCACTTTGTAATATTCAGGAACTAAGAAACCATATTGCTCATATGAAAGACCCTGGGAAAATGTCCTTTAAATAACCTGTGGCCAAAAATAATAAACGGGAAATAAATCTCTCCCAGGAGAAAAAAATATATAGTCAAAGAAGAATAAGTGATTCACTGGATTAGACTATAAGACTTAACTTTTAATAAATATAAAAAGGAGTCAGATATACTCCAAAGTACACACAGCCAAACAATTGAAAATGCTATCCCTGGATAGTAATCCTAAATGGGAAGCTACCTATCATAATTGTGGGGTATTCGTCCCAATAAGGACGGTCCCACCTGGAACCTAAGGGGAAAATTTATCCCTATTATACCCTATACACAGGAAAATAATATAACTTTCTTAAATTTCCTGTGCAATAAATACAATAAAAAAGGAGATACAAAACACCCCTAAATCCACCATAGAACAAATAAGGCTATCGTATAGATCACCAAGCCCAACGCGTTTCATACCCCAGTGTGTGGAGACTCATCAGGGGCAGAGACTCATCAAAATTAGCCTTAACTACAACACGCAGTATAATACAGGGGCTACAAGAAGTCACAAAATGGTAGCCAAACAGTAAGTACGGTGCTACCCATAAAAATATCCACTTATACAATGCGGCTAACCACCTAGTAATAGTCTTCTGACTCACCAATTCCAGTAAAGAGTCAAATCCGGGTTAGATCCCAGATCATTGCTTACTTACAGTGAAAACAAGAAATTAAGACTGCCGCTTACCCCTTCACCGTGAGTGTTTTTGTCTGGGCTTGCTTCTCCTTAGCTGTTTCTTTGTATTCAGCTGCTGCTACTGCTTGCTCGTGTTGCCTTCTTTCCGCTCGGAGAGCTGCCAGTCTCGCTCCTTACTTCAAATCAGAAAATTCACCAAGGAAATTCCAGCGGACCAAAGGTACTTCACGAACTTTTTATTTCATTTCATTCTTCCACAAGATAGCGTAAAAACGCCGACGCGTTTCGGGACCCTCAGGACCCTTTTTCACGGCATGTAAATTCTGACACAAACATTTCCTAAGTGAACAAACTTTAAAAACACGTCACTGCATCACATGGTCATGGGCGTGCATAGATTTTAACCCTTGGATAGCTCAAAGTCTATTGCTTCCTAATAGAATCCATTGTATTGCAAACAGCTATTGTATTATTAATGCAGGTCTCCTAACGTCTATATGATATATATTCGACATATGTTTGGCAGTTTTGCAGATTAACAACATGAGATTGCAAAATGCTTCATGCAATATATGCTGATTTTCTAAAATGTATGCATTAAACGTTTGACAGTTTTTCAATGTATATACATGAGATCATGTCGTTTATTCATGCCTCTGGGGCGTTTATATAGTATATATTCAACACATGTTTGGCAATTTTGCAGGTTAACAACATGGGATTGCAAAATGCTTCATGCAATATATGCTGATTTTCTAAAATGTATGCATTAAACGTTTGACAGTTTTTCAATGTATATACATGAGATCATGTCGTTTATTCATGCCTCTAGGGCGTTTATATAGTATATATTCAACACATGTTTGGCAATTTTGCAGGTTAACAACATAGGATTGCAAAATGCTTCATGCAATATATGCTGATTTTCTAAAATGAATGCATTATACGTTTGACAGTTTTTCAATGTATGTACATGAGATCATGTCGTTTTATTCATGCCTTTGGGAAGCGGGTATCGCATGTAAGAATCCAATAGGCCTCTCGTAACCTTACTTTATGTTCCCAATCTCCCCCTCTATGTGGCTTATTTACCCTTTCCATTATGCCACACTTTAAAGATGCAATCCTGCTCTCATGTGTTTCAACGAAATGTCTGGATGCCCCTGATAAATTTACTTGTTTGTTTCGTATGCCTGCCAGGTGTCTGCAATTCTATGCTTAAATTTCTTATAGTACTGCCTATGTATAGGAGATTGCAATGGGTGCATACAATGTAATAGATCGCGTGGTCTGTTTCGCAGTTCGCATTCTGCTTCAAATTACATGTCCTTGTATTGGAGCTGTTGGCGAATGTATCACCCTTAACTATTATGTTACACAAATTACATCTGTTCTTCCCACATGGGAAACAGCCACATTGTTGCAACCATGTATTATTTCTGTTGCTCATATAAGTACTGGGGGACAGATCATTCGCTAGAGTTTTACCTCTTTTTGGCACACATTTTACCCCTTTTTCCACATACTCTTTTAAAATTGCATCTTGACGTAGTATCTGCACATTTTTATAGAAGATGTTTTTTATTCTATTATAATCATCACTGTAACCCGTTGAAAATACTACTGTTTCTTTCACTCTGCCTCCCTTTTCTTCTCTTTGTTTCCATAACAGATCCTGTTGTTTCATATTTTTTTACCTTTTTAAATGCCTCATCTAGGAGGTGTGTTGGGTACCCCCTACTCTTCAACCTGCCATCGATAATACATTTCTCTTCCTGGAAATCCCTATCCAGGGAACAGGCTCTCCTAGCTCTAATATATTCCCCACTTGGGGGAATATTAGTTCGTGAAGTACCTTTGGTCCGCTGGAATTTCCTTGGTGAATTTACTTACATTGAAGTTGAGGGCTATTCCAGGACATCATTTTAACATAGGAATTCACCCAAGAGAAGTCTCACTACAGCAATGCCGCATCAAGTAAGATATATATTCATTGCTTGGACGCCTACAGAGCTCTGTTAATTGAGCTAACTGTAGTAGGATGCGGAGTGCCCCATCACAGCGCACGTCTCTATTCACTCAGATCGCGCGCCTCTGTTGTGGCTAGCCGCATTGTATAAGTGGATATTTTTATGGGTAGCACCGTACTTACTGTTTGGCTACCGTTTTGTGACTTCTTGTAGCCCCTGTATTATAATGCGTGTTGTATTTAAGGCTAATTTTGATGAGTCTCTGCCTCTGATGAGTCTCCACACACTGGGGTATGAAACGCGTTGGGCTTGGTGATCTATACGATAGCCTTATTTGTTCTATGGTGGATTTAGGGGTGTTTTGTATCTATTGCACAGGAAATTTAAGAAAGTTATATTATTTTCCTGTGCATAGGGTATAATAGGGATAAATTTTCCCCTTAGGTTCCAGGTGGGACCGTCCTTATTGGGACGAATACCCCACAATTCTGATAGGTAGCTTCCCATTTAGGATTACTATCCAGGGATAGCATTTTCAATTGTTTGGCTGTGTGTAATTTGGAGTATATCTGACTCCTTTTTATATTTATTAAAAGTTAAGTCTTATAGTCTAATCCAGTGAATCAATAACCTGTGGCCAAAAGGTATTGGAGGGGGAAGCAGATCTTTAATGCTTCCAGTAACCGAAGTGCATGTGCGCTGTGGATACTAATTGAAATAGAATATTGTCCAGGAGAATAGACAAAAAAAACCACAAAATAAAAAAAACACAAAGAGCCCAAACCGAAACTTTTATCCAGGCCTCCAACAACATATGCATAAATGTCTATGACAGAAAAGTAACAAAATTACAAAGCTTATTTGCTGTTAAAAAATAAAAGAAAAATGTGACAAAACAGATATTACCATTCTCCCTGGTTATTATGCAAAAAAAGTAAAAATTACATAAAAATAAGGCGTTATATGTGATGGAAAAAGGCAGAAAAATTAGTAGAATAACCAGGTGCGAGAAAACGTTACCTTGTTTAAACCGGTGAGTACTAAAGAAAATGTGCCTGGTCAGAAAGTGGGGTAAACGGCAAACTGAAACTGATTAACCCTAATTATGTACTTATTTAATTTGTGACATGTTTTTTTATAGCTGCTTTTTCATCATTTGTCATATCATCTCATATGACTTGGCCTGGTATATTGTTTGCTCTGACACATGCTTTTATTGTCTATACAGTTGTGCTCAAAAGTTTACATATCCCGGCAGAATGTTATGCTTTCTTGGCCTTTTTTTCAGAGAATATGAATGATAACACAAAAACTTTTTTCCACTCATGGTTCGTGGTTGGGTGAAGCCATTTATTGTCAAACTACTGTATTTTCTCTTTTTAAGTCATAATGACAACCGAGAACATCCAAATGACCCTGATCAAAAGTTCACATACCCTGGTGATTTTGGCCTGATGACATGCACAGAAGTTGACACAAATGGGTTTGAATGGGGAAAGTAAAAGAATTGTCAACAAATCTAGGGAAAGGTGGTTGAACTGTATAAAACAGGAAAGGGATACAAAAATATATCCAGGGAATTGATAATGTCAGTCAGCAGTGTTCAAACTGTGATCAACAAATGGAAAATCAGGGGCTCTGTAAAAACCAAACCACGGTCAAGTAGACCTACAAAAATTTCGGCCACAACTGCCAGGAAAATGGTTTGGGATGTAAAGCACAACCCACAAATAACATCAGCTGAAAATACAGGACTCTCTGAAAACTACCGTTGTGGCTGTTTCAAGATGCACAATAAGAAGGCACTTGAAGAAAAATGGGCTGCATGGTCGAATCACCAGAAGAAAGCCATTACTGCGCAAATGCCACACAATATCTCGCCTACAATACGCAAAACAGCACAGAGGCAACCCTTAAAACTTCTGGAATAAGGTATTTACAGTGATGAGACCAAACTCGAACTTTTTGGTCACAACCATAAACGTTACATTTGATGAAAGGAACACTATTCCTACTGTAAAGCACGGAGGTGGATCACTGATGTTTTTGGGATGTGTGAGCTGCAAAAGCGCAGGAAACTTGGTCAAAGTTGAAGGAAAGATGAATGCAGCACATAATCAGCAAATACTGGAGGCAAATTTGCACTCATCAGCCCGGAAGCTGCACATGGGACCTACTTTGATGTTCCAACATGACAACGATGAAAAACACAAGGCCAAGTCGACCGGTCATTAGCTACAGCAGAACAAAGTGAAGGTTCTGGAGTGGCCATCTCAGTCTCCTGACCTCCATATCATTGAGCCACTCTGGGGAGATCTCAAGCAAAGCGCAGTTCATGCAAGACAGCCCAGGTATTTCCAGGAGTTGGAGGCTTTTTGCCAAGAAGAATGGGCAGCTTTACCATCTGATGAAAATAAAGAGCCTCATCCACAACTACCACAAAAGACTTCAAGCTGTCATTGATGTTAGAGGGCGCAATACACGGTATTAAGAACTGGGTTGTGTGAACTTTTTATAAGGGTCATTCAGATGTTTCTGCTTGTCATTATGATTTAAAAAGAGAAAACACAGAAGGTTGACAATAAATGGCTTCACCCAACCACTAACCATGAGTGGAAACAAAGTTTTTGAGCACAACTGTACACTCCTCTGCCCTGTTTCCCCGAAAATAAAACACCCCCGAAAATAAGACGTAGTAAATTTTTTTATGCGATTCAGAGTTTGGCTGCTTATGCTGATGTTTGTGATGAAATCACTACAGTATATTAATACATGTTGATTATTTTTTCATCAATAAATATGAATTCTTGTTCATAGAAAAAAAGACATCCCCTAAACATAAATCTTAGCTCATCTTTAGGAGCAAAAATTAATATAAGACACTGTCTTATTTTCGGGGAAACACGATATAAACAAAAATGTACAATGTATATTATGTGTATATTATGTGTCATAGCTTTTGCCTTTCCACAAGAACAAATAAAAAAAAATTAATGGAAGTAATGGTTTTTAATATTATAGTTAGTAGTAGAAAACTATGAAAATTACATGGAAGCCCTTTTTTAAGGGGTTGTTTGGTTTCTATAAAAACATATAGTAAGCCGACGGTGTTGTAATTTAGAGGCACATGCCCGATGCAGCCAGTCAGCTACTACAATGGTGACGTCCCATTCGGAAGAAGCCAGAAAGCAAACAGAATACTGATGAGAGGCAGCGCTGGAATGGAGGAGAGGGGTGTATAGTATTTTTTTCTCTCTATTTGGGCAACAGCCGTTTACAATTTATTTATTTTTTTTATATAGGAAGAAGACACCCCCGTTGATTTATCTTTAATAACTGATTAAAGTTTTCTGAGATGTAAACTATATAAGTATACAGACCTTTACAGTACTTCAATATGTCTGCATTTTCATATAATGGTATGCAACGGTTTGTCCTGAATGACTCATGTAACTGTAGCATGCGTTGTTGGATTACTAATATACAGAAGGGCTCTGCCCAAGGAGCTTACTTATTTTATTTTACTTATTCTAGCTCTATTCCTATATTTGTATTTACATAGAAAACAATGCTTAGTTTTTCTTCTCTTCTTCTTCTTTTGTAGGGTACGGGAAAGGCTACTCTTGGGAAAAAGCTTTCACAGTCATGGAACTGCATTTTTATTGAAGGTAATGGTTTTTCTGTCTGTGTAGTTTTAAGTATTTGAAAAAGAATATTAAATGAGCCTTAAATTGCACCTGCAATCTATTTCCCCAAGAGCATGTATGGTGATGTTGATTAAAGTAGAACCATAGAGGAAATGGGTAGCCTAGAGTACTGTTCCATCGAAGGCACTTCTGTATTACAGGTTGGCTCATAGCTTCCTATGAGTCGACTGTGTCAGAGAATAAGGAGGGCGGTGCTTGCGGTTGCCCTTTCCATTCAATTCTATAAGCATTCTGAGTGTAGCCGAGCAACTGGTATACCTGCTCTGTGAGATTAAAATTCCCCTCTTTCTGCTGGTTGTACCTCCAGCTATAGAGCCAAGCAATCACCTTGCTTTCCCTACTGTGGACTCCTGAAGCTATCAGAAGTAAAAGACCAAGATATGAATGTAAAAATACAAATACCTGTGCATCCACCATATGACCTTCAAAAACACAATGGTATGCCACAATATAGCTATTCGCTGGCTTTTTCGTATTGCCCAGGTGTAGCCTTAATCAGGGAGCCTCCTCACTTCCCCATTCACTCCAGCAAAAACATACTCAAGGCTTAGTTGAACTGCAATATTTCGCTTTTTCCTTATATGTTGGTGACGTATGCCGTATATCATATAGACCACATGGTCCAAATACAGTCTTATCATCATAAACAATCAGAAATAAAGGCAATACTTAGCTGCCTATCAGCTTAAGTGTTCATGTTATAGGACCCAGCAGCAGAGCTGACAAGTGGTGCGTCCACACCGCGCTACCAAGCAAGCTTTCGGAACCGTTTCCTTCATCAGGCCTGTCAAAAGACTGTATTTGGACCATGTGGTCTATATGATATACGGCATACGTCACCAACATATAAGTAAAAAGCGAAATATTGCAGTTCAACTAAGCCTTGAGTATGTTTTTGCTCCACCATATGACCAGCACAAATTCTTGTCTTCTGGTAGTGAATAATAAAGATTTCTATTAAATAACATGAAGTAGCATGAAATATGTAATTATGTGCTATATAACTTATACAGAAAAAAATACACTTTGAACATTTGAATAACATTTTTTCAACATTATTATACACAGTTGAGTCGCATTATTTTGACCACTTCCTACTTTTAATGTTGTAAGGACATTAGTTGCATCAGCAGAAAAGGCTTAAATTTTTACAGCAGTATCTGAATTAGACCTCCACTGGTTGGCAAAGGGTTGCTGTCTGAGTCACATTTTGTGGTTCATCAAACAGCTGGATGTTAGCGTGTCAGGTGGAAGACATCAGAAAACAAACACCTTGCTGGAAGAACAAAAGCTGGCGGTGTTATGGTCTTGGGCCTCCCTTTGTGACATTCCCTGGGCCTAATCATCCATGTGGAAGACACACTCAACTGATTTGGATATGAACCCATCCTTGTAGATCACGTACACCTATACTCATTGATTGTTTGTCCTGGGGCAGATAGGATCTTCCAGCAAGACAATGTCACACGGCTCAAAATTTCTAACATTGGTTGGAAGAGTATTACCACTACTTCCAACTACTGACCAGACCACCTAATTCCACAGATCTGAACCCAACTGAGCATCTGTGGGACTACCTCAACTCTTAGTTTTCACTCTCTAGATCCTTCCACACACCCTCCAGCAACTGTGGAATACACTGCAGTCAGCATGGCTCCAGATACCTGTGACCTACAGTTGAAAGCAGAAGTTTACATACATGTATGTTTTTCTCACATGAAATCAGAATAAACCTTACCTGTTTTAGGTCAATTAGGATTACCAAAATTATTTATATTTGCAAAATGCCAAAATAATGAGAGAGAGAAAACATTTTAAGGCATTTTTATTACTTTCTGCAAAGTCAAAAGTTTACATACATTTCATTAGTATAAGGTACCATTGCCCTTAAACTGTATGACTTGGGTCATGAGCCATGTTTGTAGGTCACCTTGCTCGCATCTGCCTCTTCAGCTTACCCATAATTTTTCAATAGGATTGAGATCAGGGCTTTGTGATGACTATTCCAAAACATTGACTTGGTTATCCTTAAGCCACTTTGTAACCAGTTTGGTAGTATGCTTCGGGTCATTGTCCATTTGGAAGACCCATTTCCGCCCAAGCTTTATCTTCCTGGCTGATGGCTTGAGATGCTGCTTTAGTATTGCCACATAATCGTCTTTCCTCATGATACCATCTATTTTGTGAAATGCACCAGTCCCTCCTGCAGTGAACCAACCCCATGTTTCACAGTTGGGATGGTGATCTTAGGCTTCCAAGTTTTTCCCTTTTTCCTCCAAACGTAACAATGGTCATTATAGCCAAACAGTTCAATTTTAGTTTCGTCAGACAACAGGACATGTCTCCAAAACTGTAGTTCTGTGTTCCTGTGTGCATTTCAAACATTAATCTGGTTTTCATATGTTTCTTTTGGAGTAATGGCTTCTTCCTGGCATAGTAGCCTTTCAGCCCATGTTGATACAGTTTCACTGTGGATAATGAAACAGTCTTACCAGCTTCCACCAGCATCCTCACAAGGTCTTTTGCTTTTGTTCTTGGGTTGATATGCACATGTCAGACCAAAGCACATTCATCTCCGAGACACAGCACCCGTCTCCCTCCTGAGCGATATGATGGCTGGACATTCGCATCTTGTTTGTACTTGTGTATAATTGTTTGTACAGATGAATGAGGCACCTTCAGGTATCTGGAAATTGTACCCAAGGATGATCCAGAATTGTGCAAGTCCACAATTCTCTTCCTGATATCTTGGCAAATTTCTTTAAACTTTCCCATGATGTTACACACAGAAGCAGTGTGATTTGAAATACATCCACAGCTGTGTCTCTAACTCAGATGTTGCCAATAAATCAGAAGCTTCCAAAGACATGACATCATCATATAAGCTGTCCCAAATTGTTTACAGGCATAGTAATCCTAGTGTATGTAAACTTTTGACTTTGCAGAAAGTAATAAAAACGCCTTAAAAATTCTCTCTCATTATTCTGGCATTTGGCAAATATAAATCATTTTGGTAATCCTAATTGACCTAAAACGGATAAGGTTTATTCTGGTTTCATGTCAGATAGTGAGGAAAACAAGCATATGTGTCTTTTTATATAGTGTATGTAATCTTCTGGTTTCAACTGTACCTACCAGGAGCTTATTGAGTCCATCCCAGCCCGTCTAGCTGCAGTCCATGCTGCACACAGTGGTTACCCTGGATATTAGCTCATGGTCATAATAATGTGACTTGACTGTGCACAAAGAATAATATTTACTGAATGCAGATTACCTCTTTAAATAATAGTGTTTCTGGAAATAAGTAACAGTCAAAAACCAAATGAATAAAAGATGTTCAGTTTATGCTAAGTAGATGCTGCTGCTTCAGATCTCCTTGATAAACAGAGTGGTCAGTAGTCATTGCCCTCAATTGGGCTCAGCTTCATTCGGCAGACAGTAGAGTTGTCCTTTAGGTCCTGTCCAGTTCAAGGAACAAGCAATAGTGGCTCATGTGGAATAGATGCAGAGCACCATTGCTCATTGTTTTTGAGATTAATTGGATTCTCATTGGCCAGACTACTACTAATCAAACATTTATTGCCTTATTCGACCAATACATCAAATCCTGTCTTCTCCATGGTTAAGAAACCCCTTTACACAATGGAGAGTGATATTTATGGAGAGGTCGTTCTTTAACAATGAATGCAAAGTTCACCCAGGAATGCACATGGAGATCCTGTGTATCACATATGGATAATTGATCCTGGAAAGTTACTACTTGGCCAGTCATACATATTGTATGCAGTTCATAATGCTTATAGATAAATTCTGCATACAGTTTCTAATAGGAAAGTAAATATGTAAGTGATGCATTAGCATTTGACCGTATTCACATCTCGGCCCCAAAGTGTCTACTGAACAACACTTTGATCGCCTAAAACCCTATTGTGATCTAAGTCCACTAAGGGATGGACTAGGAAAAATGATAGGGAAAGATTAAAATGAGACCAAAGTCTCAAGGGGGGTACTGTTGTGGATGGGAACAAAGGTTATATATATGTGTGATCCTTTGGTCTCATTTTATGTATAGTAGTATAACCTCAATCATTATATATAGTGAGGCACATAATACTATATGTAATCAGCCATTAAAAGCTGTCTGTAATCATTTTATGCATGTAGACATGGTCAAGACAATCTCCTGCAGTTCAACCGAGCATCAGTATGGGGAAGAAAGGTGATTTGAGTGCCTTTGAACGTTGGCATGGTTGTTGGTGCCAGAAGGGCTGGCTGAGTATTTCAGAAATGCTGATCTCCTGGGATTTTCACCCACAACCATCTCTAGGGTTTTTTACAGAGAATGGTCCGAAAAAGAAAAAAAAATCCAGTGAGCGCAGTCCTGGGGCGGAAATCCCTTGTTGATGCCAGAGGTCAAAGGAGAATGGGCAGACTGGTTCAAAGCTGATAGAAAGGCAACAGTGACTCAAATAGCCACCCTTTTAAAAACCAAGGTAGGCAGAAGAGCATCTCTGAACGCACAGTACGGCGAACTTTGAGGCAGATGGGCTACAGCAGCAGAAGACCACCCCGGGGGTGCCAATCCTTTCAGCTAAGAACAGGAAATGAGGCTCCAATTTGCCCAAGTCATCGAAATTGGACAGTTAGAAGATTGGAAAAAAGTTGCCTGGTCTGGAATGAGTCTCGATTTCTGCTGCGACATTCGGATGGTAGGGTCAAAATTTTGGCGTCAACAACTTTGAAAGCATGGATCCAATCCTGCCTTGTATCAAGGTTCAGGCTGGGGGGGGGTGGTGTCATGGTTGTGGGGAATATTTTCTTGCCACTTTTTGGGCCCCTTGGTACCAATTGAGCTCGTTGCAACGCCACAGCCTATATGGTTTTGGGTTGCTGACCATGTCCATCACTTTATGACCACAATGTACCCAACATTCTGATGGCTACTTTCAGCAGGATAATGCCCCATGTCATAAAAGCTGGAATCTCTCAGACTGGTTTCTTGAACATGACAATGAGTTCACTGTACTCAAATGGCCTCCACAGTCACCAGATCTCAATCCAATGGAGCATCTTTGGGTTTGTGGTGGAACGGGGATTCGCATCATGGATGTGCACCCGACAAATCTGCGGCAATTTGTGTGATGCCATCATGTCAATATGGACCAAAATCTCTGAGGAATGCTTCCAGCTCACCTTGTTGAATCTATGCCACGAAGAATTGAGGCAGTTCTAAAGGGCAAAAGGGGGTCCAACCCGTTACTAGCATGGTGTACCTAATAAAGTGGCCGGTGAGTGTATATGTGTGATCCTTTGTGTCTCCATTTTAATGTATTAGTTAGTATATACCTCACATATATATATATATAGTAGTAGGCACATACATACATATATGTAATGCAGCATGTAAAAGCTGTCTGTATATCTCTTGTCACTAATGTGTTAACAAAATGGCCGCCTGTAGTAGTTTGTAGAGATTGTCGTGTAATCCAAGATGGCTCTTCTGCTCTAGTTATACCCTGTTTTTAGACATTCCTGAGCTGTGAGGAGTGGTCTGTAGATAAGGACATACCAATAGACCCTCACAGCTAGGTCCATGTGATGCTTCTTATCTACTAATTTGCAAAAGTATAAAAAAGCTGCCATTGTGTGAATAAAGGCAGAAAGTGTTTTTACATCATCAAGGCATGTTGTAATCTCTTTCTCGGAGCACCCTGTTATTTTTAAGCTCATTTGGACCCCCAACAAGGACAGAATAGCTCCTTTGAGGCTACTTCCATTTCACAGTGATATAGAATAATTTGGGATACAGGTACTAAAGGTGAAAACGATCTTTTTATGAAACCAAGCTAATGCTTTGCAAAACAGTGAATTCTTCAGAATTGTTTCTGTGCTGTAAATTGGTTTTGTAAACTGATGGCGCTTTCATATATATGTTTGATTTCAAAGTGTGCATGATTTATGGGTTTAATAAATTCTTTACCTCTATTGCTTTATTTTTTGTCTTTTTTTTCTAGCTAAGGAACTGATTAATGAGCACATTAAGCAGGAGACAGAGCAAGGCATTATGGTTGGTGCTGTTTATTGCATGAAATTGTACATTATTCTGTCTTTTTATGAAAAGAAAGACTTAAAAGCTTGTGTAGCCCGGTTTTAGTCTTAACATTTACAAACAATAATGTGTGTATGTATGTGTGTGTGTCTATATATATATATATATATATATATATATATATATATATATATATAAATAGCAGCACTCCAAAGAACTACTTGAAAAATTAGAAGGAGGGTGCCAGCAGCAAAAGCTTCCGATACAAGAAGTTCCAAATTACAGAGTAAAAAAAGTCCACGGCACCCCAAAATGCATTCAAGCAATAAGGTAGTTCATTCCTCCATGCTCAAAAGAGCGACGTTTCACCTCCCTCACAGAGTAAAGATAGTGTGGAGAATATATTAATACTGTCTAATACTTAGGACAACAAAGTCTTACAGCTAGACGGATTTCATACTTAAGGCCCTTAGTGTAGACTTAGACTAGACAATACACCACATTCATTATAGTGTTAATAAATCTGCCGCATGTTAGAACTGTTTAATCTAAGTTTACAACTTCTATTAGTTGACTTCATACAACTAATTGTGGCAAACTTTTGACCCATTTTTTGGCAGAGGGCGTCGCATGTTAAGCAAGGCCAGTATTTTTGGTGCATATTACGCTAGATTCTGCTGCAGTTGCAGTAATAAATGTACCCCAGTATCTAAAAAACATGTCAGAAGACCAAAGCACGTTTCTATCGCATACAGTACTGAATAGAAGTGCAAAAACTATTGGGCACGACTGAAGTGCATGTTGGTGACTTTTGAGTAATTTATTAAATAAAAGAAAGGGTTATTTAAAGTTTTGTTTGTTGGAATAGGAAATCCTACATCTTTTTAATATACATGTATGCAGAATTCTGCCCACATTTATTTGTTAGTGCAGTAGTGTGCAACCACAAAATGGTTTGGCCCAGATTAGACCTATATAAATTATCCACAGGAGAAGTGAATATGACTAAATATGACAGCAGTTATGTGACCCTCACACATCTGGCATTCAGTTAACTCTGTTTGTGTATCTCATATGTAAATAGTAGTTTAATAAAAAGCAGAACATTATCACTACAAAAAGCAGCATCTCATCACCATGTCTGTCAGTCTGTAGACAGCAACATTCTAGCATTATGTCTGTTAGGGTATGTTCACACGGCGTCATTGCGGGACATATTTCAGCACGTAATTGTACTGCAATACGGCCAAAATACACTCCACAATTATGGTAATTCATACCTCTCATTGAGAGCTATAAATATCCGATGTTTTCCCCTGCATATAATATGCAGCAGGGAAAACAATTGACATGTTACTTTTTCTCGCTTATGCACTGGTGAGAGGGAAAGTGGTTGGGACCCAACTGTCAGTGTTTTAGAAGTATGCGCTGGTCAACGCGTACTTGTAAAACACCTGGAGTGTCACGGTGTGCACAGTACGTGCCGCAATATGCCATGTGAGCATGTATATCTCATATGTAAATAGTTTAATAAAAAGCAGAACATTATCACTACCTAAAGCAGCATCATATCAATTTTGTCATCTAATACAAAAAAACATCTCTCTCAATTTTGAGTCCTATAAAAATCATATAGTCTTCAATATGCCATGTGAGCATGTATATCTCATATGTAAATAGTTTAATAAAAAGCAGAACATTATCACTACCTAAAGCAGCATCTCATCATCATATCTGTCAGTCTATATACAAGCAACATCTCATCATCATGTCTATCAGTCTATATACAACATCTCATCATCATGTCTGTCAGTCTATATACAGCAGCATCTCATCATCATGTCTGTCAGTCTATATACAGCAACATCTCATCATCATGTCTGTCAGTCTATATACAGCAGCATCTCATCATCATGTCTGTCAGTCTATATACAGCAGCATCTCATCATCATGTCTGTCAGTCTATATACAGCAGCATCTCATCATCATGTCTGTCAGTCTATACACAGCAACATCTCATCATCATGTCTGTCAGTCTATATACAACAACATCTCATAATCATCATGTGTGTCAGTCTACATACAACATCTCATCATCATATCTGTCAGTCTGTATACAGCAGCATCTCATCATCATGTCTGTCAGTCTATATACAGCAACATATCATCATGTCTGTCAGTCTGTATACAATAGCATCTCATCATCATGTCTGTCAGTCTATATACAGCATCATATCATCTGTCAGTCATATAAAATAGAATCTCATCATCATGTCTGTCAGTCTATATGCAGTATGATCATGTGTGTCTACATACAGCATTTCAAAGATGGTCTAAAGATGCAGCAAAATGAGCGACGAACATGAGCCACTGCAATAAATCTGGGGCCTTGTTAGACTCCCTAAGTTTATACTGTGTACTTGTTAGCAATAACAAATGTGCCCCACAATTCTTCATAGTCATTTCTTGTTATGTGGCTTTTTTCTCTACAGATTCAAGAACTCCTGTACAAGGGTCAGAGTGTACAAGATGATCTGATAGTGCAGCTGATAGTGGACAAAATAAATTCTGCTGATGTTGCTCACCATGGTAATGTGTTGCATCATAGAAGGAACAGACTTAATCACACATTATTGTTTTTATGCAGTTTTTTTTCCATAATCATCAGGTAAAGATGGCTAATGACACAAACCAGTAATGTGTACTTAGTTGCAACCCTGGCAGAAAATATAGAATCTTCATACTTTAATGCTCACCAAGCTTTTTACTTTATAGCAAACAGACAGATATGACACAAAACAATATTTGTGTGACCTCTTCCAGCCGTCACATTTTTTTTTTCCTCTCCAACCTCTAAGAGCCATAACGGTTTTATTCTTCTGTCCACATACAAGTACGGGGCTTGTTCTTAACAGGAATCATGTATTTTTTTTAACAATAGTTTTTATGGAGTTTTAGCAATTAACAAAGGAAAAAAGAATACATTGTCAAAATACCTGTAATAAATACCAATTCAAGATTTATATAACTGTAAAAGCCGTACATAATAATAAATGCCAATAGTGGAGTAATATGACCTCTAGTCCAGAAAGCGAAGGTATTCCATGATCCTTTGGTAGAAGAGAAATCCGCAAACCTTGTACTTTTTTAATGGTACAATTGAACCCACCATATAATGTACTGGGAAGTCAGAAAAAATATTGATAATGTTATATTTTAATTTTTTTTTTCAACTGGTCTTTTTGGTTCTCCTTGGATACCTGACCACTAGGGGGCGTGACCACTTCTACACTGTTCTGCAATAGTAATATGTTACAAAGCAGTGTACAGCATACAATAATGGTTCTACTAATAGGAGTAGTAAAAGGCAGTTGTGGAGGCCTTGATTAAGCACCTATCTGCCATGGTAGGCCTACAATCTTGCTGTGCAACGGAACAGTGAGCAGTACCATTCCTTAATCTCTTAAATGCAGCAGATTCATTTCCCACTGCATCTAAAGGGTTAAAAGGCCAGGACTGCAGTTATCGCTGATTCCGGCTGCTAACAGCAGGTCCTGTCTGTAAACCCACTCCATACCTCCTTACCATTCAATGCCGTAAATGTGATGTACCAATTGTTTGTAAAGGTTAACATATGAACGTGTCGCTTCATGAAATATACCTCAAA
Source organism: Phyllomedusa bahiana (assembly GCA_025379985.1). Taxonomy (NCBI): domain Eukaryota; kingdom Metazoa; phylum Chordata; class Amphibia; order Anura; family Hylidae; genus Phyllomedusa; species Phyllomedusa bahiana. Next base: position 91,236 of record JAODAL010002385.1, on the reverse strand, counting down.
AAGAAAAGAAATTATGTGAATTAATGGCAGATGAAATAGATGAAAAAATCTGGAATAACTCGGCATTGAGGGAAAAAAAATATTGAATTGCTTGTCATTTGCATTTATAAGTAGTAACTGGCATCAGTCAAATTAGTCTGTAGTTAAGATGGGAAGTTCTTACAGAGAAAATGTTCCTCAACACTCAATACACAGGTATATAGAATTTTGGACACTTAGGGTGACATGTATGAATGTTTGTGCTGACAGACCAGTCCTAAATAGCTTTAAGGTAATGTAGACTGCGCTAGAATGTATGAAGCTGTTCTTCTGCAGGTCATACATACAGCCGCATTGTAGTGCCAATACGACAACTCAGGCTCAGGCACCACCTTTAACCTGGTCTGGCTGATCTAACTGTTCAGCGCCAAGGTTTGGCGTCAAAGAATCATAAAGGTGTCTACGTCTATGAAAATGGTGCTACACCCCCCCAGAACGCCCCAAATCTTTGGCACAATAAAAAGTGTCTTTGGCGCATTACAAAGGGACTTATCATGTCAAAGTTTGGAGCGCACCTGTTCATACATTCTTTTTGGCTCAAAGTACACCAGATAACTGGCGCTGCCCCGTTCATACGTGTCACCCCTATTATTCTCTCAATAGAAAATAGTTTGGTGACGATTACATCGTTTTCCAGGATAAAGAAGTAACTTGTCACACAGCCAAAAGTGGTAAAGTTTTTTTTTTTTTTAAGAAAGGCATATCAGCTCAGTGACATGGCCAGCATATATTATGATGATTTGATCTCCATGCGATTGAAAACTTATGAAGGAAGTCAAAAAAATTGCTCCATGACAAAAGATCTTGAAAAACTGATATGTCCACCTCTCTTCAAAACGTTGTTACCAGCTAGATGTAAATTAGTAAAGTCCATGCCTCAAACAATTCAGACATTCCTAAAAGCCTAAGAAGCAGCAGCAACATACCAACTGTGAGTTTTTGTTGATGATGCCGTAATTGTTTCCTATACTTGATCTTAAAACATTTGTGCAATTGAAGTAGAATAATGAAGCTGATGGTGGTGTCCAGTTGCTCACATAATGGACACCAACGGCACCCAACAGACCCTATTGACTATAATAAGGTCTGTTGGGTATCTTTCGTGGTGTATTTTATTTTAACAGACAAATTAGAACTGCGTGCTGCCCTGTTTTGTTTGAAAATGTTAATTGTCACACCAAGCAAACCTGTAACACTGGTGTAAATGGGGCTGTAGCTGTCATTTGTTTAGGTGATTTAATTCTAAGTGGAGAAATGTCTTAATTTTTGTCCGGGGTTGAATATTACAGCTTTCAGTTGCTTATTTGTTCCTCTATTATTGCAGAGTTAACAATAAAAATTGAGGATTTGAAGGTGAAATATACTTTTCTTACAAGGATTTTACAGAGCTAAAAAAATAAGGCTACTTGCCATCAACAAGGTCGATAAATCATATAAGGCACTTTCCATGGTAGTTTGGTGTGCACCTTATCAGTTTATCGCTAAAGTGGCATATGCCAATCATCCGTAACATTTAAACCACTTCCTATTGTTTGGATCCATGGTAGAACTGTAGTTTTCTTTTCCTTACACCAAACAGATGTTGAGTCAGATTGAAATCTGGAAAATTTGGAGACCTAATAAACACTTTGAATTCCTGAACAATGTTGCAGTGTGGTACATTATCCCACTAAAAAGGCTATGTCCATTGGTAAACACTGTTTCCCTGAAGAGATGTACATGGTCTGCAACAGTTCTTAGATATGAAGTACATGTCACAGTAATGTCCAAATGAATGCCAAGGTTAATCAGCAGAACATTGCCCAGAGCATGACGCTGCCTCCACTGGGCTGCCTTCTTCTCATAGTGCCTCCTGATGCATCATTTCCCTAGATAAACAATGCATCCAGCCATCCATGTGATCTACAAGCAAATGTGATTTATCATACCTGCTGTCACGTACACGCTCACCAGCACGTGACTGTGGGGCCACTGCAATGAGGTAGACTTATATCCACTCGAGCTCACCTCTCACTCAGGTAGCAAATCAAGCATAAATCGTACCACAAGACAGTTCCAGCCCCCCTCCAAAAATACACGCTGCCACCACCTTCCATCAATAATCAAAAAGGAATCAGCCGGAAGGAATCTGATTCCTACCAGAAATTCAAAAAAAAACACGTAAAAATGCTCAACTCACTGCTCTGAAGCAGCTACAAAAGAAAAATACACATCTTCAAGGAAACGAGTTGGTGCAACAACAAGAACTTCCGAATTAGGGGTAACTTTAATTTAAAAATGATTTTCAGTGCTTACATAAACAAAATATGATAACAATAACAATGACACACATCAATACAGTTATGAAAATAAAAGGATAAATGCATAGAAAGGTTTCACACTTACAGATGTTTCAGATCAGGTCCCGGGGGAAGGAAGGAACATGGGACACAGCTTCAATAAAGAATTGACCCCCATGCTATGACACAGACTAGAGGTTGGCCTGGGGCTTTATACCTGTCCAGGCTTTCTCCTCCTTCTCATAACTGCCTACTTTCTTACTGGCTGGGATTATGATGAGGAGGCATGTATACAGAATTGTCGGATGAGGGTTATTGCATACTATTTCCACAAGGGGGGCACTCACGGACTGCGCTTTACTGGGCAGAACAATTAAGAGTTTATGTGCAGGGGGGGGTCAAAGGTGACATCTGTTAAACCTTTCTGGAGGGACATTGTTTATACAATAGTTGTAAAACTGAGGGCTTATCAGATCTGCTCTGGGATGTAGCCACACTACACGGAAACAAGGCCCCCCCCATAAATTCCTTTCACATCGAGGGGGAGGATGACTCACATCTGAGCTGCAGGATTTAATGATGAATTAAAATACATTGAATTTTCAGTGTACGACTTAAAACCTCCCATTTTTTTTTCCTTGCCCAAAGATGTTTTTAAAAGTTCCAAGTGGCCATTATGGTATTTTAGGACAGACATGGGCAATCTAACTGGTTTGCAGTTACACAAGCCCATTAGTAGTAAACTGTGTCCTGTGTTTCGACCCCTTTCTTATCAAGCCCAGCATTAAAAGGATTTTGTCTCACACTAGATTCATTTTACCCAGCCCTGTTTTCTCGGTTTTCTTTTTTTAAATTTAGTGTTTTTTACTGGCCTGCAGTGATGAGTATAAGGACCCCAGGTCTGTCCTATGCACTAGTGCGGCAGCCTCGGGAGATAGAACAGGTCTGTAACAAGCCCCCTAGCACCCATAGAAGAGGGGAAATCTGGAAAAGGGTTAAAACACTGTTAATGCAAAAATTTTGCAAAGTGACTTTTTTTTTGCAAGATCTTTAACATAAAAACAATCTTGAGTTAGAAAACCCCCTTTAACTTTTTCGGTAGTTTGGGCTTTAAATTCGTTTGGGGATTGGAACGAGGGGATACCTTCTCTTGCAGATTTCTAATAATTCTTGAGTGCCCATGACCGTTGCCAGTTCACCAGCTGCACTTTTGGTGGGTGCTGATGACTTAATGTCAGGGACACCCCACAAGACCTACCATTTTGGAGATGCTGTAAACCAGTTTTCTGGCCATCACAGTTTGTCCTTTATAGAAGTTCTAAGATCCTTAGTCATTTTCCTGTTTACCACATGTCAACATCAAGAACTGACGTTTCACATGCTGCCTAACATGTCCCAACCCTTGACAGGTGCCATTGTCGCCAGAAAGTGTAATGCAATCTGCGGTTTAATGCTATGGTTGATTGGTATATTTGGGTAAATGGTCAGAAGCTCATAGTGAGAGTGGACCTTGAGCTCTTCAAGACCAAGACCAAACTGACTGTGAGGGCAATTAACAAATTTTTATGTCCAAACATACGGGTAAAAGTTTCTTTTTTCTTAGCCACAGCAACCTGTTGTTCCCACCATGCACTTTGATGGCATATAAATTTAATATGCCATCAAAGTATGGTAGGCGCAGGTCCCACTTTAGGAACCCACACCTTTCTCAGGAACAGACCCCCGAAAGTCGTAGCTCAGAATGGAGAGCCGACTTCCAGTTCCGGCGCCGCGATGCTCAGCCGCGGATAGAGGAGGCTCCGATCCCCCTGCGCCCTTCATGCCACACCAGCGGTGCTAACTGGCCGGGAACGAGGTCTGACAGCGGCGGATGGCGCTGTAATCACAGCGGGAGGCGAACGGAGAGCAGGAGAGCGGTAAATACCCGCCGGCAGGCGAGAAAGCGCAGCAGTGCGGCGGTGGCCGCATGGCGCCCGCCATCTTGAATAGTTCTGCGTCCATCACTATAACGGGACAGATGCGTGGGATAAAAAAGAGGCCAAATTAAAATTTAAAAAACCTGACTCCGACTGTTGGTCTCCAGGTCCAAGTCCGTCAGCATAAATTCAGCTGTGCGCCCCCCTTTTTCCAGTCAACCACCCTGCAGCCGCGCACATTTAAGCCTAGATTTCTATGAAACTGTGTTTTCCATCCCTGGATGACCCTGTCTTTCATCCTTTTGGGTATTTACTAAAAAAATTTGCCAGAAAAAACCGAGATCCCCTTCTGTCCCCTTTTTAGCGTCCCCCCGTCTAACTACTCTGTTTTGAAGGTTCTACATTTAGTACCCCCCTATATATGCAAGGAAATACCTCCTTCTTTTTAAAGGACAAAAATATCTGTTTTAAAAAGTTGCAAAAAACCTTTGAAAAACCAAAAGGGGGAGACAGTGACATCTGGTGACCAAAAACGAGTATGAATTCTCAAAGCACGGGACATCAGCCTCTGGGAATTAGACCCTGGGACCACATCTTCCGATTTAGTACATGATCGAAAAAAAAATGCGATTTTAGGTGGAAGGTCACTTGCCGACCCCCAGGCTCTTTGACCCTTTGGGTTTGGGACAATCTGAAAATTTTTCAAAGCCGTGGCTCACATGAGGAGCGTTGGATGACGTGGAAGAACGGCTCTTGCTTAGAAAAAGATGTTTGAAGATCTCCATTTCCAACTCAGGAAATGGCAAAAGATAACAAAAAACTTTGGGGAAATGTGAGACCGGAAAACCGGGCCCCCGCGGGGCAATCTGAAATTAGTAGGGGTCCCGAACTCTCTCCATAAAAGCCTTTTAAAACCCAAACTATGTGAAAAATGAGATCCCACAGAAAACTTGGGTAACTTAGGAAATGTAAAAGAGAGGCGCTCATAGACTGGACCAATCGGGAGGAGCTCCAATGGCCTGAATACAAGAGGGAAAAAAGTCCAAGACCCAATCTGCAAATATCTGGATAACCCCATAAAGTGAATCCTGCAGCTTCAGATCAAAAAGTTCGGGAAATTTCGCATGGTGTAGGTTTCATTGCAGACTTCTCAGCGGTAGTCACTAGAAGACGGAGGGCGTTTTCCGCTATATGTTCAGAGCTGCATAAAAACCAACAGAAATTTGCGCTATTATATCCAGCGACATTGAAAGTCTTCCAAGCCGAGGGCCCCCCTCTCTTTTTCAAAGATCCACAATCAGCAGTGGAGGGGTTAGGCCTACGGGTCATCCTGGTAGATGGACAGCGTCAAAATGATAGGATGGACGGAGAATATCAGGATCATCGGAGGCGAGAGAAGAAACCGAAGCTTGACAATGCTAGTGGGACTTGAACGATAGGGGCAACGGACTAATTGGTGATGCAAGTATATAAATGTTTTTTCAGAGTTTTGATATGACGAAAGTACTGTATCCTTTTTTGGTTAGACCGTGCCACGCCACGGCCAGTTGCCAGGGGGTGATGTGTTGATACATGTTAATTTTCCCTGTTTAGTTTTAAGACATGCCGGGGATGCAGTTGGCGATTTGTGGTTCGCGATTTGATTTGGCGGTCCACGGTTCGCAATCGGCGAGTCATGACATATAGTCTATACTTAAGGGTTTATTGTTAAGAAACTATAGTGAATGTGACATATGAATGTATATGCCAGTAAGCAAGTTATGACACTTTACCACAAGGGGAGAGGGGGAGGGCCTCTTTCAGGAGCCTCTATATATAGGTGGTAGGGCTAAGTGGAGCGGAAAAAAGAAAGTTCAATGGCACTGCTTTCTTAGGAGATGCATGGTTGCTCATCTCTAGGTTAAGAAGTGCATTCTTTCTGTTGCAAGAGTATTGGGACGTTTTCCCAAGTTCCCATTTTGTTAACTTGAAATTGTTAGGGATTTATTTGGGGACTACACTACAGTTATCTGACTATAAGATGAATAACACACCATGCGTATCATTACATGGAATGTAAAAGGTTTAAGATCGCCTCAAAAAAGGATGATGGTACTTTGGCACCTAAAGCGTTTAAAAGTAGATCTTGCCCTGCTGCAGGATACACACCTGGAAGAGACGGATTTTTTCCGATTGAAGAAGTTGTGGGTAGGGGAAGTCTTAGGGTCTCCGGCGGTGAACTCAAAAGCAGGAGTAATAACACTACTTAGCAAACACCTGAAACGACTGCCCGAATAAATTTCTTTCTGAATTGGCTAATCGGGTGCTGTCGGACCGTATTCCGCTGAGATTTATGGGGGGGTGATTTCAACACTGTTGTAGACCCAAAGGAAGATCGTAAAAGGTCGTGCAAGATTCGCTGGTTCGACACGACGTGAGTCGGCTCTGGTCGGGTTTTTGGAGAAGACAAGGTTGATCGATACGTGGAGATTGATATATCCTGAGGGTAGAGAATATACATTCTATTCGCCGGTGCATGACTCATGGTCCCGCATTGACTACGGTTTTATCTCCTCTTCTTTGAGACCCCGACTCAGAGATTCTAGGATAGATGACATCATAATTTCAGACCATGCCCCAATGTCGATCACATTGAACGACACCATACCGAGGGGTAATGATTTTATATGGAGATTCCCATCTTTCCTGGCGGATAGAGAAGATTTTCAGTTATTATTGCAGAGCTGGTGGACTGAATATAGATCCTTAAATGCCGAACATTCAAGTAACCCACAACTTCTTTGGGATGCAGGGAAAGCCGTATTGAGAGGGCGACTTATAGCTCATGTGGCAAAAATTAAAAAGGATATAAGACAGGGACTAGATAACTTTAGCTCAGAACTGAGGGCAGCTTATACTGCATTTCAGAAGAATGTCACCCCTAGAAATAAATAGGCTTGGCAGTTGGCTAGGGAACGTTATGAACACTGGTTAGAGAAAAGGGAAGTTATGGAATTTTCGGCCAAAGAGGCAAAATTATTCAGATTCGGTAATAAATGTAGCAAATTACTGGCTAATCTGGCCAGAGATCGTAGAAATGGAACTCAGTTGGTGTCATTGAAGGATGCTACAGGGTCATTGCAGACACATCCACAAGCAATAAATAGTGTTTTTGGAACGTTTTATCAATCCTTGTACTCTAAAGATGACAGTGCTGACTCCCCTCCCAGTTTGAATTTGCAGGGTTTGGGTCTATCCTCCCTGACAACAGAAGACAGAGATAAGCTAAACTCCCCGATTACCCTTGAAGAATTAATGTTAGCGATCAAATCCCTGAAGAATAACAAAGCTCCAGGCCCGGACGCCTTTACCGGGGAATTCTATAAAATTTTAATTGATCACATTGCCCCAGATTTGGTAGATTTATTTAATGGGTATCTGAAAGGTCAGATAGACCCAGAAACAGCAAACACAGCGTATATTAAACTCTTGCCAAAGCCGGACAAACATCTATCATTAGCTGCGTCCTATAGACCGATATCATTGATTAATGTAGATTTGAAACTTGTATCAAAGGTTATGGCAGACAGACTGGCGGCCATACTCCCCAAATTAATATCTCCCTTACTGGTCGGCTTTGTACAGGGTAGATCTGCTGTGACTAACATTTGAAAGGTGCTTACAGTCCTTGACGAGATAAAAATTAATCCCCAGTTACATAGCTCTCCGGCGATTATGACTATCGATGCTGAGAAGGCTTTTGATAATGTGTCTTGGCAATGGCTGTACAGAGTGTTAGAATTTATGGGATTCTCGGGAGCTTTTATGGTTTTTTTGAGGTCCTTATATGAATCAACGAGAGCCAGAGTGTATACTCCGGGATTCTTATCTCAGGTATTTGAGCTGCAAAAAGGAACATGGCAAGGGTGCCCTCTATCCCCGCTTTTGTTTAACCTTTCAATTGAGCCCCTAGTTAGAGCCATTGAGAGGGACACGAATATTCAGGGGATAAAGATTGGCAGCCAACGGATCAAAACAGTACTTTTTGCAGATGACATCTTGATGTTTATGTCTGATCCGGTGAGTGAGGTGGGACCAATATTTAAGCTTATTCACCGTTTTGGTGAATCCTCTGGTCTACAGATCAACATGGCTAAAAGTGACATTTTGGATATTTCACCTAGAGGTGTTCTGTCTAAATTGGAGAAAGACCATTGTCTGCCAGTGCGATTGGCCAAGCATAGTATAAAGTACCTGGGGATCCATATAGGAAAATCTCCAGAATCCATCTATAAGTTGAATTATGATCCTATTATTCACAAAATAGAAACGGAGCTTCGAAAGTGGAATAACTTGCCCTTATCTCTGTCTAGTAGAGCCAACTTGATCAAAATGATTAGTTTTCCTAAGATCCTTTACCCCTTGCAGACCATTCCTCTGCTTTTGAAACATCTAGACATAAAACGCATAAACAAAGCCTTCTCCCCCTTTATATGAACGCGTAAACATCACAGGATTGCGTTTAAGACTTTGATGCTCTCTGGAGATATGGGAGGTCTGGGGATTCCCAATGTCAGAACATACAACTTAGCATGTTTGTTGCGACACGGAATAGACTGGACACAGGGATACAATTTCTTTTCCAACATATCTCTCGAGAGTAATTTGTCGGAGCCTTGGAGCCTGAATAGTTAGTTACATACGAAATTCTCTTGCACTCCATTGCATCTTCATAAATCACTGGTGATCAGAGATACTGTGTCTGCGTGGAAGGCAACAAGAAAACTGATGGGACTTCCTTTTCAGTGCTCGAAGCACATGTACTTGTGGGGACATCCAGAGTTTCCTCAGGGGAAGGAAAACCCAGAATTCCAAAGCTCGAGAAATGTAGGGATACAAGTAGTGAAACATTTTCTTCATCCCTCAGAACAGAGATTCTTACCCAGCAGCGAGGTTAGGACTAAGCTTGGTCCAACGAAGGGATGGTTCCTGGGCTATGCTCAGATAATAAGCTTTCTGCAATATCGCTTGAAATCGTATTCCAAAGAATTTCAGTTGAATTGGCTCGATAATCTAATAGGGGATTCCCCACGTAAGAATTAACTATCTACATTAGTGCGGACTCTTAAGACATGCCAGTGGATGTGCAGTAGACCTCAACTTTTTAGGAGGTGGACACGTCAACTAGGAGATGAAAATTTACCTGTTAAGATACTTGAGGGCTGGGATCTGGTGAGGAAGATTATCCCTTATGAGAGTTGGAGGGAATCACACTTTAAACGGATCCACTACATCATATATGGGTTTGGCATACCACCGAATCCGGATATGCCAGACCGGTTGGTGGCATGTCCTAAGTGTCAACAACCAAGGTCGGATCTCTACCATGGGGTATGGACCTGTCCGAGAATCCAAGAATTCTGGCAACGCCTGTTGACTTTTCTTAGAGGGCGGTTAAGCTTAGAGCTGATCTTATCTCCACATCTTATGATTTTCCATATAGATCCGGAAGAATCGACTACCCCGATATTGGCCCATATTTTTTTTCTAATAGCGAAAAGATGTCTTCTGACCAAGTGGCTCGTTCAAGACGTTCCCTCAGTGGATATGGTAGTGGATCAAGTTAAACGTTTCCTGTCTTTGGAAAGGAGGGAGGCGGAAAAACATAAAGAGAAGCAGGCCAAAATTTTCTTTAGAAAGTGGAGAACTTTCATAGAAAATTTCCTGACAAAACAAGAAATAAGGGAACATGTGACTCAGTTTAGTGGAACCACATGGTATCTCCTCAAGGATCTAGCAGGTGATTTGGGTCCTCTCAAAGAAACGTAAAGTGGTTGGGCCAGATGTACGGGGTATAACGACTGTAGAGATTTGGTGAGGCTTGCGGTTTATGGGGACATGCATTATTTGAGGCGATGATACAACTACTATGAAGTTAATATGAAATCGTTATGTGATCATCTGATTGTATTTTGGATACAGGTGAAGTGCAAATTGACTGTAGTGGTAGTTGGGAAGGAAGGAGTTAATGTTTTAGGTTTTCTGGTTGTATAAATGATGATTGTTTATGACATATTGAAAATGACACTGTCTTTCTTATGACTTGCATTGTTGTAATCTCTGTATTACTTTAAGTGTGGCAATAAAAATGTTACCAAATAAAAAGAATGGAGAGCCGGTCACACTTGCGCATGACTCTCTATTATGTTTTATGGGAGTTAAGAGCACAGTCACCTCTTTGCAGCCACACACTGCTCAGCTCAACTCTGAACAGAATGGAGAGCCATGCCCAAGCGCGACCAGCTCTCCATTCTGAGCTAAGACTTTTAAGGGGCCCATTCCATACATAGGTGTAGGTCCCTGAGATAAGAACCGCAACTTTGATGACATATTCTAGTTATATGTGCAAATAAGCAAAAGTTATTTGTTTGGTCATTTTGTGGTGTAAGTGAAGTGTCATGTTGTGTCTGTGTTGAGTTTGTTAACTGTTAACATACTGTATCATTGCACACAGTTATAAGGACAATTTTTATTTTCTGTATATGGTGCTTATCCTTATTCCTGTTATTGTGTAGATGTTGCCGCATTATGTGACTGTGCACATATGTGTTTGGAGTGGCACATATTGTTTATATGGTCTGGTAATCAGCGTGAGTACCAGCAGTATACTAGTTATATACCGTACCTCACTTTGGTGAGAAAACCACCTTAATGCAGTTTTTATACAGAGATAGCCTACCCACATTATTCACATGTGATTTTTACCATAGATATTATTTTTAACGTGTCTTTAATAATGTTATCCATGTTCTAGGCTATGTGCTTTCTGGGCTCCCATCCCTCTCTGAAGAATTCATCAAGATTCCAGAACAGATTAACTTAATAAAGAATTTCACATTAAAACCTGATGTCATCATCAATATAAAGGTAAAAGACTGGGGATTAATCAGATGCAATTCTGAAATATTGGTTTTCTTTGACCATCCTGGTGTTTGACCAGATTTACATAAATTGTATTATTGCTGACTAGTTATGAATGATAAATAGCATATAGAAATATCAAACAGGCAAGTATCCGCTGCAGTCATGTGAAATGTCAGTACTTGAAATCACTGGTGATTACAGCATTTTAAGCATTTTTTAACTATGAACACTGACCATCTGGATATATATATATATATAGGAAATATAGTTATTTTATTTAGCCTGCAGCACTCATTTTCATGGTTTCAATTTATCATGAAATTGATCTGTAAGGTCAAATATGTAACGCCGCGCACTGCTGTCCGGCGCCCGGGCCTTGGCCACTCGCGCCTCCCATGCCGGGGACTGGGCGCCTGACCCCAGGCACGGCCAGCTCTGGCATACGCTGCGCTGCTACTCACCTGGCCGCGTCCTGCTTCCTCCGTCAGCGCAGTGCGGCAGTCTGCTTCTGCCTGCACTATCCCGGCCGGCCACTTGGGGCGCGCGAGCAGCTTCTTAGATTTAAAGGGACAGTACCTAATTGGTGTTCCCTTTCCACCTAGCGGTTCCTCTGACGGTTCTGTGATTTCTAAGTTTCCGCTCCTGCCTTGCCAGTCCTGCCTAGCCAGTCCTGCCTACTCTGGTTCGATGTTTTGGTGTCCTGCCTACTCCAGTTCCACGCTCCGGTCGGCCCTGTGTCCGCGCTACCTGCTTCGGCTGTCACCGCTGGGTCCTGCGTCGCGGGTAGCGACCTGGGGGATTCCCTGCAGCAAAACCCATCTTGCCTTGCGGCGGGCTTCGATGAAGACAAGGGTCCCCTTAGACTCCGCTCCCCGGCGGAGATTACGCCAACTCCTAGCGGTGACTGGTGGATCCACGTTCCGCTCGCTGAGCGGTTCTGACAGTACAACTGGGCCATGGATCCCGCCGATCAACCGTTATCAGACACAGAGAGCCTCGTGGCTGAAATCATGCGCCAGGGCGCCCGTCAACAAGCAACTTGTCCTCATGCTCCAGAACCTTGTGGCTCGACTACCAGAACCACCTATGGCCCTGGCTCCGGGACCTGTCTCCATTCCGTTTCTCGCTCCGGTACCTGCAGCATATAGCAGTTCCTCCCTGCACCTGCCTTTGCCACCTCGCTACTATGGGGATCTCAAGGCCTGCCGTGGATTTTTGAACCAGTGCACGATTCACTTCGAGGTCCTGGCACCCCAATTTGCTACTGACCGGGCTAATGTGGCCTTCATTATTTCTCTCTTTTCCGGTGAAGCACTGGCCTGGGTGACTCCCCTGTGGGAACGTGGAGATCCGCTGACAGCCAATCTAGCGAATTTCCTGTCCGCCTTCCACAAGGTATTTGAAGAGCCGGGACGAGCTTCCTCTGCCACCTCTTCCCTTCTTCGTCTCTGACAGGGTGACTCCTCGGTGGGACAGTATGCTATACAATTTCAGATTTTATCCTCAGAGTTGTCCTAGAACAACGAGGCCCTGGTCGCAACCTTCTGGGAGGGGTTGGCTGGTCGTATTAAGGATGAACTAGCGGGGCGTAATCTGCCCACCAGCCTGGATGACCTCATCACCTTGGCCTCCCGCATCGACATCCGTTTCTCGGAATGTCAACAGGATGTTCGGCTTCAACGGCAGAATTATCGCCCCCGTAGGAGTCCTCACCTTGCACCTGTCTTCCAACGTCCCCTGCAGTCTGTCCCTGTATCCAATTGGGAGGAGCCCATGCAAGTCGATAGGGCCCACCTGTCGGAGGACTCTGCCTCTACTGTGGTGCCCAGTACCATCGGCGTAGGGAGTGTCCCTTGCATCCGGGAAGCTACAGCCTAGGCTTCATGGGAGAGGCGAACCTGGGCACGGAACTCTCCTCTCCGCCATTGACCATGATGGTCTTTCTAACGCTTCCCTCCGGTTCATGCCTTCAAGTTGCCGCCTTTGTGGACTCTGGTTCGGCGGGCAACTTCATCCATCCTGCTCTTGTGGATAGGTACTGGCTGCCTGTGATCCCCTTTGACAAACCTCTCTCCGTTTCATCCGTGAATGAAGAAGTCCTCTCCTGTACCTTCCGGCACCGCACGCAGCCCCTTAAGTTGCGTGTAGGAGTACTACACCAGGAAAAGATCTTTCCTTGTGATGCCATGCTCCTCTAGTACTCTCATCCTGGGGCTTTCTTGGCTGCGTGACCACAGTCTCACCATTGACTGGGAAATGGGAGAAGTCACTCGATGGGGGACCCGGAGCCACTCTATTTGCACTTCGGCACCACGTCCTCCAAGTTTAGTGGGTGCCTCGACCCTTCTTCCAGCCGTTCCAGCTCCACCAGGCCTTCCTGCTCACTGTCGGGAATTTGCGGATGTGTTCTGCAAGAAACAGGCAGAGTTTCTTCCTTCTCACCGGCCCTACGATTTCCCTATAGTGCGGCAGCCAGGATCTATGCCTCACCGGGGTAGAGGGCCCCTTGTCTCGGCCTGAAACTGAGGCTATGTCGGCGTATATCAAAGAAAATCTGGAAAAGGGCTTTATCCGCAAGTCTTCATCTCCTGTCGAGAAGAAGGACGGGTCCTTGCGACCGTGCATAGACTATTGGGGCCTCAATAAGATCACTATCAAAAATCGCTACCCACTGCCGTTGATTTAGGAACTCTTCAATAGGATCCAGGGAGCCACGGTCTTCTCCAAGCTCGATCTTCGGGGCGCCTATAATCTTATCCGAATATGCGAGGGGGACGAGTGGAAGACCGCCTTTAACACCCACGATGGCCATTACGACTCGGGCTCATGTTCGTCTGGTACTCTCCCGCCTTAGAGGCAACCATCTCTACGCCAAGTTGGAGAAATGTCTATTTGAATGGACCAGTTTACCATTCTTGGGGTATATAACCTCAGCGCAAGGTCTTCTAATGGATCCAGAAAAGTCTTCGGCAGTATTGAACTGGCCACACCCTGTCGGTCTCCGAGCTATCCAGCGCTTCATCGGGTTCTCTAACTATTACCGCCAATTAATTCCGCATTTCTCCATGCTCATAGCTCCTATTGTCGCCCTCACCAAGAAATGCAGTAACCCTCGTCTATGGACCTCTGAGGCTGAAGAAGCCTTTGCTCAGTTAAAAGCAGTCTTTGCCTCCGCCTCTCTTCTTCATCACCCAGATCCGGAGAGCCCCTTCTTTCTGGAAGTTGATGCATCCTCGGTTGGAGCTGGAGCCGTCCTTCTACAAAAAAATGCCAAAGGCAAATTCGTTACCTGTGGCTTCTTCTCTAAGACCTTCTCGCCGGCTGAGAAAAACTACTCCAGTGGGGACAAAGAACTGCTGGCGATCAAACTGGCCTTGGGTGAATGGCGGCATCTTCTGGAAGGTGCTGTACATCCAGTGACCATCTACACGGATCATAAAAACCTTCTATACCTACAGACAGCTCAACACTTGAATCCTCATCAGGCCCGGTGGTCGTTATTCTTCTCTCGTTTTAACTTCATCCTCCATTTCTGGCCAGCCGCAAAAAACCTCAAGACCGATGCTCTGTCCCAGGCAACGGATGCCTCCGACTCTGAATCTGAACCGCAGTACCTGATTCCAACCGAACGTCTGGTCCATGCCGCACCCGTACGGTTGCGGAAAATTCCGCCTGGTAGGACCTTTGTGCGCCCAGCCCTGAAGAAACGCATTCTGTCCTGGGTTCTTGCTTCCAAAGTGGCTGGTCATGCTGGCTATCGGAAGTCTCTCCATCTTATCGCACGTTACTACTGGTGGCCCTCCCTCGCAAGGATGTAAAGGATTTCGTGGCTGCTTGCCCTAACTGTGCCGGAGTAAGAGTTCTCGTCTCCGACCTGCTGGTTACCTGTTGCCATTACCGGTGCCCAAAGTACCATGGAGCCACATCGCTATGGACTTTATGACTGATCTTCCAACCTCTAAGGGGTGTTCGGTTTTCTGGGTCGTGGTGGACCGATTCTCCATTTTACACCTCTGCCAGGTCTTCCTTGGGCTCCGCAACTGGCTTCATTGTTTGTACACCACATCTTCTACATGGAATGCCTTCTAACATAGTCTCTGATAGAGGAGTGCAATTCACCTCTCGCTTCTGGCGTGCCTTGTGCTCTCTGCTGGGAATTAAATTGGATTTCTCGTCTGCATATAACCAACAGTCTAAGGGCCAAGTGGACCGGATCAACCAGGTCCTGGTGAACTACCTACGCCAATTTATTTCAGCTCGGCAAGACAATTGGGTCTCTCTGCTTCCCTGGGCAGAGTTCGCCTACAACAACCATTCTAGCGAGTCCTCAGGGTAGTCTCCTTTCTATGTGGTGTTTGGTCAACATCCTCATCTTCCTCTGCCACTGTCTGCCTCTTCGGAAGTTCCTGCTGCCAATACCCTAGTACGGGACTTTTTTCAAATTTGGCGACTCACCCGTTAAAATTTGTGTCACGCGGCCACTCGGTTTAAGGCGCAGGCTGACAATAAGCGCAGAGCACCTCCTACATACCAACCTGGGGATAAAGTTTGGCTCTCCTCCAAGCACATCAGCCTCTGAGTGCCTAGCTTGAAATTTGCACCACGCTATCTTGGTCCGTTCAGCGTTCTATGACAGATCAACCCGGTATCCTAAAAACTCCGCTTACCTCCCTCCCTCCGCATCCCCAATTCATTTCATGTGTCTCTCCTGAAACCGGTGATTCTCAATCGGTATTCGCGCAAGGTGGTTCCTGTTGCCACACCTCCTAATAACGAGGATGTCTACGAAGTTAAGGAAATCCTGGACATGAAGCGTTCCAGAGGCAAAACCTACTACCTCGTGGATTGGAAGGGCTTCGGTCCCAAGGAGAGGTCCTGGGAGCCTCAAGAAAACATCAATGCTCCCACTCTCATCCAACGTTTTCACAGACTCCGGTTTTCTGGAAGGAGGGGTTCTAAGGGGGAGGTGGTACTGTAACGGCGCACGCTGCGGTCCGCCGCCCGTGCCGCGGCCACTCGCGCCTCCCGTGCCGCGGACCGGGCGCTCGACCCCAGGCACGGCCAGTCACGGCATGCGCTGCGCTGCTACTCACCTGGCCGCGTCCTGCTTCCTCCTTCAGCACTGTGCCTGCACTATCCCGGATGGCCACTAGGGGCGCGCGAGCAGCTTCTTAGATTTAAAGGGACAGTACCTAATTGGTGTTCCCTTTCCACCTATGGCCTTTGGGCACGGGCTTTATAGAGATACCCCTTCCTGTCATCGGCGCCCAGTTGTTGGTTTCCCTGAGTTAGCAACGTCGGTGTGCGTCGGCTAGCTTTTCCTCTGATGGTTCTGTAGCTTCTACGTTTCCGCTCCTGCCTTGTCAGTTCTACCTAGCCAGTCCTGCCTACTCTGATTCTACGCTCCGGTGTCCTGCCTACTCCAGTTCCTCGCTCCGGTCGGCCCTGTGTCACCGCTGGGTGCTGCGTCGAGGGTAGCGACCTGGGGGATTCCCTGCAGCAAAGCCGGTCCTGCCTTGCGGCGTGCTCCAGTGAAGACAAAGGGCCCCTAAGACTCCGCTCCCCGGCATAGGTTACGCCAACTCCTAGCAGTGACCGGTGGAGCCACCTCACGCTCGCTGTGCCGTCCTGACAAAATATTTCTTGTAGTTTTGCTTTTAAAATGTAAAAATATAATTTTAATAATCTATCAGTCATTTCAATATCATGTGTGTTTTTCTTGTTTACAACACAGTGTTACTGTATAGTACAGAACATTTAATAATTATTTTTTGTGTGTTCTTTTAAAGTGTCCAGACAAAGACTTGAACAGAAGGCTAAGTGGACTTAAGCAAGATCCAGGCACAGGCAGAGTTTATAAGCATGAAGAATGGGATCCTGCTCTGAAGGAGAAAAAGAAGCTTCAGGAAGGAGAAGATGAGGGGGAGGAAGAAGAGGAAGAAGAGTTAGAAGAAGAGGTAACATCATTCTAGTGCACTGACGTGCAACATATTTCAGAGTGGTTGCATTTGCCATTGATGACACAGTATTTAAATTATTTTCCAAAGCCAAATTTGTAGATTATCTTTGAAACCCATTAAATTAAAGGGGTTGTAAAGGTCAAACTGTCAAGGTCAAAAATATACTTACATCACCACCTTTTCAGTGTGGCTGCTTTTTACCTGTCTTCTATTGTCTCCATGGTCCAGGCAGACGGAACATCACATGTCTTTTCCTGCTATCACCGAACATTCACTTCCAAACAGTGATACAAGAAATAGACATGTGACTGCTGCTGCTGTGATGTTCCTAATGCCGGGACCAGGAAGAAAGCAAAAGACTGGGGACAGCAGAAGCAACGTCAGCATTGTAACAGAGGAGCTTGGGGAGGTAAGTAGCACTTCTTTTGTTTTATAGCAGCAGCTTGAAGAAAAGTTTTGACCCAGAAAACCCTTTTAAGTAGACCTGCCTTAGGGTTGCACTTTTCTGCTCCTCCCTTAAAAGCTATAATTACATAGTTAATATGGCTGAAAAAAAGGTGTCCATCATATTCTACAAAGGTGGCGGCAAAATGTGGATGAAAGGTAGGGGTACTGGCAATATTTAATGCATAGAAATTCAGCTTTGTCTTATCCTATGAATAGCATCTTTAGTCTTTTTTTAGTTTATACAGAAGTTTTCTAGCTAAAACTACTTATATTGTTTGCAATTTTACATTTTCTTGATTCTCATATACTCTACAGGGGAGTTTATCAATCGTTTCGCATCTGTATTTTGGCATTAATAAGGCATAAAAAAGTGCAAACTAATTTTTTTTCATCTAAGCATTTTTGTCTACCTAGTGGTCCCTCAATGCCTACCACTGGGAGAAAGATGGATTGCATATTGGGTTATATTATATCTGTTACTTTGTTACCTTCTTGAGATAAACAGCAGCAGTGGTCCCTGCCAATGGCTTATTCCCTAGTCTAGCGTGCAGGTTTGTGGAGGAGTAAGGCGGAATAACCAATCCTCATCTCATCTATTCAACATTGCCCACATCTAAACAGTGCAGGAAAGAAATGTAGTTATGTGCAAATTGTGTTATGACAGAAAATATTTGGTGTTTTGTTTTATTAAGGAAGAAGAATCTGACAATTCAAAAGAAGTTTTAAACCAGCTTGTGTATAGACCTGAAGACTTTCCAGAAAATGTTGATGAGCGCATACGATTGTACAAAGATACTCTTTTACGCCCTATAGAGGTAAGATACTCAGTGTATATAGTAAAAACTAATGAACTCTGTACAGTATGTTTAAAGGTAATTTTTCACCTGTATGTGTTTGTACTGTGAAAATAAAACTAGATATTGAGAGATTTTTTTTAGATATTTTTGTTCAACCCTTCACCAACATTTGACGTACACATACGTCATAGGTGGGAAGGGGTTCCCGCAAATTGACGTATGTTTACAACATGAGAATCGTGTGAGTCACACAAGCAAAGCTCGCACAATCGAAGCACGGAACCTGCTATAGAGTGAGCTCAGGCTGCAGACGATTAACCCGTTAGCTGCTGCAATCGATCACGATCGTGGCAGCTCCATCTGTCCCCATCAGCACTGCTGCCGATGAATTCCCTAGCAGCCTGGAAACCTAAGGATATGTTCACACAGCGTGAATGTAAACTAAGAACCTCAAACTTTTTTCATATATTTCAAAGTAGCAGAAATGCTTTTCTAAAAAATTCTTATGTCCTCTTTGACCGTTTTTAGCGCCTTTAGAGTGCTGCTGATGTTGTATTGTTTTTGCATAGCTTTTGACTGCCACAACAGTGTGCACCTATACGTTTATTTTTCAAAATGGATGTGCTAACCAGATTTTGTTTTTTTAAAAATAAACTAGTTATGGCTCTTAGACTATGGCGATGCAAAAATGTTTTCCTTTTTTGAATAAAAGTGTTTTTATTGTGTAAAAGAAGTAAAACATAAAAAAAATACAAATTGAGTATCGCTGTAATCGTATGGACCTAGTGAGTAAAGCTAGCATGTCATTTATACCGCACTGTGACCACTGTAAAAAATAAAAAACACTACCAGGATTGCTGTATTTTGTTCAAAACATCTCACAAAAACCTTGATAAAAAGTGATCAAAGCATCATATGCCGCCCATAATGGTACCAACAAAACGTCAACTCATCTCACAAGAAACAAGCCCTTAATCAACATCAGATACAGAAAAATGAAAAAGTTATGGCTGTCAGACTATGACAACATAAAAAAGCAATTTTTTATAAACGCATATCTATTGTGTAAAAGTAGTAAAACAAACTATATAAAATTTATATCATTGTAATTGTACAGACCCGCATAATAAAGTTATCCTGTTATTTATACCACATGGTGAAAGCTGTAAAAATTAAGCCCATAAGACAAATGCGTTTCCCCCCCCCATTTTCATGGCCTCATGTTAAAAAAAAATCCTCTGGAACACCTGTGTGCCCAAAATACACAATACACCCCTAGATGAGAACCATGAGGGGTGTTGAATCCAAAATGTGGTGACTTCTAGATTTCACCTGTTCTGGTACTTTGGGGGCTTTGCAGATGTGACATAGCCCCACCAAAGTCTGCGTTCCAAAAGCCAAATAGCTCTCCCTCCCTTGTACACCCTGCTATGCGCCCAAACAGCAGTTTACACCCACATATAGGGTACTACCAAATTTGGAATAAATTGTGTAAAAAATTTTGGGATGGTTTTTTTTCCACAATTCCTTGTAAAAATTAAACCTTTTCAGCTTAAATTGCAGATTGTTGGAAAAAAATATATTTTTCATTTTCAGAGCCTAACGCTGAAAAAAATTTGGGAAACACCTTTATACTCACTACAACCCTGGATATATTCCCTAAGGGGTATTGTTTCCAATATGGGGTCTTTTTACGGGTGTTTATTAAGTTTTAGCACCTAAGGGTGCCCGCAAACCTGTAATGGTGTCTAAAGAAAAGTGTAATGAAAATGGGACCCCAAAGTCCTCCTATTCTGAGGCTTGTGGTTGTGCCAAATAGTGTACCAGGACCACATATGGGATATCTTTAAAAACATCAGAATTAGGGGAATCAAAGTTGAGTTGCATTTCCCTGGTCACATCTACCGTGTTTCAGTGCATAATAGATACAAATTGCAAATCTGCAAAAAAAGAGTGACATTTTGAAATTTCACCTCCACTTTCCTTTCATTTCTGTGAAGCACCTAATGGGTTAATAAACTTCCTAAATGCTGTTTTGAATACTATGTAAAATTACTACAAAATTTCTAAGCCCCCTAATGTCGTAAAAAATTAAAAAGACATTTAAAAAATGTTGCCAACCTACAGTAGAACATATGGTAGATGCTAGTTATAAACTATTTTGTGTGGAATAACTATCTGTCTTACACACAGAAATTTTTGAACTTTTGAAATTTTCACAACATTTTGATATTTTTCACAAACAAGGATTGTATGGACCAAAATTTCTTACTAACTTATAGCACAATGTGTCACAAGAAAAAAAATATGTGAATGACATGGATAGGTAAAAGTATCAAAAAGTTATTCTCTCATAAAGTGACATATCAGATTTAAAAAAATGGGGCTCTGTCAGGAAGGTCAAAACTGACTACAGTAACCTACATTCTAGAGATGACTCCTATGGAATAGTTTTCTAGGCATACTTAGTGACCTGTGCAGAGGACAAACTGTAGGGAGGAAGGAAAGATGAGCTGTGACCATCACCTATTGTGAATAGTGTATCCCCGCATGTATAAAGGTGCAGTCTATGAAAATATAATGTAATGTATTCCATACAATGAACACAATCAAAAGAAAAAAATTCCCATTGCCAAAATTGAAGCTTTTTTGGTTGTTTTGTTTCTAAAAAAAAAATGGAATAAAAAGTGACTTGAAAGTCGCATGTATCTCAAAATGATACCAATAAAAACTACACTTCAGCTTACAATAAAAAAATAAATCTCTCTCAGGTCCGTAGATGGAGAAACAAAAAAGTCATTGGTCACAGAAAGTGGTGTGGCAGCACAAATGTAAACAGTACTGACCTGCAGAATACAGATAGCATATAATTTACCTAAAATTTTGAACTCCATGAAAACAAGACCTCCATAAAAATGACACTGTTCCTTTTTTTGCACTTTCCACCACACAAGAAATGTTTTGGGTTATCCAGTACATTATATGGTACAGTCAGTGGCACCATTAAAAAAAAACATTTTGTATTCCAAAAAACAGAACCTCATAAGTCTTTGTCGACAGAAAAATAAAAAAAGTTACGGCTGGAAAAAAATGGACTTAAACAAAAATCCACAGAGTAAGTCCGTTAAGTTACAAAATTTAAAAAAGCAAATCTGACATTTAAAGGGTCTGTCTCACTATATGGATTAATCTGTCCTCAGTCCAGTATTCTTGGTTTCATTTTGAATTCAGGGGCGTGTTTACTGGCTTCTAGTAGGCTGCAGTAGAAGCGAGGTCTGTAGCTATAGCAACCAGTGCTGACAGCCTATCAGGAGAGATCAAACAGGTCTGTAGCTATAGTGACCTGAGAAGCTGATGTAGCCCATACACGAGGGGATATCTCAGAATAGGTAGGACACTGGTAATGGACATATATTGCAAAATGACTTGTTTTTGCAAGATCTTTAACATAAAAAGCAATCCTTGTAGTATGACAACCCCGTTAAGGTATCTGAAGGTCTTGAAAGTGAAACTCAGTGAATTCTAGTAATAATCATACAATATGAGAGGTACTTACAAATGTATGCTATTTAATATAACAAATAACAGAGTAGTACAACACTAGTCCATTGTGAATACTAACAAGGCCACCCTTTTAATAACACTTTTTTATCACTACCAAGTATTCTTTAAGAACAGGGCTTTTTGAGTTGAAACAACAGCTTTAACGTAGCAAGACTATGGTCTTAGGGCGACATGTATGTCTCTCCAGCCCGAAAACTAGCGCAGCTCTGTTTGCTATATTTTTAGTCAGGTGCACTCCAAAGTTTATCACGTTACAAAGCGCCCGCAGCACCTTGTAATGCGCCTGAGATCGGGGAGCTTGCTGGAGGCGTGTGGCACTACAACCGTACAATGCTACACTTTTGAACGGCAAAGCCCGACGCATTACTTTAAAAGTGGTTTACCTGAGCCAGCTATGTCGCTTAGCAGCTAGAATGCGCTTAATCTATGACCCACAGTAGAACAAGTTCATAGATTCAGGCGCATTCTATGCTACAAATGCATGCAAGAAAAATGGCGCCTGGGCGCCAAACTACATACATGTCACCCTTAGAGTTTTTAGTTAGTTTTTCAATGAAAATGTATTGGGGGAAATTTATTTAGCTAATTTTGGTAAGAATTCTGTCTAAATGTTTGCCAGAAAACTATTGTAACTGTGGTGCACTCGATTTATTATGTGTATTAGACACTTTTTGTGCTTTTCTAGAAGGTTTCTAGAAAAAGGGGTATAACTTGTACAAAAGAAGGGATGACTTAGATAAAAGAGGATATGGCTTAGAGAAAATTGGGTGTGACTTAGATGAAATGGGTGTGGTTTATAAAAACTGGGTGTGGCTTGGAGAAAAGAGGGTGTGACTTGTAAAGAACGGGCTGTGCTTAACATGGCAAAGTTGCATCAAAGTTGTGCAAAATATTGTCCTAAAGTCAGCTAAGCAAGAGGTATCATAAAGAATAAGAAGTATAAAGTGTCTAGCAAAATGAACCGAGTGTATCACAAAGCACATACCACTGTGATTCATTTAATACATCTTGTGACTGCCTGATTTAAGTGGTAATAAATCTGCCCTTCTGAGTACATTCTTCAGTCTATTTTTCTCTCTTGTGTGTTTTCTTTTATAGCTGACAAATAGCTTTGCCTTTCCACTGGAAAGTAACCTAGTTTTATAAGCAGACTGGGGTGAGAATAACATAGAGACAAAATCGTAACCACAAAGACTGTGCTTATGTTATGTAATGTGATGTTATATAATTGTAATTTCATGTAGATGTTTGACGTTGTATTTCCAAAAATGTCCTCTTTAGTTATTTGCTAGCTGTAAGACTTGTTTCTTCACAATAAAATGGACTTGCTGCTACACAATAGATGAACTGAGAGCGAATGTGCTTAAAGATTTGCACTATATGTCATTTTCACCGTCTTCACTGTCAGATGTATAGATTTGTCTTATAGTCTCTTTGTCCTTAAATAAATTCATTGTTAGTGTTATTTAGGTTTGCACAACAAGAGGTAAATAAATCAGTTTTCCATTTCTAGTTATGGAACTTTCTGGATAACATATCACATACTTACACAAGCTTAGATGGCATACAGTGTTTTATAAATCAGAATCAGTGTTGGCATGTTCAACAATATATTGGGTGTATCTGCTGCTAATATTTCTCCCATAGACTTCATGTGTGTGCAGCCTCATCTGTGAAAAACTTGTAATTGGTTCCAAAGCCCAAAAAGTTAATGCAACATTATACAAAACAATGATTAAAGAAAATGAAGCAGGGAACTAATACAGATAAAGCCAGTCCTTACACATAATAGACAGAAACAGCTGCTGGAAATCATTTTCTCTCATGCCTCTCACCTAGCCAGCCAGTAAGTTCTACTCTGCACTGATGAGGGGCGACACCACGAAAAAGCGTATGCAGATGAACGAAATAGCAAAGCTTGGTCTTTGTCAATTCCAAGAGAGGGGGTCCATGTGATTTGAGGATTTAACCCAAATAGAGGGCACTGGAGAGTTTATTCTTTCCCAAAAGCCTTTTTTAGAGCAAAATCCCCAGTGAGGGGGAAAAAGGGGTTAAATCCTCATGACAGGTGTCATTCCCTAAATGAGATACATTCCCCCTTTTGGGAAGCCTCCGCCTAGAGCCAAAATTTCCCACTCTTTACTGATGGGGTGCAACACCCCGAAACAGCTGTATGCAGGTGAACAAAACTGACATGGCTTGAATCCTATCCACATTGCAAAGCTCAGCGAGTCACATGTGACTTGAGGATTGCTACATCCAATAGAGGATGCTGGAGAGTTCGGCTTGCTTCCCTTAAACTTTTGTTTTCTGTTTTGAGGACAGGAGCTTTTTTGGGTCATGTATAGGAAGGGCGATTTTCAAAAATTAGTTTGCCGCTTACCAAATTTCCCAAACAAAATTGTTTTGTTCTGAATTTTACTTCGGGACAAAATCCTTTAAAAAAAACAGCTTTTCCCGGGGCTGCAGAGAGCCTGTAGGGGGGATGTAAAAATGTATCATGTTTTAAATATGAGAGGGAGCTGGTTTGGTTTTTTCATAAAAATGCTGTGTTTTAGTATGAAGCACATGACTCCGCGCTATTAGAAATGTTCCTCAAAAATTCCCCTGAGCACTTAGGGCAAAACTAAACTAAAAAAAGAAGCAGTATTGCACCCTGAAAAGGTCAGGCAGCGCTAGGGGAAAAAAAAAACAAGTGAGGGCTAAGATCTCCCCATAGCGTCAAAGAACACAGTGAAAGTTCTGGAGCCGCCCAGATCGGCACAGTAAGGGGACGTCACTGCAGGGGTTATCCATAAGGCCCAGAGCTTTAAACCGTCACAAAATATGAAGAACCCGTTCTGTTAAAGCTGGTACAGGAGGCCCCCCCCCGAATGAGTGGAGAGGGTGTCGGCAGTAATTTTGGTTGCGTCTCTTCCCATTTTTTCCCTTCCTTTCATCCCTAATGTCGCTTTCAATCGGTCATAAACATAGTATAGCTAGGCCAAAAACAAAGGGTTGATCCAAAAAGAGATGACCAAGTAAATGGGTATTTGCATGTTTTTGTTTCTGTATCCCCTCCCGCTTTTTGGTAGGGCAGTCCTGATCCTTCCCCTTTCTTCGACGGGTGAAAAAAAAGGGGGAAAAACCAAACATAGTGGCAATGTCATAGAGTGGTGAGGGGGAAAAAAGCATGGGAAACCACAGGGTGTTCCAGTGAGACAGCGGTCACGGGCAGCAGCATGGTGGGCCACAGAGGGGCACAATGCCCAAAATTCGGAGGGGGGCGCAAAATCAGGACCCACAAAGTGGCAAAATTTTACACAGCGGGGAAAGATTACGTCATCAAAGCACAGCAGAGGTCAGACAGTGGCACAATGAAGTTTTGGGGGGTTCACGGCAGCAGCCACGAGCTGAGGTCAGCATGGCCAAGGGCATTCGGAGGGGCAAAAACGGGAGTAGGCCAAGAGGGGGCACATGCGAGTGTGGGGGTCACGGCAGGAGCAACAGAGCACCTGAGGTCAGACAGGGGCACAATACAGAAGTGGGGGGTCAGGGGAGCAGCCCCGCGCATGGGGTCAGACAGTGGCACAATGACATTCTGGAGGGGGCAAAAAACAGGAGAGGCCCACAGAGGGGGAAAAATGCAGAGTGTGGGGGTGACAGCAGGAGCAACGCATGGGGTCAGAGGTGGCACAATGAAAAGTGGGGAGGCCAGGGCACCAGCAGCAGCAGAAAATGAGGTAAAGAGTGGACAATGACAGAGTGGAGGTGGTGGCAATACCAGTCCCTGGTAAAGATGGTGGTAGGCAGATGGAGAAACTGGCAGCAGATGTGGGCATCAGGCGGGGCGGCTCAGAATAGTGGCGGGCAGTAGTTTAAAACCCGATTTTTCCCTCAAAGTTTTGGGTGGGCTCAGGGCTGAGGTAATTGACGCCAAAGGGCATTGGTGTGGAAATCCTTGATCCCGCCTGATTCTTTTTGACAAAGGTAGTCGTTTCCACATTTTCGTGGAAAAGCGGTTCCCCTTTGGGGTAACAATGGCCCCCCGCCGCACTGAACACCCCTCTGACCCACAACTGAAAAAGGCAGGACAGCTTCTCCACTGCAAACTCGGCAATTGCACCAAACATCCAGTTTGGCTGCCCATAGTCCAGGGATTTCTAACGGGGGGTGGCAGAGTGCATTTGGAAAGGAGATGAGGGCAAAGAGAAACAGCTCCCTTCTGCGAGGTGGTGGACCTGATGGCGGAAAAGGGCTCGTGCCACCCGGGGCGCTGCTGCTGCTGTTTGCCCCGGCGCGGGGACCCCCACATAGACCAAAGTTTTCCGGCCACCGGATGGGTGCTCTGTGTTGAGCAGGGCCGTGGTCCCAAACGTTACTCCTGCCATCTTCACTTTCGCCCACGATTCTACAAATCCCCATATTGGGGCCCCCCCGGTGTCTTAGCAAAGAGCCCCCAACACTGCGGAGTGTGATTTTACCGCCAATGCCCGATGAGTGTACCCGCCGCCCCTGCTGGCCCCGCCCCGCACTTTCTTGGACCTGCAAGGGGTTTTTACCCCTGGCCGTTGGCCCCCCAAACCTCGCACTGCTGCTACCCGCTGACTCAGGGCCCACTCCCCACTTGCTTGTGCACCGTCCTGAGGCGCAAGCTGACGCCCTCTTCTCCTGACGAGATAAGCCCTTGCTTCACCCGGCTCCCAATGCGGTGGGGTACATCATCATCGATTTTGTTTGATCTTCACTCTGTCCCCCTCAACGGTTTTGGTATGCAGAGGCTGACCCCCTACAACATCCCTCCATGCCACTCCCCACATCATATTTTTGCCGCCTTCTAAAAGAAGGGGGGATATTGGCCCCATTTCTTCGTTTCCAAGTAGTTGCTGCTGTCCCCCTTAAATTTTTCACCCTCGCTGTATAGTGGGCTGGCCCCAACCACGGTAACTCTGGTGAGGGAATCGAGGGGCAGAGGGGGTTGGGGACAGGTGAGGGCTGCTGCCCCAACCCCCGGGGCCAATAAGGGTTGTGTTGAGTTCCCCACCGATTTTGGCTGGGGTTGTCAATGTCATCGGGGGAAGTGGATGACCTAGTGATCCAATAAAAAACCCCGGGTTGTGGTATCCCCGGCCGCTAGATGAACGGAGTTGGGTTTTCCCCGGTGACCCCCGCGCGCCCCTTCTGTGCTTCGACCTTTGTGCCTGCCCAGGAATGTTTGTGCCTCCCCACTCGCGGGTAAGACCTGCCACCTCTGTCTGACATCTGTTTGTTCTAAAATGTAAACCTGTTTTTAAAGATATCTGTATATGTCAATACACACCCTGTATTTTACTCCGAAGAAACCCAAACAACTTGGGTAACCCCTTGGGTAAAATTCGCCCCAAAATGGGCAAAAAATTTACTTGTTTTGCCGTTTTAAAAAACTCTTTATTTTATAATAGAAAAGCCAAACAGGCAATTTAAACCTTGGGTATGAAAAAAATCTACAGGGGAAAAAATTCTTCTTTGGGTGAAAAACACTTTTTTCTTTTATTGGGACAACAGCAGAAAAAAAAATTAGTTAACCCTTGGGTCCAAATTGCCAAAAGAAATAGTGCCAAAAAATTACCAACATGTGCGTGTTAAAACGGGTGTATTTTACTGCCAAAACAGCAAAAAACAATTAATTAACCCTTGTTAAATTTCGTAAAAGAAATGAGCTGCAAAAATTCCAGCTATGTAGCGTGTTAAAAGACGTTGATTTATGACCACAAACGCAAAAAAAACATTTTTTTTTTTTTTTTCAAATTTTTTGCATTTTCAAATTTTTAACACAAAAAACACGGGTTTAAAAACATTTTGACATGTAAAATGATCACAGCATTTTAATTTTCACAGTTCCAGGCCTATGAAATATGTAAACATTTAAAGCAGAAAAAAAAAATACAGCCAGGGAAAAAACAAAATGCTAACCCTTTAAAAACAGTGCGTATGCGTCCCTCCTTTGTTTTCCGATCGTAATCTCCCAACGTCCGGGGAACCCCTTCCTTACAGTACCACGCTGTTATTTTAAACCCCCTTTTGAGGTTTTTTATTCCCTACTTAATAGTCGACTCTATGAAAACCCACGTCGGGGAAAAACCCCGGGTCGGATCTCCCTAAAACTCTCCTCTCCAAATTGTCAGCTATAAAGAAAAACCCCATCACCCCAGGGGGGGGGGGAGGAGCGGGTTCAAACCCCAACGTAACAAACAATGCTTCGGCCCAAAAAGTAATATGAATATTACGGAACACCGGGGGGGAGCTACCTCCTCAGGGCTTCTCCCCTCCCATCCCGGGGGTTAGGGCAGTGAAAAATCAAAACTCTATTTTTTTCAAGAGTACCCCCAAAAAAAAGTGGTTATTTAAGGATCTGTCCCAATAGGTTTTTTGTATATACATTCCCCCCCGCCTGCCAAGGGTTTCTTTATGTGTCCACATTTTGGACAATGGGTTTTTCTATCGGGAAAATTTTCGAAGGGGGGGGGGGTTTAAAGTGTAGAGGGTTGTTTGATCTTAAAGTAATTCTCCAAGTTCCATTAAATTATGTTTCTATGGCCAAAACTCCCTTGGGGGTCTGTCTGGAAACTGATCATTTCCCAACGTCGCCGCCCGTAGTGTAATTGGGAGGCTACCGTTTTCCTACACCACCCTCGCAGATCTGATAGAGTCCCGAGAGAAAACAGGTTCCTTTGGGTTTTAGAAAGAAGTCAAAATCTTGGGATGGCTCCTTGGATACATATCGACCCCCCATTGGAAATGAAAAGCTGATAAGCGGCCAAGAATGTGATCCAGGGATGGGAACCTTTTGACATCTCCGAGGGCTTCAGCCCTTCCCAGGTACACATGCATCACTGCCCAAAAGTGACCAAACCGTCCCTCCTTCTTTCCCAAAAAAATCGGGTTGCTCTGACCCAGAGGAAATTCGGGATGATCCCAAATAGGCATATCCTTAGAGAGAGCAATGGAAAGGCCAAGACGTTTCCTCAGCTCCTTCCAAACCATTATTGTGTCCCGAAACAGGGGGGACTTCTTGATCAGTGCAGGCAACTTGGGATATCGGGTATGGAGCAAAGCTTGCGGATGCCAAGGGCATATCAGTTCCCTTTCCAATTCCCAGTTTGAGAAGCGGGAATGTCCCTCAATCCAGTCGATCATATGCCGAGCCAGACATGCCAGATTGTATCCCCTAACATCTGGGAGATTAAGCCCTCCCGCCCGAACTGGTAATATTAATTTGTGGAGCGCGATACAGGATTTTTTCCCTACCCATATAAAGCTAGAGAACCACGAATTCATTTTGTTGATGTCCGTATGCTTGAGCAGGAATGGTAGAGTCTGCAAGGGATATAGCAGCTGAGGGAATGATATAATTTTTATGGCGTGGCACCTCCTGGCGATTGACAGCGGCAAGGGGACCCAACGCTTTAGATCTTGAGAGATTTTGTTAATGAGTGGGGGAATATTCAGCTTGTACATCACGTCTGGAGTCCGCCCAATCTTGATACCCAGATAAGTGAGATACTCCTGGGATCGAGCTATGTCTACGCCCATGTTTGCCCATTGAGATTGTGAAAGCTTTGGGTCAAGTTCCAATAATTCACTTTTGGACACATTTACTATGTATCCTGATAACGTGCCGAAGTGATGCATGGAATTTAGCACCTGAGAGAGCTGGGTTATGGGGTCAGACATGAACAGTAGAAGGTCATCTGCAAACAAGGCAGTCTTCACCTCTCTGTTCCCTATCTTGATCCCCGAAAAAAGGTCAGAATCCTCAAGCAGTCGTGCCAAGGGTTCGAGGGCCAAATTAAAAAGTAAGGGGGACAGCGGGCACCCCTGTCGTGTCCCTTTCTGAAGAGTAATTTTTTGTGAAAGGAAACCTGGGGTGTGTATCTGAGCTGTTGGAGCATCATAAATGGCAAAAAGAAAAGACCTAAATGCCTCGGTTATTCCCATGGCATCCAGAACAAACCAGAGCCAGTCCCATCTCACGTTATCAGAAAAACACTTAATTAACCTTCGGATATGAATTATGCTACAAGCAAAATTTCTTCTTTAGCGTTAAAAAACGCCATTTCTTTTACTGACCACAACAGCAGAAAAACACTTAATTAACCCTCGGATTTAAATTGCGCAAAAGAAATGAGCTGCCCAAAATTACCAGCTATGTGGCATGTTAAAACGACGTGTATTTTACTGACTACAACAGCAGAAAAACGCTTAATTAACCCTTGGATATAAATTGCGCAAAAGAAATGAGCTGCCAAAAATTACCAGCTATGTAGCGTGTTAAAACGACGTGTATTTTACTGACCACAACAGCAGAAAAACACTTAATTAACCTTCGGATATGAATTATGCTACAGGCAAAATTTCTTCTTTGGCGTTGAAAAACACCGTTTCTTTTACTGACCACAACAGCAGAAAAACACTTAATTAACCCTTGGATCTAAATTGCGCAAAAGAAATGAGCTGCCAAAAATTACCAGCTATGTAGCGTGTTAAAACGACGTGTATTTTACTGACCACAACAGCAGAAAAACACTTAATTAACCTTCGGATATGAATTATGCTACAGGCAAAATTTCTTCATTGTCGTTGAAAAACACCATTTCTTTTACTGACCACAACAGCAGAAAAAAAACTTCATTAACTCTTGGATCTAAATTGCGCAAAAGAAATGAGCAGCGAAAAATTAAGTGGTATTTGGATTGTAAAAACGCTGTTTCTTTAACTGAATACAACAGCAACAACAGGCTTACATAACCCTTAGATAGTCAATGTGCTCAAGAACTGAGCAGATAGCATTAAAATGTATATGCAGCTGAATTGGACGCACACTGGACTTCAATTCCAATACCCTACAAAATCAAAATTAGAACGTAAGAGAAGTAGTCTTTGAGAAAAGCTGTGACAACTCCCAAAAATCGCTGTATAAAAGGTCTGTCTTTTGTGTGAGATCTCTAATACTGTAGCTGCTGCAGCTACAGCACAGCACAGAGAGATAAATGTGAACTGCCAGCGTCGCGTCCGGACTTATATAGTGCGGTGATGTCACAGAATCCCGCCGGTCTCTGGTTGGCTTCATCTTTGCACATGTCATTTAGGCTACTCCTTTCTTCCTCCCAGAGTTCTTTGCCCCATGTAAAGCCATGTGCTTGCAGCCATTTTATTGATTAAAAACACGCTTCGTTCCCGCGAATCACCCCAAACTTCGACTTTGTTCAGAATCAACGTTTTCCTGAAATTCTAAACGAATTCCACTTCCTTAGAATCGATTCGTCCATCTCTAGTCATGTACTTTAAATACAATGTACCAGAAAACAGAAAATGGGACCCCCCCTTACCTATTGCCAAAAGGAGCCGCTCATCCTGGCACATGTGTAGAGCAGTACAGAACATGTAGTACCGCACTGTATAACAAAAGATTGAAGTTCGCTCACAGTGTAATACTTTGTTCGTTGTCCGTTGCACGGAATATAGCACCCGGTCACAGGTGCACATGCAGAATAAATAAAAAAAATAAAAATTGGTTCCTCCAGCACTAGGAAAAGTATGTTAAAAGTAAATAACTTTATGTATCCCATTGTTAAAAGATGTAAAAAAAAAACAAAATAGCAGTCACAGAACAAACATGGTTGACGCGTTTCAGGTCAAAATTATGACCATTAATCCTTATAGACTACAAATTTAGTTTAGCAATTTATATATTACTTAATGCTGTACTGTTTTCCCATGTTGGCCGAAAAAAATACCCAGACTACATCTAGTTTTGCCACATTTGCAGCGTCCCAAGGTTTTTAACCAAGTAGCAGTATTCTGTTGTGCTTTTGTGTATACACTGGGTGATACAATATTACAAATGTTGGTAGTTCTTCTAGATACAAAATTGCAACCATATTTTAGTATCTAAGTGTTGGATCTATATTTAATATAGATAAATAACTTTCAATTCAGCTTATAATCTGATCATATTGATTGCTATATTGTGTTGTAAAATAAGTATTGCTGTCCTTAATGTTCTTTTTGGGTTTGGACGTGTATAATAAATCATCCCGATTTTTAGTGTTGGCTATTTTATTTGCTCTATTTAAACTACTGATGTAATAACCTCTGTTAATAAGTTTTTGCGAGATATGTTTAGTCTTTTTCAAAATCTTGCTGCATACTACACTACCGTTCAAAAGTTTGGGGTCACCTAATTTTGTGTTTTCCCTTAAAACTCATACTGTTATTTATGAAATGAGTTGCAAAATGAATAGAAATATAGTCCAGACATTGACAAGGTTAGAAATAATGATTTTCATTTGAAATAATAATTTTCTACTTCAAACTTTGTTTTAGTCAAAGAATGCTCCCTTTGCAGCAATTCCAGCATTGCAGACCTTTGGCATTCTAGCTGTTAATTTGCTGAGGTAATCTGGAGAAATTTCACCCCATGCTTCCAGAAGCCCCTCCCACAAGTTGGATTGACTTGATGGGAACTTTTTGCGTACCATGTGGTCAAGCTGCTCCCACAACAGCTCAATGGGGTTGAGATCTGGTGACTCCATTACAGATAGAGTACTAGCTGCCTGCTTCTTCCCTAAGTAATTCTTGCATAATTTGGAGGTGTGCTTTGGGTCATTGTCCTGTTACAGGATGAAATTGGCTTCCTTATTCAAAATCCCTTTTACCTTGTACAAATCTCCCACTTTACCAGCACCAAAGCAACCCCAGAGCATCACATTACCTCCACCATGCTTGACAGTTGGCGTCATGCACTCTTCTAGCATCTTTTCAGTTCTGTGTCTTACAAATGTTCTTCTGTGTGATCCAGACACCTCAAACTTCGATTCGTCTGTCCATAACACTTTTTTCCAATCTTCCTCTGTCCAATGTCTGTGTTCTTTAGCCCCTATTAATCTTTTCCTTTTATTAGCCAGTCTCAATAGTCATATGGCTTTTTCTTTGCCACTCTGCCCTGAAGGCCAGCATTCCGAAGTCGCCTCTTCGCTGTAGACGTGGACATTGGCGTTTTGCGGGTACTATTTAATTAGGCTGCCAGTTGAGAACCTGTGAGGCATCAATTTTTTCAAACTAAAGACTAATGTACTTGTCTTGTTGCTCAGTTGTGCAGCGGGGCCTCCCACTTCTCTTTCTACTCTGGTTAGATCCTGTTTGTGCTCTCCTCTGAAGGGAGTAGTACACACCGTTGTAGGAAATCTTCAGTTTCTTGGCAATTTCTCGCATGGAATAGCCTTCATCTCTCAGAACAAGAATAGACTGTCGAGTTTCACATGAAAGTTCTCTTTTTTTGGCCATTTTACGAGTTCAGTTGAACCAACAAATGTAATGCTCCAGATTCTCAACTAGCTCAAAGGAAGGTCAGTTTTATAGCTTCTCTAATCAGCAAAACTGTTTTCAGCTGTGCTAACATACTTGCACAAGGGTTTTCAAGGGTGTTCAAAATATCCAATAGTCTTCTTACACAGTTAGCAAACACAATGTTCCATTAGAACACTGGAGTGATGGTTGCTGGAAATGGGCCTCTATACACTGATGTTGATATTGCATTAACAACTAGAATAGACATTTACCACATTAACAATGTATAGAGTGTATTTCTGATTCATTTAATGTAAGCTTCATTGAAAAAAAACTGTGCTTTTCTTTCAAAAATAAGGAAAGTGACCCCAAACATTTGAATGGTAGTGTACATGTACGTTTTAGACCTAATCAATTCTCCCAAAGGTAAATTAGATACCATATGTTTTGGGTGATATCTAGTAACGTTTAATATAGCATTATCAGAAATTGGCTTTCTGTATGTGGTAGTGATAAATGAACCTCTTTCCATATCACTTTCTAGCATAACATCTAAAAATGGCATTTGGGAAGAACTATATGAAAAAGTAAACTGCAAGTTATCCAAATTATCGTTGAGATAATTAACAAATTATGGTACACAGATACAGATCCCCACCAAATTAGCAGGGTATCGTCTATGCATCTTCCGTACCAGAAAATGCAATCTACAAATGGGTTGTGTACAGAATAGATACATTTTTCTTCCCACCACATAACATAATTGTTAGCCAAAGATGGCGAGTAACACAGGCCCATAGGACATCCCTGTATCTGAAGATAGAATATCTTTTGAAAGAAAAATAATTGTGACACAATTAAAAGGCTATAATGCAGATGATATACTCCTTCAATGGTAAACTATACGACATGTATTTATCGAGATGTTCTTTCACTGCCTTTCGCACCCAATCATGTGGAATAGCTGTGTAAATGGCAACAATTTCACATGATACCCCAATATAAGTCGATAACCACTTTACTTTATCCATCACCCTGAGAATATGTCTGGAATCTGTAATATAACTAGAGCTTCTCAGCACCAATGGTTGTAGATATTGGTCCAACCAAACACCTATTTTCTCAAAAATAGAGTCAACGCCAGAAATAAGTGGAGGTAGGAATTTCTCTTTGTGTACTTTGGGGAAAGAGTGAAAAATTTGAATGAAAGGAAATTTAGCAATCATACTATCCCTCATTTTGTCATTAAAAATACCTAAGGCGACATGTCCCAATACGCAAGCACCTTTTTTTTGGCCTATTTTGCGCCTGAAAAACAATTTTGATGCCATACTCTCGATGTAAAAGAACTGTCGTACACCAAAACTAGGCGCATTATATGCCAGGCATGACACATTGTAATGCGCCTAAAAAGGCACAGGAATGATACGCTGTGCGCCTCCGTAATGCAATGGGCCTATTGAGGCGCATTACATACACTGGTAGTGATACGTTATGCACCTCCTTTATGCAGTGTGCCACGATAGGCACATGATATACACTAGCAGTGATACGCCATGTGCCGCGATTTGCACAATGCGCCTTTTTAGTCATAATCCGCCTAAAACAGCGCATTAAGTTTACAATGCAAGGTCTACCAGACGCCTGATTTTTGAGAAGATCATACTTTCAGGTGCACTTTGCACTGATTAAACGTGCCTAAAAACTGACACAGCGATGCCAATTTTTGGACATGTTACCCCTAATGTTGTGCCTTCATGTAAAATTTTATGTAATTGCTCAGAAAAAGTTAGGGTAGTATCCTCGTGGAGTTTACGATATTCTGTATTATCTTGTAGCACAATGTTGGTTTCCCTAACATAGAGACTGCTATCCATAACCACTATTCAGCCTCCCTTATCCGAATTTCTTATGACTATATGTGGATTATTTTTTAATTCTGAGAGGGCTATTCTTTCTGTTTTAGTAAGACTGGATGGAGACTCTCCCCCACTTTCACTAGCCACCTCTTCAGGATTGCCTATAACCAACAATTACTCTGTTGCACTACTCCACCCCCCAAACATGTCTGCCCCTCTCCTTCTGTCTCTTCCTTACTTCCCTGTAGACTGTAAGCCCTCACGAGCAGGGTGCTCTCTCCTTCTGTACCTGTTGTTAGTTATTTATCATCACCTTGTACTTATTTGACCTACTTTATGTATATAACACCCCCCATCCCCCGAATGTACAGCGCTCTGGAACTAAGGGCACTCTCAAATAAATAATTATAATAATTTGGTACATTTTGCACATGTAGATATCTCAATTCACATTCTACTGCGTTTTGAAATCCAGATCGAACTGGATAAAAATCAGCATTTTTATACGTTCTTATTAAAATCTTTGTTATATATATTACTGCATTTGTAAGTTTTACAGTTCTAAATTATTGAGAATAGTAGTTGACAGCTGTTCAGCAAAATTTAATTCTGGATTTGCATTAGGAACTTTCATATCCTTATCATCAAGACTAGTACCTGTTTGTTGTAGTGTATTATCCTGTTTGAAGAAATGTCTCCTGACAATCAATAGACTTATAAATTTGTTAACGTCCTTAATGGTGTTATATAAATTAAAGTTCTGAGATGGCACATCATTCAATCCTTTGGAAAGTACTCTTATTTGTGAGTGTGTTAAAACACACGCTGATAGATTGACCACAGTAATGTCAGTGCAAGTTTCAGTTACTTCTTGTGTTGATTCTCCGTTCACTGTGCATGTCCGGTTATATACCTCAGGGATTCTTCGTCTATGATGTCTCCCCGCCCTGCGGGTTCTTTTGGGTGTGACTTCCACATCTCGGGTCTGTGTGTGTTTTTAGGCTGTAAAATGTTCCTTTGTGGCCAGGGCTCGTTATAACAAGATAAATTAGAAGTATCTTGATCTCTCGATCCATGATCAGAATCTGAAGTATCTGTCTGTGTTCTCATATCTGTGTCACGGTTCATGCCTCGGTCCCTGCCGTGGACCGTGTCCGTGCCTGCTATGTCTCTGCTGGGGCTCCCTGTGCAGGGGTCCCGGCAGCCTATGTTCTGCTGTATACTTGCCTGTCCTGTTGCCCTTGCTTCCTGGGGTCCTGTACGTGCTCTGCACCCCGTAGGGCACGCGCGCTGCAGCTTCCTGCCCTTTATGGGTTCTCTGTCCTGTTCTCCTTCCTCTTGACCTGTGACCCCTGAATATAAGAGGAAGTTCCTGTCTTTGCTCTGGGTCAGTCCATTGTTGAGCCTCATGCAGAGTGTTGTACCTTTTTCTGAGACGTTGTCCATCTAAGCTCCTGCCAGCTTCTTAGGTCTGCTATTCTGGACTTAACCCCTGGGATGCCTGGTCCAGTTCCTGAAGTTCATCAGCACTCCTGACCATCTGCCTGTCTTCTGCTGTCTCGTACCTGCTGAATCCTGATCTTGCACCTGTTTAGTTACCTGCTGCATACGTTTTCCTGCTGCACCTGTTTACCACCGCTTCTTTGCCTGGAGTTCTGTCCTGCACCTCGGCTGTCACCGCAGGTAGACACGTCAGGGGTAGCGACCTGGGGGTTCCCCGCAGCAAAGTCCGTCCTGCTTTGCGGCGGGGTCCGGTGAAGACCTGGGGCCCCTTAGACTCCGCTCCCTGGCGTGGATCTCCATCTACCATCTTGCCTGTGGTGATCAAAGTGGATCCACACCTGGATACCAGCGATCGGTGCCTCAGCGTACGTTGTTGCCACCGGATCGTGACAGAATGGACTGACCATCGTCCACTACCATTACAATCTGATTTAAGTGCAACCTTACGGTATTGTCTCTGATTTTTGCCTTTTTTCAAAATCGATCTCAATGGCATTTTTTTATATTGCCGCCTATAGATCTGACCTGTGGAGTAATCCTCTGTATCTCTGTTTAATTTAGATTTCTTTATAACTATAATATTATCCTCTAATTTGGCTATGCTATTTATTAGTTTTGCACCTAATATCTTATAAGCAGGGTCATCAATATAGAAACCAATATGATCAGATTATAAGTGTAATTAAGAGCTACTTACCTATATTAAATACACTTAGATACTAAAAGATGTTTGAAATTTTGTATCTTGAAGAACCACCACCATTTGTAATATTGTATCACCCAGTTTATACACAAAAGCACAACATAATATTGCCACTTGGTTAAAAACCTTGGGATGCTACAAATATGGCAAAACTAGACTACAGTATTTTCTTCGGCCAACACAGGAAAACAGTACAGCATTAAGAAATATATAAATTGCCAAACTAAATTTGTAGTCTATATGATTATATGTATTGACTGTATCCTCCAATATATTGGGTGCACTACACAACAACTATACCAGAGGATAAGGGAACATGACTGTACACATCGATGCGTTCGCTCAGTGTCGGGTGCTACTAAACATTTCCGTGATGTACATAACAGCAACATTGATTATTTAAGAGTCATAGGAATAGAAAGGGAATACAGACCCAAGAGAGGAAGGGATTGGAGATGGGTCCTCATGGATAGAGAAGATCCCTACGGGATTAAATTATAAATCGGATTTGTTATATACTAAATTCCCTATAGCATATGTTGTTTGCTGTTTAAGTTTTTCTAATTCTACTACTAATTACTATAAGTTAGTTATAGACACGCCTTTTCTTAATTAGTTTCCACACTTAAGGGTTAATTTTCAACTGTGATGAGGAAAAAGTCTATTTAAACAAATACCCTGCACATACATTTGAAGTTATGATTAAGGGTCATAAGTTTGACCTGAAACGCGTTAGCCATGTTTGTTCTGTGAACGCTATTTTGTTTTTTATATCTTTTAAGAATGGGATACATAAAGTTTTTTTTACTTTTAACATACTTTTCCGAGTGCTGGAGGAACCTGTTTGTATTTTTGGATTCAGTAATGCACTGTACTGAAGAGAGGCGCTACTAGACCGCAAATCACTGCATGCACTTCACTAATACAGATGTAAGGGCAGTACAGAACATGTAGTACTGCACTGTACTGTTGAGAGGCGCTACTAGACCGTCAATCACTGCACTTCACTAATACAGATGGTTTACAGGTAAAACCTTCATGATAATTGGTTGAATCTTTCAGTCAATCACGTGCCACAAATATCCAGTGTTTGTGACATTATGGGCCACATGTATGAAAACTGTCTTGGTCTAAGACTGTCTTTGTTGCCCATAGCAACCAATCAGAACGCCCCTTTCATTCTTTCAGAGCACTAGATTAAATGTAAGGGGAACTCTGATTGGTTGCTATGGGCAACAAAGAAAGTCTTAGACCAAGACAGTTTTCATACATGTGCTCCTAAATGTTGAGTCTTTTCTCAAGATACAGTGTCTTAGGAAAGACTATTGTGTAGTGAAAATACTGTATCTTAGGTCATTGTTACATGGTGGAACAAGATAGATAGATAGACAGACATTTGAGAACCTCCTCACTCCAGTAAATTCTTATTGAAGAGAGTGTTTTAGTCATCCATGCCAGTATACACTTCCGAAAGGCTATGTGAGAGAGCTAAAACATTACATATTGACACAGATAGATAAAACACTTTATTCAGTTTGAATTTGCTGGAGCGCTATAGTTCTCATAGTTTATATGAAAGAGAACCCAGGATCAAGGTCTTAGTTGCTGGCTTCCTTCTTGACATTAACTTTTGAGGTGCTGTAGATAGATGGATGGATGGATAGACAGACAATTGTACTACCCTAGTTGGAACAAGTTGTCAAGTAAACCCCATAATGTTTCTTTTGATATACTTTGAAAGCTATATATCACGTATTTTCATTCATTGACTTCAAGCAGAGGTTTTGTGTACTGCAATGTGCTGCATCAATTGGCATGGTGGGATAGGACAACCCCTTTAATAAAATCTGTGATCAGAGGGGTTTTTATCATCTCATAAACTGATGGCATATGGATAGGATATGCTGTCAACGTGAGATAGGTGCAGGTATGGGACCTGCACCTATTTCTAGAATGTGCCCCCCAAAAAATTCCCCAGGTTAAAACGAGAATTGGTTTAACATGGGGTCACCTCTATTCATTTCGGGGGCACCCCGATATAGCAAAAGCATAAAAAAAAAAAAAAGTAAGGGCAACGGGGGCCAATTTTACTTTTTAAGCCGGGAGTTTTGGGTGCCTGTTCTCGAGATGCAGGTCACAACTCTGGGACCCAGACTTACCTCACATCCTATTGATATGGCATCAATGTAAGAGATGATAAAACCCCTTTATTAGTCTTTTGTCTCCACCTACTATTTTATTTGCACTTTGTGAACATGTATTCATTTTGTTTTTTTTTAACATTACAAATATGTATATTTTATAAACAAATTATTTTACATTTTTTTTTTTGGGTTTTTAAACAGGACTTAAATTAATAAACCCCTCAATACCTCATTGAACTGGATGGCAATAAGAAATCAGAGGAACTCTTTGTCGTAAGTTTGTACCATTATATTTTACATTTCTATTATTATATAATAACAGAAAGGAAAAATTAAAAATAGGGAGAAAAACCCAAGGGGAATTCAGTCCCCCTATTTTTTTTTAGGGTCTTTATAAACTACTAACATAAATAGTAAAATAATCATAAAGTAAAATAATAAATGTTAAATAGTGATTTTTTTTTAAGTCCACCAAATGTAAGCATTTTCTGTTAATTTTAATTAATAATACAGGTAAATTAGAACATGGGGTTTTGCCAGATTTAAATATTTTTGATATTGTCTTATCTTTAAAGAGTTTGAACACCTCTAAATGATTTTTTATTATTGCATTCTGTTTTACTGTATTGAAGTGCATGATTCACATCTGTGTCAAAGTTTCATTTGGGAACCTCCTTTGCAGATTCTATAATTTAAGTTGGAAAAAATAGCTAAAATATCTGTGCTGTTTTTATTGGTCCATATTCCATTGGCCCCCCTAATTTGGAGGTTTGAAGATGTGAAGTGGATAACAGACAATTTATCAACACAGTTGGAAACAAGTTTCAGACACACCTTCTTTGATTACAAAGTTTTCACGTATTTTCATTCATGACTTAAAATTTTTTTAAATGTGTTCAATTTGCAGGGGATGGCAAATAAAACTGTGATTAACATGGGGATTTACACTCATAACTGGCCACTATCGATTAGGTACAATGTAGATAGGCGGTTGGGACCCCCTTTTCTTAGAATTCCCCCCAAAAATTCTTTGGGTTGGAATAGGGGATTCCACAGTGTGTTTGCAACGATGCTAAATTGGTACCAAAGGGGCCCAAAGGGGATTTTGCCTGAGAAAACAGTCACAACCCAGGGACCCAGCACACCATCCTAACTGTTTGATCAATGAAGGAGGGATCCCCATTTTATCTTTTGACGCCTCCTACCCTATTATTTCGCACTTGTGCACAGAAAATAAACCCATCAGAAGGCAACGTTTTTTAATTTACAATTTTATCTTTATAACAAATTTTTTATTATCTTGGTTAAACAATTTGGGAGCCCTCAATTCCTCATTCTTGAGCATGAAAAGAGGGCACCCGTGTGGTTTTGCCCTGTTTTACCCATTTAAATTCGAAGAAATTAAAATGGAGTAAAAGAGGGAATGCTCTTCCCTATTTGTTTGTTATGGTCTATTTGATCAAACTATCCTTTAATAATAAAAGTAAATAATAAGTTAATGTGATTTTTTTTGTCCCAATGTGCTTTTCAAAAAATACATTTCCGCCACAGGGATATGCCGTTTCAAATATTTTTTTTTCTTTCTTTGAAGAGTTTGAAACCCTAGAGAAATGTTCGTTTCTTTTTGATGAAATCCATCGAGTAAACAGTTTCTTTGGGAACCCTTTTCAGACTATCTTTAGGGAAAAAATGCAAACCGTTTTTCAAATGGGTCCGTCAATTTCCTTTCTTCCCCATAGGGATGTTCGCGATTTGAAGCTAGGAGATTTCATTACATTTTACAGACCAAAAGTTTGGCCCCCCATTAGATTGCTGTTTTTAGAAATTAAAAGTGATTCACGACAGTGAAGGTTCCTAAATAAAGTTCCGGTGAGTTATATACTTAACAAAAAAGTGTGAGACAACTGGAAATATGTCTTATATTCTAGGTTCTTCAAAGTAGCCACCTTTTGCTTTGGTTATTGCTTTGCACACTCTTGGCATTCTCTTGATGAGCTCCAAGAGGTAGTATTTGAAATGGTTTTCACTTCACAGGTGTGCCCTGTCAGGTTTAATAAGTGGGATTTCTTCCCCTTATAAATGGGGTTGAGACCATCATTGTGTTGCTCAGAAGTCAGGTGGATACACAGCTGATAGTCCTACTGAATGGACTGTTAGAATTTCTATTATGGCAAGAAAAAAGCAGCTAAGTAAAGAAAAACGAGTGGCCATCATTACTTTAAGAAATGAAGGTCAGTCAGGCCGAAAAATTGGGGGAAACTTTGAAAGTGTTCCCAAGTGCAGTGGCAAAAACCATCAAGCCCAACAAAGAAACGGTGGAGGATAAGTTCATCAGAGTCACCAGCGTTAGAAATCGAAGGTTAACAGCAGCGCAGATTAGAGACCAGGTCAATGCCACACAGAGATCTCGCAGCAGATACCTCTCTACAACAACTGTTAAGAGGAGACTGTGTGCGGCAAACCTTCATGGTAAAATAGTGCTAGGAAACCACTGCTAAGGACAGGCAACATGCAGAAGAGACTTATTTGGGCTAAAGAACACAAGGAATGGACATTAGTCCAGTGGAAATCTGTGCTTT
The DNA here is from genome assembly GCA_025379985.1 of Phyllomedusa bahiana. Classification (NCBI taxonomy): domain Eukaryota; kingdom Metazoa; phylum Chordata; class Amphibia; order Anura; family Hylidae; genus Phyllomedusa; species Phyllomedusa bahiana. Next base: position 49,236 of record JAODAL010002385.1, on the reverse strand, counting down.
GGTCTGTTGAGTCCAAATTTGAGATCTTTGGTTCCAACCACCGTGTTTTTGTGCGACGCAAAAAGGTGAATGAATGGACTGTACATGCCTGGTTCCACCGTGAAGCATGGGGGTAGGAGGTGTGATGGTGTGGGGTGCTTTGCTGTGACACTGTTGGGATTTATTTAAAATTAAAGGGATACTGAACCAGCATGGTTACCACAGCACCCTTGCAGGGCATGCTTTTCCATCCGGTTTGCTTTAGTTGACCATCATTTTTTTCAACGGGACAATGACCCCCGATCACAGCTCCAGACTGTGTAAAGGCTAGTTGACCAAGAAGGAGATTGATTGGGTGCTACGTCCAGTTTGAGCCTGGCTCCACAGTCACCAGACTTGAACCCAATCGAGATGGTTTGGGGTGAGCTGGACTGCAGCGTGAAGGCAAAAGGGCCAACAAGTGCTAAGCATCTCTGGGAATTCCTTCAAGACTGTTGGAAGACCATTTCAGGTGACTACCTCTTGAAGCTCATCAAGAGAATGCCAAGAGTGTGCAAAGCAGTAATCAAAGCAAAAGGTGGCTTCTTTGAAGAACCTAGAATATAAGACATATTTTCAGTTGTTTCACACTTTTTTGTTAAGTGTATAATTCCACATGTGTTAATTCATAGTTTTGATACCTTCAGTGCGAATCTACAATTTTTATAGTCATGAAAATACAGAAAACTCTTGGAATGAGAAGGTGTGTCCAAACTTTTGGTCTGTACTGTATATATATAAAAATGCGTAGTGCTCACCCTTTGGATGCTATGCAAATGCTGGGACCCAGACTTTATCGTAGACTTGCTGCATGGATCTCCGCTCTGTCCCACGGAGCCCTTTTTACAGCTGACACACCCATCTTTAAAAGACTTAAAACCAATAAAAAATTAACTAATATGACATGTGACCCTTCATTTTAACCCTTTACATTCTTTTATATGTATTTTCCATTGTATATACTCCAATATATGTAATTCCATGATCCAAAAGGCTTCTCTTATCCTAACCTGTGTGTCCCAGTTACTTCCTCATTTGAATCTTTCTACATGTTCCACTACAAAGTAGCGTAAAGACTCCAACCTTCCTTAATGTTCTTCTAGGAAATGTTTTGCTTCACTTGACATATAAAAGAATGTAAAGGGTTAAATTGAAGTAGGGTCACATTCATCAACAGTTATTTATTAAAAATGTTGCTGTATGATTCTTTGCAGCTTTTATTAACATACATTGCAGGCTGCTATGTCCCATACAAAGTATAATCTGTGAGACAACCTGTCTAAGGGTGCTTTCACACAGCGCAGTTTTGATGAAGTTTTAACTGCGCTCCACTTAAACTGCCTTTATTAACAGCAAGCTTCTTTCAGTTGTCTAAATTGTTCAGAAAGGTGTTTCAAGCAAGTAATCAAATACTGTGTTTGAAGTCTGGTGGATTACAAACACACTAATTGATTCCTCACTTTCCAAACAGTTTAGATAAGTGAAAGAAGTTTGCTGGTAATAAAGGCAGTTTTAGTGGAGTGCAGTTAAAACTGCACCAAAACTACACTGTGTGAAAGCCCCTCTTTCTCTCCTTTCCTGGACAATTGTCTAAGCTGATTTATGATCAATAAAAGCTGAACATCACTACAACATGCCCTAAAAAATAACTGCATCCATCCAGATGTCCAAATAAATTGTAGCCTTTATTCCTCCAACATAAAAAATGCAACATTACTAATTACTTTGCATGTAGCAGGTTAGTCTTTAAGGGTTTCCTCAATCCCTCTATTCAATCTCGTCAAGATACGACATTTCGACCTACACAGGGCTGTTTATGAGGCACATTAAAATGGGTATATACAGAGTATAAAGTAATACCAATAAACCTATGACCAATTGTCCTAGAAGAAACACTGCTTAGTTAATTGCAGCAATTGTTATTATAATCAAGTGTTAATGTATTGCATAGCATGGATGTACACATACATTGGTTACACTGAGGAACACTCTGGTGCCTTAAAAGTTGGAATTGTTTTTCAGTATGTTTGGGGTGCTGATTCTGAAAATGATGCCCGTTTTTTCCCCATCAGCTCTAGTTTTGGAGATCCGACATTGCCACCTTACCAAGTATATGCTGCTGAAAGTAGTGGTTACTCAATAGTATACTAAAGAAATGTTGGAAATTGACGTGAAACATAAAATACATACATTTTAGAACACATGCAAACAAAAACATGAATGTGCATGAGCACTACATATTTATAGAAAAATTAATCACAAGAACTATGGTTAATCATGTTATCAACATTTCAAACTAGAACTGCTAAAACAAAATAGATGTTATTTTTTGACTCAATAAATGAGGTCATAATTTATATGCACCAAAAACATTTTTTTGTTCCCTAGTGTTATCCATTACCATGATCCAGCTGTACATAACAACAGTGTGATTGCACCAGCATTTCCTGGTGGTAAAGACACATTCAGTAGTATATTATAAAGAACCGAGTCAGTCTCTCTGCTAATTTATGTGAGCTGACCACTTGTCATAGTATCCAGGCATACATTATTGAACAGATCAAGACAAGAGCGTTAACCAAAAAACCATGTGTCAAACATTTACCCACCATGAAAATGGTCTGGAGAACCTGCCTGTTCATTCTATGTAGGTATTACACAACCGTAATTAGCATTATGAACCTATATGCTCGCTATACAACTACTGTTCTCAATATTGTATGACAGAGATAAAAATAAAATTAGACTTCATTTTACCAAATCTAGATATAAATATTCTATACAAAATGAGATAATGTGATCCTCTAGCAGATATCCCTAAAGCAGAATTATTTATTCAATTACAATACCGGAGCTCTATAATGATATAGCGGGGTAATAAGCCCTTTACAGTATTGGAAACCGCTCTTGCATTTGCTGTTCTTTTAAAATGTAGTGACTTTTTGATTATCTCCCTTACCTTAACCCATTTAATATTTGCCTGGCTACTGTGACTCCGGTCATGTATGTAAGTGCCCATTTATGATATGCAATACATGATCATCTAATAAAAGATCATGGATTTAAATACAATAATGTTTATTACAATTCAATAATAGGTGTATCTTGTAGAATGGTTGTGCATTTATTGGTATACCTATATACTTAGGGCGACATGTATGAATTCGAATGCGTACTTTTTTTTTAAATTGGCGCCGGGGCACTCCAGTTCTAAATAGACATAGAAGGGTGTAAAAATACGGGCGGATGAAGATTTTTGGCGGGATTCATAGAGCATTTAAAGCGCCAAACTTTGTAGGGCATAGAGTGTAATGCGCCACTTGGCGCACTAAGCTCTATGTAATGCGCCAAAAAATCTGTCGTATTCTGCCCCTCTTCTATATCTATTTTGAACTGTGTCGGCACCAAGTAAAAAAAAAAAAAAGGACTGATTCGAATTCATACATGTTGCCCTCTTAATGTTTCAATGCTCGGATTATGAGATTCTGAGAGTGTAGAATACGCTAGATTTTTGGGGCCCTTACATAGAGCTTAATGCGCCAAGTTTGTCCGCATTACACTCTATGCCCATACAAAGTTTGGCGCATTAAGCTCTATGTAATGCGCCAAAAATCTTCATACTGTTGTATTCTACACTCTTCTATATCTATTTAGAACTGTGGTGTCGGCACCAAGTAAAAAAAAAAAAAGGACTGATTCGAATTCATACATGTCGCCCTCTTAATGTTTCAATGCTCGGATTATGAGATTCTGAGAGTGTAGAATACGCTAGATTTTTGGCGCATTACATAGAGCTTCATGCGCCAAGTTTGGCGCCTTACACTCTATGCCCATACAAAGTTTGGCGCATTAAGCTCTATGTAATGCGCCAAAATCTTCATACTGTCGTATTCTACACTCTTCTAGATCTATTTAGAACTGGAGTGTCGGCGCCAAGTAAAAAAAAGTACGCATTCGAATTCATACATGTCGCCCTTAGTATTTATCCAGTTTTAATATGCTTGAAAACACTCAAGTTTTTAAATCAAAATGTCGCATTTTTGATGTTGATGGAATAAAGACTACTACTTCTTTGGATTCCTGGGTGGATGCTTTTGCATGTTTTAGGGTACATCTGTTGATGATGAATAAACTCCACCTACCTATTAGAGCTGAACTGTTCTCTCTTCTAGAAGACCACCATCTTTTATTGATGATGCTCCGCTGCCTGTAGGAGTAAAACTGAGTGTATCCCTTTCGGTCAATCATTTTGTTCCTTGCTTTCCACTAAAACAAAATGTATACAACTTTTATTTTGTAACACTTTACAAATTACTGTATGATTTTTTTATATAACATTTACTAGCATAAGTAAAATGATGTCCTGCGCTTTTGTTTACTTGCTCCAGTCGGTTTTATCGCGTCTGGATTCTTTGGGTCTTCGTCATGGTGCTGTTGTGATGAAACTTTACAATTCTGAGGAAGAGGAGTCAGTGGAAGGCTTGGATGGTGTAAGTAACTGACATTTGATTTCTTTAAATATTTTAACACTGCAATGAACTGGAAACAATTGTCTGACACAGATATTAAAGTGATTCTGTCATTCTGAAAATGCAATACAATCTGTGTGAAACTTTTTACAGAGTAGGAGGAGCTCAGTAGATTAACAGAAACATTTGTGTGAAAAGTTTCAGTGTTAGGCCGTGTTCACACGGCTTATTCAAGCCGTAATTGCGGGACGGATCCCGCCCGCAATACAGCTTGAATAAGGGCCGGGGCGCGGCGGGGGAGCTGCCCGCCGGCCCCATGGACAATGCATTATTTACGGCGCGTGCATGTCACTTTCTCCCCCTGCGGCGGATTCGGCGAGCGGGGAGAAGCGACGGAATCCACAGTTCTCATAGAGAACTGTGGATTACCGTAGTTACAGGGACGGATTGGAGCCGTACTGAAGCGCAAATCCGGCGCGCAGTACGGCTCCAATCCGTCCCAGAATAAGCCGTGTGAACGAGGCCTTAGGGGATGTTCACACGACGTTTTGAATATGTTTTTTGGGATCCAAAAGACGTATTCAAAAGGGCTCTGTAAAATGCATCCAACACGCACCCAAAGTGTGCTGCGTGTTTGGATGTGTTTTTTCTGCAGCAGAACTGCACCCTATAGTTTTAAATAGGGTGTTTCTTGCATTAAACGGATCAAGAATTGACATGACAATTATTTGAACGGATCTGAAAGACGCATCAGAAAGACGCATGTAAAACAGGCACCCGCGATCAGACGTCTGAATGCCGTTGCGTGTTTTACATTGAAAACTATGTAAAACACACTGCAGATCGTTAGATGCGCTTGGGTCCGTTTTGGGTCCGAAACAAGGATCCAAACACGCATCTAAGAAATGCCGTGTGAACATCCCTTTAGCAGTAGGTTATTTCTTGTACAGTATTCACCTCTTAGATCCAGCCACTGGTACAAAATAAGTATATATAACATCCCAAAAAAATCTGTGACTAAAAGCCTGTGAGCTGTACCCAACATAGCTCTTTTTTTTAGAAAACCGAGACAAACATTAAAAGCCTTTAAAAATACCCAAAAGGTAAAAATATGATGAGTAAGTTATCTGTGGTGATAACTGACGTTCATGAGCAGAAGGTCAGGACAGGCGACGGATAAACAGAGAGGTCAGAAACAACTGGAAATCAAATAAACATACATCTTAGCTTGTTAGGACTCATCCCCACGGCAGAGGACAAATACCGTCGGTTTGTCCCGTTTTAGTGCCGTCCCCACGGCCGCCGGGGGACGGCTTTTCTCCGCGGTTAGCGTAGAAAAGCCCTCCCCCTTCACATTGCAATGTTCATAAACCGTCCAAAAACCGGACGGAAGAATGAACATGCACAATGTTTTCCGGACTGCTGCATGGGTTTTCCATAGCGGCCCGGTGTGTTAGTTTGCGGCCGGTTTTTCAGACGGTTTGCAAAACCGCAAACCATCTAAAAAACCTGCCGCAAACCGGTGCCGTGGGGACATGCCCTTAGTGTCAGAAACTGTGACTACTAGTTGTGCCCTCAAGAAAGAAACCGTTATGGAAGTGTTCCCAAGTGCAGGGGTAACGATAGGATATACCATGAATGTGTGATAGCTGTGGCTCCCTCATCTGGGACCTGCACCTTTCTTTGGAACAGGCCCCCAAAAAACATTGTTCACAATGGAGAGTCAGTCATGCTTGTGCATTACTCTCTATTATTTCCTATAGGAGTTCCAAGTACAGCCAAGCGGTATGTTCGGTATGAACTCCCATAGAACAGAATGCGCAGTAGTGTTACAAAATTAAACCATAAATAATTGAATAAAGAGGCGGTATTATAGATGCCAATATATTCTTAAAACCTTACTCTCAGTGTAATCGGACTGAAGTAGTTTTAATCAGATTTTTTCCCATGGACAACAAGGTCACTTTTTGATACAAGTGGATGAATTTGAGTAATGGGATCTGATAGATCTGAGGTAGAGAATTGTCAAAAGCCTTATATAGCATCAGATCATCTTATTATCAAGGAGATCTGCTATTAAATAATTTTTTCAATCTACATTTAAATTATGAAGTGGAAAGTAAAACATTGGATTCGTTGAGAAGCTGAATGTCAAATGGATTATTATTATTTTTTTAGATACATGATGAGAAAACAAAGGGCCATATGTATGAATATTGTCTAGGTCTAAGGCTTTCTTTGTTGCCCACAGCAACCAATCAGAGCCCTCTTTTAATTTTTTCAGAGCACTATTTGAAATGAAAGGGGAGTTCTGATTGATTGCTATGGGAGACAAAGAAAGTCTTAGACCTAGACAATTTCCATGCATGAGGCCCAAAGTGCTTGAATTTTGAAGGCTCAGTTTACTGGCAAATTAAAAAAAAATCTTTAATTTCTAGGATGAACTAATGAGGACACTTTCATCCTACCATATGATTGCACCAAGATACAGGTGGCGCAGAAGCCGATGGGGATCATTATGTCCTGTGGCTCTGAAAGAGGGACATATTAGAAAAGGATTGGCAGAATTTGCTGTTAGGTAAGATTTCTGCAGAAAATACGCCCATTCATTACGTTTCCATGTTATTCTGACATAACCTTTTTATTTATTGATTTTTAGTTTTTTAGATAAAATGTACATCCTTTCTTCTGAGGAATCATTGAAAAAATTTGTCCAGAATCCTCGGCCATACCTCCTTCCTCCAATGCCACTCCCTCCCTGCAAAGTGGCTGTTCTTGGACCAAAATCCTCAGGAAAGACAACTGTCTGCAACTTAATAGCTCACAAATACTCAGGAAAGGTACCTGAATAATAATATGTAATAATAATCTTTACTTTTAGAGTGTCAACATATTCTGCAGCACTTTACAACATAAAGGGTGCAAGTACAGATGAAAACAGACATTAAAGGGGTTTTCTCTTTATGTTATTTCACAGAGCCACAGGCAGCATGAGACTCACATTTCCTGTTTAGGCTGTGGATGGGTCTAGAGCAGTAATTGACGTATCATCTCTGCTATTCCTAGCTATTCCTATTGCAGAGATACAAGTGCAAGAGGTTTCTAATCTGTAGTGCACAAAGCTACAGAGCTGCAATGGTTAAAACTTCTCATTAACTTAGGTAAATAAGATCCTGTTCTAGATATAAGACTCTGCAGGGATTTAAAACCACAGAAAAAATGGGAAATAAATTACCAAAAAACTATAAAGCTACAATTACTGCTCAAAGGCTGAAAGATATACTAAGTCCCAGCAGCAGGCGTCTCTGGCCCATATGCTGCATGGGAAAGATATAACAGGTGCCGGATATTAATGAGCAAAAGCTCTAGATACTCGTTCACACCAGCATGCAAAAAGCCACAGTATAACACATAGGGAGACTGCCAAATGCAACAATACCGATGAAATTGCACATAGATAAGGTGATACAAAGGGTAACGCCATTCACACAGAAACACCATGCCGAGATACAGCCAACAACGGCCATAATATTCCAATGGGCAGGCTGCCCAGCACTTAAAGGGTGTCCTGCATAAAGTACTTGTACCCTAAGTCTCCCTATGTGTTATACTGTGGCTTTTTGCATGCTGGTGTGAACTAGTATCTAGAGCATTTGTTCATTAATATCCGGCACCTGCTATATCTTTCCCATGCAGCATATGGGCCAGAGACGACTCCTGCTGGGACTCAGTATATCTTTCAGCCTTTGAGCAGTAATTGTAGCTTTGTAGTTTTCTGCAGGGATTTACCATGGTCATAGGCAGTTTGGAGCAATCAGATAAGAGTAATGGGAGGTGAGGGTGGTCGGTAACCAAGAGAAACGAGAGTACACTCTCAGTAGATAAAGTCTTCATTATCTCCTGAACAAAGTAAAATCAAAACAACAATGTATATGGTAATAGTCTTCATTTTCACTACATGTTAAATGCTATTCATTGTAGTGAGAACACCCCTTTAATAAAGCAAACAATGTTTTAGAGTCCTGCTCATATGATCTTACACTCTATGCAGAATTAGGATTCTGAACTGAACTGAACCTCTGATGCAGATGTGAACTACACCTCAAAAAAAAAAAAAGTGCTTAATATGTACATGGTTTAGCCATCTTTCAGAAAAACAAGATAGTATATTTAAAGGTGGATGAGCAATCATCTAGACAGTATTTCTGTGTACAGATAAGTGAAGGGATGGCGGTTGACTGAAGGAGGCAGTGATAAAGTGTAACCCATTACATACAGTATTAGGTTAGTTGTAATTGTCATTTATAGTGTTGCAGAGGAATGCCATCATTTTCACAGAAACAATACCAATATACAAAAGGGATAACAAATTATTAAGAATATCAGAAGTCATGAGTTCTGTGTCGATATAAAAAAACACAAGCCAGCAGTTTGAATGCTTTTATTAAGGTTAAAGAACTCTAAGGAGATTTCTAATATCCCTAATAACTACATATAATAACATATAGCCTATTCCTTGTAATACATCCAGCAGTAAGAGTTTGTCAGTTACTAAATAATATGAATCACCCGTATGGTAAATGTCCACTGATGTGTATTATGCATAAATTCACTACATGCCAATTGTATATCTTTAGTTTCTCTGTGGTTAAAGCATAATACTGCTAGAGTATCACATTTTGTACCCACCATGGCTCCAGAGCACCCAATTTGTGTAAAATACCTATGAAGAAGTAAGTCATACAATATGTGTGTTGTACACAGAATACACTTATTATTTTTGCTTAAATCCTGGTGGAAAAGCTAAACATTATAATTTACTTGGTAAAAGAAAACAATGTATACTGTAGCTTTAATTGTAAATGCAGCTGTTAAATACAGCGATATTTTGAGATATGAGTGCCCCAATATACTAGTGTTTTGAGATACGAGCAATTATTATTATTATTTTTTTTCTTGCTTTGAAATACGAGCAAAAATTTGACTTGCAAGCAGAGTTAGAGCCTGGACGATGGGTAGATAGAACTGCCACCTCTGCCAGTCAGAAAGGGTGCAGATAGCTTGCTGTGCCTGTGTCAGTAACGTAAGTTACACTGGTTCTGATTCGCACAGACATTGATGATGATGATGAGCGCTGCAGCGCAGTGCTCAGGTCACTTAGCAATAGTCACTGATCTTTTGAACTCAGGCAGTGACTGCTGCTACCGCTGCCCCTACATTGCCCCTTCTCTGCTGCACATATCTCTGAGGACTCCTGTCTCCTGTCCATCGCAATCGCCCTCCTGCTTCTGAGCAGCGGTGCTAAGCGTCCACACAAAGACATTCAGTCACTGACTGACTACCCGAGGACCTGCAGTGTCTGTCACAGTATGAAGGGGCGCCATGCTAGGTACCTCCTGCGTTCTGCCCGTCGCTCCCTTCCTAAGTGCGGGTGCCGGATGGGTCACTGGCCAGGACATCAATTTGTTTCTGACTGGGCTGGAGCAGAGATGCAGTCAAGGTGAGTCTGTCTCAGTAAGAGACAGACCTGCAAATCAAACGACTGATAGACAGTCACAGTCCTGCCTACTGCTTATATGAAGTGGAGTGGGCACGTGGCAGACTGCCTGGCACCCCACAGCCTGTACCGGTGAAGAAGGGAACTCTTTTATTCGCTGTTTTGGGGTTTCACATGGGTATTGTGACGCTTACCGTGGTGGCGACTCTGCCTATAAGCTGTTGTTGAAAGTATGTGCTGGCAATGAATATAGTTCTTTTAACCAGTTTATTTCATTATATCTTTTATTGTTATTCAGTATATTAATACAGTGTACATGTTTGTTACTAAACATGTAAAAAACATTGTGGTGGTTTTGGGAGTGCGTGAAACAGATATATGACGTTTCAATTCATTGCTATGGGAAAATTTGCTTTGACATGAGAGCAAGGTCACAGAATAAATTAAACTCGTATCTCAAGGTATCGCTGTATTAAGGTTTGGTTCTTTTTCTAAGTGATATGCAACTCTCTTTGTTAACAGTTTTGAATTTAATGGATGTCTTATATATATTTTTTTTTCTTAGTGTTTGTTAAAGCGAAGCTGTCGGGTGGATTATACTGTTCTTTCTTGTTAGTGCAGGGTTATAATTGAGTGAAGAGAAGCTGGGGGGGAGCTTGGTGATCTATACTCTGCTCCCTAAAAAAATAAAGGGAAACACTTTAACAACACAATGTATCTCCAATGTCAGTCACACACCGTCTATGAATTTCAACCTTGCACAGTTATGATCAACATGATTGTGAATCAGTTTTCTCCTGCTGTTGTGAAAAATGGAACAGACAACAGGTAGAAATGATGGGCAATTAGAACAGACAAACACCCCCTATAAACGGAGTGGTTTGCAGGTGGTGGTGACTGCAGACAATTTCTCTGTTCTCATCCTTTTTGACTGTTCTTTTGGTCACTTTTGCATTTTGTCATTGCTCTCAGCCCTTGAAGTAGCACGGGGCGATGTCTGCAACCCACTAGGATTGTTCAGGTAGTACAGCTCGTTAAGGATGGCACATTAATGAAAGCTGTGGCAAGAAGGTTAGCTGTGTGTCAGATACAGTGTCCAGAGCCATGGAGCAGATACTAGGGGACATGGCCCATTACCAACACGAAGACGTAGAGGGGGTTTGTAGGGAGGGAACAACACAGGCAGCAGGACCGCTTACCTCCTCCTCTTGTGCAATGGAGTAACAGTAAGTGCAGTTGCAGGTAGGCCCTCCAACAATTATTGAAAACTCACAGCAAGCCACTAATATCCATGTGTCTGCTCAAATTCTATCAGAAACAGACTCCAATGTGCGGCGGTATGAGGGTCCAACGTCCTCAATGTCAGTGTTGTGCTACATAACCCAAACTCCGCTGCATTCTGGGGCAATTTATTTGCCATAGAAAAACAAAATTGGCAGATTCGATATTGACACCCTGTGTTCTTTACGGGTGAGGAGTTAGGTTCACATTGCGTAGTGGTGAATAGAGTCTGGAGGATGCCTGGCGAACATTTGCTGCTCCTGAAAACATCCTCAATCAGGAGCGGTTTGGCAGATGGGTCATGTAAAGGTTTGCGCGGAAGGCATTTCTTGAAGGGGCCAACACAGACCTCTAGTGGCTAAGCCTGAGGTACCTGTGGACTGCCTTTACAGGTACCCAGGAGTGAGAATCCCAGACCAGTGTTAGACATTTTGTAGGTGCAGTGGGCCCTGGGTTCCTTTGGATGCATGGAAAAATGCTCGGTATGTGGAAGCTAAAATGTTGTCTGGACTGTTCCTGCACTGTTATAAGGCATTGAGTGCTTATGGAATGGCAGATGCCCATGCCCCTGAATTTGATTCCTCTATTCGAGAAACATCTGGGATATTCATGGTCTTGTTCTATCCACCAATACGCCACTGATACTGTCAGGAGTTGTCCCTGTTGCGTTAAATCAAGTAGTCCACACATTAAATTATAAATCAATGGCAGCACTGCAAGGGGTGTTTAAGCAGGAATCTACTTTTCTGTATGCCCTACTTATACAGGACCCTCTTCACGGTTTGTGTGGTGGGGTTATAGCAGTTAAATTAATACTTTCCCTTTTTTATTTCACCTGAGCCAGCTTCGCGTGCCGCTATCATATATCATATATTTCACAGAGCTCTGCACTTGTTTATACTCTTTCAATTTTTTCCATACTTTTATCACAGTGCTAGCTTCTCTCTTCTATCTTTTATATACCGCTACTATTTATCTGATGCTTCTGCTTCTCTCCCTCTATCATTTAACCCTTTATATCACAGAGTGATCAGCTTCTCTTTCATATCAGTTATCCCTATTTTTACACAGGAGTTCAGCGTCTCGCCCTCTATCTTATAACCCTATATTTCTCTGTGCTCGAGCTTCTCTCCCCTGTATTCATATTACCCCTATATATTCACAGGAAGTCAGCTTCTATCCTCTCTTTATTTTATACCCTTTTCTTTTCACAGTTGTCTCAAGCTACTTCTCTCCCTTTTATATTAAACCCTATATAGCAACAAGAGCTTACAGTTCTCTCCCCTCTATCTTATAACCCGTAATTTCTCTGAGCTCAGCTTCTCTCCCTGTTATCATTTAAACCTCTTTATATCATAGAGCTCTGAGATATCTCCCTCTATTATATAACGACGTATATGGTTACAGAGCTCAACTTCTCGCCTCCTTATCGCATAGTAACCCTATATATCATGAGAGACTATGGCTCTCTACATCCTATATCTTATTAAATAACAAACCGATATTTCACAGTGCTCAGCTTCTCTCAGGTATCTATTACCCTATAATCACTGAGTCAAGATTCTCTTACCTTATCATATAAACCCTACTATATCATAGAGAGTCTCAGCTTTCTTTCCCCTTATCTCATATAATCTATATTATCACACTGAGCTCAGATTCTCTCTCTGAGTATAATACCCCTAAATTATCATTAGAGCTCAGCTCCTCTGCTTCTATCATATAAACCCATCTATCTCTAAGTGCTCTGAGTATCTCCTATTATAACTATAACCCCTTATAATTTCTCAGCGCTCAGCTTATCTCCTTATTTTATTATCCCTGTATTTCACAGTTCGCTCAGCTCCTCCTCTCTTATAATTTAACCCATTTATCAACAGAGCTCAGCTTCTCTCCCTTCGTTCATTACCCTGCTCTTAGATAGGATAGCATAAACCACCTGACAGGTTCCCTTTATATAGTGATCACATCTTAATAATGATGTAAAATCAGTGTAAATTACCTTTAGCGTTTTGTTCTATCTATTATTTTTTTAGGTCTTTGATATGTCTGTGCTTATTATACCATACATGGAAGAAGCTAAACAAAATGCCATGGCAAAAGCACGTGAAGAGGCCACAGAAAAAGCTATAGATACTGTCAAAGAAAAGATACAGCAGGAGAAATTGTTGAAAGCGCAGGGTAAGAAGAAATGTTATTTTGTCTGTTATGGGAGAATTTTGTAAACTATCAGGGTAAACTTACAATGCAGAAAAGCAGTGTCTGTGGCTCCCAGCATATGCTACTTTACAGAGGAAATTCTTTGACAGCTGTTAGTTCCAACCCAACCCCAGCTAGAGGTTTTTTTATCAGCACCACTAAATCTCAGGTTCTGAGTAGAAACTTATAGATGATACCAAAGTTAGGACGAGAAAGTTCTTAACCCTATGGCACCTTATTTATCAACCTCTATGCTGAATGTGGTGCATTGTAAGGCTATGTCTACTCTTGCAGTGGACAAAAAAAACGACACTGAAATAGAGTTTACTTAATATCGTTCTTGAAAATGGAGTTTTCTGTCCAATTGCCTAGTCATAAGACAGCAGAAAAAACGTCCGTTTTTTAGGTGAATTTTTTGAGCGTCTTTGCTCATGCTTTTTAAGTATGCACATATATTAAGCACATAGGATGTTAAACCTACCACCATACTGGTGGACGTTTAAATGTTTGTTGTGCACTTTCTTTTTAGATCTCTGTGGGTCTCATTTTGTGCCTCACTTGCCTTTGTGTGCTGCTAGCTGCTATGCTACTGCTTTATTAAATTTTGCTTCAGAGTTCTTGCACCAAACAATCCACAAATAAACCAATCATTATCGCTTATGGCCATACGCAAGATTAACTTTATTTAGTATCGCAATAAAATATGGTTAATGAAAAGGAATGTTTTAGGGCACCTAATCTTATAAAAACGCCATTATTGCGCAAATTCCGTTAAAAAACACTATTTTTTAGTAGTCAGAAGCAGATGAGATCACTTTACTTAGCGGCACTAAAATATTTTTAAAGATATTGTTCTTTGCGCCTCAAATATACGTAAAAAAAGTGGGATTATGTGGGCAAATCCGTTTAAAGAAGAATATTTTGTGTGTCAAAATGCTACATTCACTTTAAGGCGCCAAAAATCTTGTAGATACGGTTGTATCCACTAAAGCCATTAAAAACGGTATTCTGCACCTAAAACTCTGTAAAATAATCGTTTGTTTTGGTATGTCAGAGAATGAGAGATCATCTTTATTTAGCGCCAAAATCTGTCTAAAAAAACTTCATTTTCTAGTGGCTTAAAACGTAAAAAAAAAAAAATACGCGAATTTCTTGGCCTAAATCCGTTAAATAAAAAAAGTTTTTTTTTGCATCAGATGCGAGATAACGTTTTATTAGCGGCATAAATCTGTAAATATATAAATCTATCTTTAATCGCCCTAAAAAAGTAAAAAAAAACTGGATTATTGCGGCAAAATCCTGTAATAATACGGAATTTTTGGGCGTTCAGAAGCGAATGATAACGTTACTAGCGTCTAAAATCTGTACAAAAAAAAATTATTTTAGTGCCAAAAAACGTATAAAAAAAAGGGATTATTGCAGCCAAAAATTCCGGTAAAGAAAAAAATACGTATTTTCTGGTAGTCAAAGCGAGATAACCTTTTTTAAGCGCCAAAATATGTTTTGGAAGAGGATTTTTAGCCCAAATCTGTAAAAAATAGAACGGATTCTGATGCCAAAAATCTGTTGTTTTATAAACAAACGTTTATTTTTTAGCGCGAAAAAAAATATGTATTGGCGGCTATCAAATATCGTTTAGCGACCCATAAGCAATGATCATTTTATTTCATAAGGTAATAAAAAAGGACTCTTCAGACCAATGCGTATTGCAAATTGATAAAGGATATAAACCTTTGTTCTATACAACCCAATATGGGTGGGACTTGGAGTTTGTTCCTGGGAAGGGTGTTCATTGAAAAATAGCAGGCGCAAAAAACGCCGCTCACAAAAAGTGCCAAAAAAAGCCGCCAAAAGAGTCCGGCGCTTTACATAGACCTCATTGTAGTAAATTTTCTGCGCCGGCTCTGGGGTTTTTAGAAGCATGTTGCAAGTTTACGATCAGTTAAAAAACAAAATGAGCGAAAAACGAAGCTCTGTGTGTCAGGACAGCAGCGACGGGTTTTACGCATTAGATGGATATTGGGAGGATGATTTACTTGCGTTTTTACACAGCGTTTTTAGAAGACGAAAACGAAAAAAACGCTCTGAAGCAAAAAACCTGACGGTGTTCGGTTGCGGGTCGTAGTCATTGCCTTGAGAAATGTCTGGTCTAAGTTTTTGGTGGTCTTAGAGTAAGACAATTATTAACCACTCTTTCCCGACCTTTGTCGTACCTCTTACGGCACAATGTGGGTAGGTGGTTACCGGCAACTTGCCGTACGAGGTAACGTCACGGGCTAATCTTGCACGCGCTCACTCAAGCAGAAGCCGCAAGATTCGCCGGCATGAAAACCGCGGTATATTTACCGCTGGCTTCATGCCGCTTCCCCAACTGGCCGGGAGTGAGCTACCGGGCCGCAGGGGATTAAATCCCCCCGTTGTAGGTGACATTCGTTAGGCTCGCGGACATCGCGGGCCGCTGCGGCGGCAGGACGTGGAGCTCCCTGCTGCACGCCGATCATTCGGCGCAGTTACGGCGCTGAGGCCACAGGTACTGATCTCCCACCAGGCAAGCAAGGATGCCTGAAATGGACAGCATCTAGGGTTGCTTCTGGTTGGACGTCTCATGCCAATCATATGCTTTTGTGGGCAGCGTGGACTGACAGTTGCCATGGGAACGCTCATACAGCTTTAAACGCTGTGTTGCTGATCTCATTTTGCATGTTCTGACTGATAGTTCATTTGCAATTACCCTGGGTGGAGGGAAAGTGTTAATTAGAATAAAGTAGGTAATTAAAGTTTAAAAAAAGTGTATATAAAGTAAATCTCAAAAAACACCAAAAAAAATATAATATAAAAACTCGTACATCGCCCTTTTCCCCTTTACAAACGCCAAATCGCCCTAAAAAAGATCTAAAATAAAATAAAGGACCCATATTTGGTATCGCCGCTGTGCGTTGTGAACCAACCCTATAAACTTTGTCATGTTATTTATCCCGTTACGGTCGAACGGCGTTTTTAAAAATAATCCCAAAAATACAGTCACAGTATAGAGATTTTTGTTCATCACGCATGCACATAAAAATGGAGTAAATAGTAAATCAAAAACTCAGATTCAACATCCACAAAAGATGCCAAAATAAAAACGTCAGTTATCCCGCAAAATAAAGTCCTTAGTGCCAAAGCTCTGTGTTACGGGAAAACAAAAAATCTAAAAAGTTTCTGTGCTATTTGATGATAGCGATTGCATTAAATATTGTTTTACACAATAACACTTTTTTTTTCAAAATAATTGTGCTTTCAAATAAAAAAACAACTTCATAAATTGGGTATCATCAGTAATCGTCTCAACCACCACAGAGTAATAAAACTAACTTGGTCACGGATACTGAACGGTGAACGCTTTTAAATAATAAAATTAATAATACACTGCTAGGCTTTTGCAGTAATTTATCTTCAACCTACCTTCCAATAAAAACTGATTTAAAAAGCGATCTTAAAGTCTTGTCCCCCAATAAAAATAGTACCAATAAAAATGTCAAACTCATCCCGCAAAAAAAAAAGTTGCCTTTTCAGGCTTCCTAAAACAGAAACAATAAAATTAAGGTTATGGGCTCTGATGCACGGTGATGCAAAAAACGTGTTTCGTTTTCATATATGAAGTGTTTTTTATTGTGTATAAAGCAGTATAAATCATTAATTTAATATATACAAAATGTGGTTATTGACTGTAATCAGTATTCAACCTGGCTGAGTGAAACCACTAGCATGTCATTTATACCGCACAGTGACCGCATGTAAAAATAAGAAATCAAAATACACTGCCCTGGATGGATTGCTGTTTTGTGTACAAATTGCTTCACAAAAACATTATAAAAGAGGTGATCAAAGCTTCATATGCACACCGAAATGCGTTTAATATATATAACTTCATAACTCATCTCGTAAAAAAACAAAGCCCACAAGCAGCACATATGCAAACTATTAGGGAAGCATGGCTGTTGAATCGGACAACTTAAAAACGCAACTTTTTATAAACTCGCTTCGATTGTGTAAAAGTAATAAAACATAAAATACAACTTATATAATTTTAGTATCATTGTTATTTGTACCGCCCCCGATAGTAAAGTTATCCCGTCTACTTTATCCCGTATGGCGAAATACTGTAAAAATGAAGCCCCCTATCTTTAACAACGGGGAACTGCGTTTCCCCCCTCCTTTACCCGATGGCCCAATGCAATAAAAAAAATCTACGGAACTCCTGTTAAGCCAAAATGCATTATACACCAATTTGGTGAGATCACATGAGGCGGCTTGTTAATCCAAAACTGGAGCAACTTCTGGAAGTTTCACGGTTTTTAGTTCTTGGGGGGCTTTGTGATGTGGACATGGCCCCACCAATATCTGTGCGGCAAAAAGACAATATAGCACTCCCTCCCTTGTACACCCGGAGCCCATGTGCGGACAAACAGGCAGTTTACACCACCATGTAGGGTATTGCCCGAATTGGAAGAAATTTGCGTAACACATTTTGGGGCGTTTTTTCCAAGTTTCCTTGTAAAAATTAAACATTTTCAGCTTAAAATTAGCTCGATTATTGTAGAAATAATATTTTTATTTTTATTTTCAGTGCCGGAAGCCTTTTAAAATATTTGTGAATACGCCCTGTGTGGGGGTAGGGATTAGATATTTACGCATCACCTATGGATATATTTACGTAATGGGGTGTTGGTAGTTTCCTATATGGGGTCTTTTTAGGGGTATTTTATTTCGTTTTGGAACCTTAGGGGTGTCCGCAAAACTGGAAATGCCCCTAAATAAAATTGTAATGAAAAATGACTGGACCACAGAGGTCCAGTAGGTGATCCTCCTATTTTGGGGCTTGTGGTTGAGCCAAATAGTGCACTAGGGCAACATATGGGATATCTCTGAAAAATAGGCAAGAATCTGGGGGAATCAATATTAATTTGCATTTCCCTTGATAACATTTTCCAGTATTCTTGTACATTATGTAGAAAACAATTGAAAGATCTGCAAAAATAAAAAGTGGAAATTTTGGAAATTTCACTGTTCCACTTTGCTTTAATTCCTGTGAAAAACACCTATGGGTTATAAACTTCATAATGCCGGTTTTTTGAATACTTAAGGGTTTGTAGTTTCTTAGATGAGGTAATTTATGGGGGTATCTAACATACAGGTACAATCAAGTCACGTTAGAACTGGACTGGTTCCCTTAAAAAATGTATATTTGCAAAATTTTCTTGATTATTTTGTAAAATACTACTTAAATTTTATAAGCCCCCCTGATGTCGTTAAAAAAAAAAATGACATTTAAAAAAAATGATGACACATAACTACAGCAGGACCATATGGTAGATGCTAGTTATAAAACTTTTTGGATGGACTAACAATCTGTCTTACATGCAGAAATTTGAAGTTTGAAATTGGTAACATTTTTCACATTTTACGATAATTTGATATTTTTCACAAATAAAACAATCATTTTTTGGACCAAAATTTCTTACTATATTAAAGCACAATGTGTCACGAGGGGGGGAAAACGTCTCTGGAATCACATGGTAGGTTAAAGTCCGTCAAAAAGTTATTCTAAAATTAAGTGACACTGATAGGATTTAAAAAATGGGGCTAATGTCATTGAGGCCAAAAACTGGCTCCGGCGGTAAGGGGTTAATAAATCTGCCACACTGTGTATGTGTCATATTCTGTGGGTGTAGTACAGTACGCAACAGCAACTTTTTCTACAGATTGCGCAAGCTACTATGTTTAAAGGGAATGTGTCATCAAAAAATGACTTATTGTTTAACTCACATTTATTTTTTATGTTAGACACCTTTTTTTTAGGAATTTTTGGTTTGTTTTTTTTTTTAAATTTTCCAACATCACTTTAGTATTTTTTTTTTTTTTTTTTTTTTTTTATTCTGGAGTGTTAGTTTTTTGTTACGTGGAAATGTAAAACAAAGCATATTAAAGCAAAGAATATGCAATAAAAGTATATTGAATTAAACACTTTTCCTAAGTTTGTAAGAAACATTTACATACAGTAAGTCACATATGTCTTGATGCTGTGTCCAATAAGACAGATCTGCTATCTGTTACCAAAAAAAAAGGCACACAAATGGTTTTATCGTAAAAAAATTAGGACTGGCTTAATAAGTAGCGCACACCTCAAATAAACGCATGCTAAAAAAAGTTAATTGAAGTTAAATAGTTGTAACGCAAAACACAAACAGAGACTCGGAGGGGGGGGGGGAACTGACAACAGACAACAAATAAGGGGGAAAAGTTGTAATACAGCACGTAGGGATACTCTCAGGGTCCAGATTGTCCAAATTACGTACCAGCAACCGATTGCACTGCCACCCTGAGGGCGCCTTCCAGCCAATGTTGAGAGATCCTGGCAGTCTCCATATCCAACGCGGAAGGGCTTCTTTCAGTTGTTGTTGTTTTTGTGGTTTAAGGCTGCAGTTTGCTTTTTTGGCACTGATAACTGTGAATAGAGTGCCGGTCTATATACCTGTGTTTTTCAAGTGTCCTGCTCATCTATGGGGGCCGTTTACACGGCTGTGGACAATTACGGACGGTTTGCGGCGGTATTGTCCGGCTTTGCGGCCGTCTCCCCCCGCGGGGCGCGGGGGGGACGGATTGTGTCTCCCCGAATGAGCGGTGAACTGCCCTCCTCCCTTCCGCATTGAGTTGCACACTGTTTCCGTTCCGGAAAACCGGAACAAAGATGGTGCTTGTTCTATGTTTTGTGCAGGGAACCGCGGCGACCAAAACGCCAGGTCGGAAAAACCGTTTGCAAGTGGGGGACTGCTGCTCGGGTTTTCATAGAGCACCAATTGTGCTCATTTTCCGGCCGGCCGGTTTTTTCTGGTTGTCTCAAAAACCGCTAAACGGTTGAAATGCCGGCCGGAAAAAACCCCGTGCAGTGGGGACTGCCCTATACAGTAAAAAAGCTAGACATACTTGCATTTCTCTATACTTAAATTGTATGGGGAAATCACAGCCTGCTCACCTAAATGTGTTTTTGTTTTTTAGGTTGGGAGTAAGACGGCAGAAGGGTGTCTTGGCAGCGGCTCTCAACTTCATAGTTCTCTATAGTTACACTGCTTGACTTGCTGATAGTGTGGGTGGGAGTTATGGAGGGGTTTACGGGAACAGAGGAGATTAGCTGTAGGCTTGTGGGCCTGGTTACCTATTTATTTAGGTATTTAGACAGACTGCCCTCAATCCTGAAGTTCATGTCGCAGCTTAAAGGGAATCTGTCGCCATTTTTTTTTTACTTATTAAATCAAGACCCTGATCCATATTCTTTTCTGAACACATAACTTGAAAGAGGTGACACAAAGTTTTTTATACGTTAACCACAGAATCCAACCAGTCACAAATATGAAAGATTGTCACAGTACCCCATTCCTCCCTGCAGAGTGTTTCTTTCACCAGCATGACTAGAAAATTCTAATATAGACGTCTTGGGACAGAATCTGTCTTAAGAAGCTATGTGCATGAAAGCTGCTGTAAAGTATCTCTCTGATGCTGTTAAAGCATGCAAGCAAAGAATGTCTTCCCCACAATCATATATAGACGGCCGAATAGAGAAATCTACAACCAGGAAATAAAAACGATTGTGAGGAAAAGAATATGGATCAGGGGCTTGATTTAATAAGTAAAAAAAAATTGACGACCGATTCCCTTTAAGCTGCGACATGAACTTCAGGATTGAGGGCAGTCTGTCTAAATAACTTAAATAGGTATCAGGCCACAGCCTACTGCTATTTCTTCCGACCCCTCCATACTCACACACGATCAGCAAGTCAAGCAGTGTTCTATAGAGAACTATGGAAGTGAGCCGCTACCAGACACCTCTGCCGTCTCATTTCTCCTAAAAACAAAAACATTAGGTGAGCTGGCTGTGTTTGCATACATTTTGTATAGAGAGATGCAAGTATGCTGCTGCTAGACACCTCTGATGATATATAATTTCCCCTAAGAACAAAAACATCAGTGGAATCACACTGCTCAATCAACCTTTCCGCTGACATTTGTTGTTGGGGAAAAGTCTTGGCAACCCTCTATACAGTATGTTAAATATACAGCTGCTGCTGAAACAAGGAGGTTCAGTTGACATGAGGGTGTATCCAAACAAAAGGATCAGTAGCACAGTAGGTGAAAATATAAGGGTGGCTGTCTCACCAGACTGGTGGCCTAAAAGTCTTTGTTCAAACCAAAAAAGTAGAAAGTCCAGATAGGCCTTTCTAAAAGCTGCAGCTGTGTTTATTCACATTCACAAAGTTTAAGCTCAAGGATAAGAGCTGAAAGATTGCAGGGCTTCGCTGTATTTTTTGGGGAAGGGGTTTTCCGGGCCCTTTTTTTTCTTTTGGGTTGGCTTTGGGGTTATAGTTTTTTTTTCTGGGGTTTGAAGTGTATTAATAACTGGCTCAACTCCCAAAATTTATAGGAAAACAGAAATTAGATAACATTTGAGTAATTAATGTTCTTTTGAGATATTTATCCTGTTCCATCTGTCACATGCTTGTTGTATCATTGCTATTCATTGTGCCTTTACCATCTGTATTTTTTTATTTGTTTTTTACATATTGGTAAATCTGGAAAGACCCTTACTTTCTCCCCAAATAATTCTTTTGGGGACACAGCCCAGGGGCCCAAAACCCCAAAGGTATAGGCCTTGCCTTCGGGGGCACCTAGGGGGGATCAAACTTTACCCCCCCCACTCCTAATTCCTCCTGCTGACCCCAGGCTGATCATTTTTCACCTAGTGTCGTAGGAGGCAGACGCGCTCGCAGCTCTGCAAGTTTTTGTTATTTTTCTTCCTTGCAAAAGGTGTTGAGCACACGCTCTCACCTGGAGGAAGGTATTGAGCACTCGGCCTCCCCTGGAGGAAGGTGATTGAGCACCCGGCCCCTACCTGGGGGGAAATTGAGCCCCGGGCTCTCACCGGAGGAAGGGTGTTTGAGCACCCCCGGACACCTGGAAAAATGAAGACCCCGGGCTCTCACCGGGGGAAAGGGGATTGAGCACACGGCTCTCACCGGAGGAAGTATTGACCCCAAAAAAGGCCCTCTCACCTGGGGAAAGGTATTGGAAAAAACCCGGCTCTCACCGGAGGAAAAAACAAAGGAAAATTTACAACGGTTTTGGGAAGTGATTGAGCACCCCCCTCTCACCCTTGGAAGTGGGAGCCCCCTGGCCCCTTCACCTATCAGGGGGGCCGTCAACAGCGAAACTGCACCGAGACGTGTCCCCCCTGAGGCTCAGGCCCCCAGAAAATTCTTTAGCGGGCTGGTCTCCTCCCCCGCCGCTACACCCTCCCCACCTGCCCCCCTCCCGCCTTTTATTGTTTTCCTTTAACCCTTTACCTTGTGTTTTATGGTACCGAAGGTGAGCCGCGACGCCCAAAGACATCGGATTTTTTTTTTAAATAATTTTGGGGGGCCGCAGGAATTTCCCCGTTTTCCTGCAAACCCCCCCAGTGTTGCCCTATTTCCCTTATCGACTGAAGACCCATTCATGTTAAGGTGAGGATGTCTCACCCTCCCGGGAGAAGGTTTTCCTTTAAAGGGGGGAAAGGCAAAAGCGTTTTGTGCCCCCTTTCACCCTAAAAATTGAGAACTTTTTGGCCAGGAAGTGGAAACATCCGCCCAGGCGTTTGTTTTCCTCCCAGAAGACTTAATTTCTTTTCCCCCCCCTTTTTCCCCGGGGGATCAGGGTCATAGGGGTTCGGGGGTCCCATCAGGGCCCCCCAGTAAACCTCGGCCTCAAGTATTTCAATCCCAAACCCCTTCTCGGCGGGGTTGGCCTTTGGGTTGACGGCAACGGGACGGGTTTCCCTTAAAGGGTTGTTGTAATTTCCGGGGGCCCAAGGGACCCCCTTCCCCACAATTGAGGTTGGGGAATCCCGGGCTTCCCCCCAAGGGTTTTAAATTTCCTTTGGGGCCCCAAAGAAAATTTTTCTCGCGGGTGCCCAACCCCCTTTTTTTAGGGCCTAGACGTCGGCCAATGCTTTGGCCGTTCGCCGCCCCCTGCACTAAAATTTTTTGGGGGGGGTTTTGCGGGCCCCCAAAGGGGACTTTTTGGGTTTTGCATTTCCCCCGCCGCCTCGGTAAGGGGGTTTTTTTGGGGGGCCCACAGGGGGACAAAAAAGCCCCCCCCTGGGGGCCAAACCGGGTGCGGGCGGCCACAGATTTTTCCTAAAAAGTGCAACCCGCCTTTTGCCCCAACAAAGCGTTTTGGCTAAAGGAGCCCCCCCCTTTAAAAATTCCCTTTTTTTTTTGGGGTGAGGGCATTTCCTCCATTTTCCGGGGGATCGGCGGGTTTTCGGTCAGGGGTACCTGGTTTTGCTGGGCCCGCCATTTTCAGGACTCACTTTGTTTGGTTTCCCCAGCCCCGGTTGCAGCTGCCCCCCCGCGCCCGGGCTCTGGATCGGGGCCCGGTTTTCCCCGGGGAAATCCGCACTCTCCCCCGGCGGGGAAAGGGATTATGCCGGCCCCCCGAGCCCTAAAGCTTTTTTTCCCAGGTTTTTTTATTCAAACCCTTTTTTATTTCCGCAAAGAAGGGGCAGCTCACTGGGGCCCCATGTGGGTGTTTTAAAGTCTAAACCCCAATAGCGTTTGGGCCCTTTGCCACTGGGTCCCCCGGGGGCCGCGGTAGCTTTTTCCGGGAGGGGAAAGAGAGTTTTTTTTCAGGGGCTAGGGAAAACCAGGTTGTTTTTTTCCCTAGCCCCGGGTCTATCAACGACCCCCGGGTTTTTCCCAAAAGTGGGCCCCTCGCCATTGCTGCACCAAGGGTCCTCATGTACTCTTCCCCACCACCTAATGACGACCCTTTCACATCGGGGGTTTTTGGTCCCCCCTCAAATCCCCGCCGGCCAGGGTCAGGTTTCCCTGAAGTTCAGCACGTTTCCCAAAAAATTTTTTTGGGTTTTTTAATTTTAAGGGGAAGCAAATTCCCAGTCTGATTCCACCCATTGGGTTTTGGGAACGTCAGGGATAAACTTAGGGCCAATCAGGTCCCAGGGGGTTTCCCCTTTCCCCTCTGGAACTGGGGCATTTAATCGGCCCCTATCTCTGTATCGCACCCGCATGTTTTTAGATTTTCATGCGGGGGTTTTTGGCAGCTTGGGGAAACCCCTCCAAGGCGTGGTCCTTTGCGCGCCCCTTTTGCTCACCCCCGCAGGGCCAATCCCCTAAGTGATGAAATTTCCTTCATTTTCCTTTGGGCCCCCAGCAGTGGGGCCTGCCACCCCAAAGGCTCGTTTTGGACCTGGGCGGGTCCCCACCCTTTCCCCGGAAAAAACATCGGGGGAGGTAATTTCTGCCCCCAATCCACCACAGAGGGCCGGGCTTTCGGGGGGGGGCCCCGCCCCCCCCCGGACAACGCGGGTTTTCTAGTCACCTGGGGAAGCCAGTTAGTCAGATCCTGTGCGGAACCCCAAACTTTTTCCTTAAGCCTCCGCTTTGGGGTTCCCCTTTCCTCACCCGGGGGGCACCCAGTTCAGGTTCGGCCCCAACAACGCCCCCGATTGTGGCATGCCGAATTTTTTCCCAGGGGGGCCCCCAGAGGCCGAGCAGTTCCCCTCTAAAGACGGGGCCGGGGGTTTTTTTTCCGCTGACAGACCCACCCGGTCCCCTCCCTGGTCGAAAACCCCCCTTTTCCAGGGGGGAAAACCAGCTTGGCCAATCATCTGGCAAAGTGTTTCCCTTTCCCCGGGCCAGAGGTGGGGTTTACGCGAGACCCCGAATGGTGGCGTTCCCTAAATCCCTAGTCCCCGGGGTTATGGGGGCCGGGGCCGGGAAACCCCCCTGGCGCTGACAGGGGCCCTTGGGCTGGCCTCCTTGGGGCGGGTTTTGGCCCTCTCCCGTTTTTTTTTTAAAAACCCGGGGCCCTTCTTCCTCGAGAGCTCAAGGCCTCGAGTCCCAAAAGGGGGATCCCAGCTGTGGAGGACCTTAGGATTGGGGCCCACAGGTCGGGGTACGCGGAATTCGGGCCCGTTTGGGCAAATGGTTTCCTGACCGTTTTTTTTTATAAACCCCGGCCTTTTGTTGCAGGGCCCTCTGCTCCAATCCCCGGACCCTACCGCGGTTGCAGTTTCACAGCCCGGGCTGTTGCGACTGGACAACCCAAATCACCCCGGGGCGTTGCCCCCGAAACTTTCACCCTTTGGCTCCAAGGTGCCCCTTTTTCCACAGCCCGGCCGGGGGCTTGGGCTCGCCCTTTCCCACTTTAAAGGGCAGAGTTTTATTCCCCCAAATTCCGTGGAGCGCAAACTGGCCCCCGCCCCAAAGGGTTTAAGATCTCTAAATTGGGAGGGGGTTGTGCGCTAGGTCCCTCGGGTTTTTTAGGGCCCAAACGAACCGTGGGATGCAATGCCTGTTTTTGGGAAATTAACAGTCGCACCTTTCCGGGCCCCACGGGGAAGGGCCCCCCTGTGTTTAAAATTTTTTGGGAAAGGGGGCCTTCTGGGTTTGGGCCATCACTTTTTAGCCCCCCAATTTAACTTTTGGGCAGCTCTAAAAAGCAGGCCCCCCGTTCTGGGGTCTGCGGAAGGACAAGAATTCTCGTGTCTTGTTCCTAAAATTTTTCCCCAGGAAAAGTTTCCCCTCGTTTTTTATTTCGATGAAACCTAGTTTGCCCCTCTTTTTTTCCCCTCACCTCTCCTTTTTAGGACGATTGTTACTTGGGGAGGAAAGGGCAGGGCCGTTTAGTTCAAACCCCCTTTTTTGGGAAACCTTTTGGTACAGAGCCCTCTTGGGGCCCGCCCCGAGGGGCCCCCTTTTCAGGGGTTGGGATCCCCTTTGGGGCCCCCGTTTTTCCCCCCCCAAACCATAGTTACGCAGGGGACGGGTCCCCTCCCCAGAAACTTGGGGCCGGGCCCGGGGTTTCCCGGCTTTTTGCCCCCCCCCCTTTTTCAGGGGTTTTCAAAACTGTCACCTGGGGTTTTGGCCCATACCTCTCCCCGGTTCTTTCCCCAAATCATGCCTTTTGGCCCCCCTGCTGCAGCTCTCAGCCGTAGGAAAAATTTTGTTAGCATTGGGGTGATGCTTTTCACGCTGATAGGTTTTCTAGTTGCCCCATCCCCCGGGGGGCTTTTGGACATCCCATGGTCTGGTAATTTATTTCAAAAAGGGAAAAATTACCGTAAAATTTCCCTTTTTTTTGTCCCAAATTTATTGGGGGACACAGGGCCCCCCTTGTTTTTTGTCGCCAGGGAATTGAGGTTTTTTCCTTTTTTTCCCCCCTTGGGCCCCGGCTTTTGTACCAACTGATTAGCCTGGGGGTCCCAAAAGGGGGGATAAAGGGGAATCGGGCGGGGCTAACAGTTTGTTCCCCCCTAGTTCCGCCCCCGAAGCAAGGCCATACCCCCGGTGCTTTGTCCCCATGGTGCGTGTCCCCACCAAGAATGGACAGAAAAAGGGTTTTTAACGGGGAAATACAAAAATCCAATTTTTTTTTATTTTTCCCCCCCCTGGCCCCATTTTAAATGTAATTTTTTTTTCAATCAGACAAAGCCTTTTTTATCAAATTTAAAACCCGATGGGGAAAAAAATAAAATTTTGGGGTTTTTTTTATCAGTCCCAAAACAAACTAGGCCCGCTACTCTTTAGGCAACAAACGTGTAATGTTCTTCCCATTTTTTTTAAAACCCTTTACAGAAGATCAGAAAGAAACAGAAAAGGAAGAAGAATCTGATGAAGTAGATGAAGACCATAGTGAGAAAGGTACAAAACATAAGAGAAATGTATAGGTCTCTCTTGCATTAGAGAATTTACTAATCTTTTATAGTACTTTCAAAGCAAACATAATAGGTGATAAGTTAAAGGGGTTGTTTAAGGATATAATATTTTACTGCTGAGACCAGAAAAGGAAAAAAAAAGCATTAAATCACCCGTCCTGATCCACTTTCCCCCCCCTTCACCAATAGTTTAAGGGGCCCCCACTGCAAACCAGTATTGGTTGATTTTTAATTTCCCGTTGCCGAGAGGGGACCAGGAAGTGTTGATCAGTGATTACCCAGTAAATAAAATAAAAAAAATTGGGAAAATGGAGACTAAGGGGAAAATAATTTAAAAATTTTTTTTTAAAACAAATGATTCCTTAAAAAGTTTAAAAATTATTTTCCCCCGAAAACCTCTTTGATATTGTGGCTTCATTCAGCACGTTGTAAAAAGTTTAAAAAATTTGATCACTGCCTTGTGTTGTTGTGTTCTATGTGAAAAATTCAGAGGCATTAGATACAACTGAGAAACCCCCAGTGCAAAAGGATAAACTGACAGAGAGCTCAGAAGAACAAAGTGGCCTTGAACAATCAGGTAAAACAGCAATTGAAAACCATTATCGACTGATGAGAATTTGTATAACTTCTCAAAATACTCTAGAGGATTCTAGCTATTGAACCGCTATTGAACCACTACTTCCCAATGAAATAGTGTAAAAATATTTATTAACTATCAAGTATTATACTATCTACTGTCCTTTTAGAGCCTTTAAAGTTTACTGTAGAATAGAAGTCTGTAACCAGTAGAGATAAGTAGTCTTGTAATCATGGTATGGCTACAATGTCCATTCACTAGTTATATGGTGGCAGCAACCAGCTAGTAAGGCCTCTCCTTACTGCTTTTTTTAGTATAAAGAAAAAAACTACCTGTTGATAGACACTTGCTAAGTACTTTGAGTACTTAATAACCATTATCTTACTAAATTATGTTTTATATGTAGTCAACCCTTGATTTAACAGTGCATTAAGGGGCTGACAGAACATACATTGATGATATAAAAAGTGAACATAAAGGGCGAGATGTCCGAAAATTGGTGGAGCTACGTCAGTTTGTAGACGCATTAAATAAGTGTAAAGTGCGCCAGATAGTCCGACCCCATCAAAAATCTGGCGTCAGGTATAACTTGCATAGTAAACATAATGCGCCTAAAAATGATGCGCTGTGCACCTCCATAACTGCGCTAAAACCGCTTTTGACACCATATTTTGGATGTAAATGAACTGCCGTACACCAAAACTAGGCCTAAAAATGATGCGCTGTGCGCCTCCATAACGAAATGCGCTTGTTGAGGTGCATAGCACATCATTACAAGTTTACATGTGTTTGCCGCATTTCACATTTTACAAGTATGTGTTAGGCGCCTTACAAGTATGTGTTAGGTGCATTTCATATACTTGTAATGATAAGCTATGCGCCTCTGTGCGCGATGTGCCTCGATAGGGGCGTAACATACTCTACCAATTAAATATTTTGTGCTGCGATTAGCGCAAATCGCAGCACATAGCATATTATTAGAAGTGTATGTAATGCCCCTATCGAGGCACATCGCGTACGGAGGCGCATAGCTTATCATTACAAGTATATGAAATGCACCTAACACATACTTGTAAAATGTGAAATGCGCCTAACACATATACACTTGTAATGATGTGCTATGCGCCTCAGTAGGAGCATTTTGTTATGGAGGCACATAGCGCATAATTTTAGGCCTAGTTTTGGTGTACAACATTTCATTTACATCCAAAATATGGTGTCAAAAGCGGTTTTAGTGCAATATATACCAAAAAATGCCGTTGGTGTGTTGGGACATGTTGCCCAAAATGAATTGCTTTACTTAGACTAAAGTGAATAAAGCCTGTCTATACTTGAAGCTTTCATTTATGTTTTCCTGTTTTTGCTTTGCATTGTAGACAAGACAGAAGAAGTTACTGCTGATCATCCTGAAGTCCAACAAATGGTAGAGGAGGCTATGAAACTAGTGCAAGATACCCCAGTAACACTAAATCCAGATGTTTATATCAGTGCACTGGATAAAGCTATTACAGAGGTATGAGTTATATGTATTTTATATCTGATCAATGGTGCCAGAGACTTAGACCTTGATCCGAAGTTTGAGAAAAGGGAAAAAATCCTATTGCTAAGGGGTTTTATTAACCCATTGAGAACAACATTTCAGCTACATTACAGTGCCTTTTTAAGCAAGTTAATAAAGATATTGACCAGTATAAAGGATATAATGATTATTAATGTCATTAGTGCAATTATATAAATTAATGCAATTTATATAATAATAAAATGACAAATATATAGATACAGATGACATAATTATACATTCATGGAACTAATATAAGAGAAATGTGCCTGTATAATATGACAATTAAAACTGTAGATAATTAATAATTTCCTAATCACAGGAGTGAGGATACAGCCACTTACCTATAGTTGAACAAAAAATAATCTGTAACATTAAAGGGGTTTTCTTACCATGTAGTTTTACAGAGTCACAGCCAACTTTAGACTCACACTTCCTGTTCAGGCTGTGGGCAGGTCTATAGTAGTGATTGACATATCAGCTCTGCTATTGCTAGCTATTTCTGTTACAGAGACATGACAGGAGATTTATAAAGTGTACTATACAGGGCTACAAAGCTTTAAAGGGTAAAAGCTTCTAATTTAGTTAAGTATACAAATTCTGTTGCTAGAAATAAAACTCTGCACAAGGGGACTCACCATGAACAGACGGACGGACTAACTGATGGCAATGAGACATGAGAGAGCAGGGAGAGGTGGTTGGTAACCAGATAAACAAAAGCACAATCAACAAAGCAATGTATTTGGTAATAGTCTTCATTTACCTTCCCCTGCATGTTAAAAGCTAATCATTGTAGTGAGTAAACCCCTTTAAGATGTATATAATCTCTTGGTGTCTCTCTTCACCTATTGCCTGGGGAAGAACTACTTGGACTAAGAGATAAAAACACTAGAGATAGTGCAGAGCTAATGGGAACACTTGAACAAAGTATCCTAAGCACCTGATCATCTTCTATTGCATCATGTTATTTCTGCTTGCACACAAGTGTATCGGCCTTTAGGTTAATACTGCATTAAAGTGGTTGTCCAGATGTTTTTAAAATAAAATTATGCTTTTTATGTGTTTTTTTTTATTTTGTCATTGCAGCACCACCATTCATTTATTTAAAAAAAAAAAAACACCCTGACAGTCACTTTAAGTCACATCATGCATTATGTACATGCGGACAATAGTTTAAACTATGGTTGACCATGCGGGCAAATTATAAAAAGCCTATTTAAGGCCACAGTTAACTTTAAGAGAGAGAACATTTTAGGTACTACGAGCATTTTGATCTGTGTTTATTATAGTAGGGACGCACAATAGACAGTGAAATATTATTTAACACTACTAGCACCACTACAGTGTAGTACCAAATCTATCAAATGAACTATTATAAGGATGCTATGAATAAACTCTGCATAAAAAGCACTATATTTATCATTGTGCAGTTTAATGAAGATAATAAAGAAAGATTTCCTGGTGCCCCCACTGTTGGAGGATGGGTGTTGGATAATTTCCCGAATTCTCCTAATTATTGGATACCTTTGGCAGAAAAGGGTCTTCTTCCTGACACAGTCATTTGCCTTAAAAATCCAGCAGATAATGGTAAGTAAACCAAAATGTTTTCTTTTTCTGGTATATATAAAAAATATAATTGTTCTAATGGCAGGTCACATATAATAGAAAAAGCCTCTGCACATTCTGCAAGTGTAACAACATCCTTGTGTAGGGATAATGAAGATTCTGCTCTTAATTGGTCTCAGGTTTTTACATTTTTAATTTACAAAACAGAAGTTATGCATAAAAGGTTATACCTATATAGAAAAGGCTTTACCGACCAATGTTACATAATTACTCACATACTAGACTAACAGACACATTATTAAAAGTATATTATATGAAATCACATTATATTATACAGTATTGTATTGTAGTATTCTTTATTCATATAAATATATCATGCCTTCACTGTGGATAACTTTGTAATATGCATGTCATGTCGTGATAGAATTTTCCATGCCCAAGTGCATTACCAGGTTATGAACACTGAACGATTAATATTGCTATAAATGCTGAGTGGATGTAAAAGATAATATGGAGTCAGGGAGAGTGTAACGCATCCTTCTGTCCAGTATTGCGTTTCAAAATGTAGCTATTTAATAGAGAGGTATTTAAACAGACGTTTCTGTATATGTAGTCATTACTCCTGATAAAGCTGTTGTACTATGGGGATATGCATGGGGCATCAGACACCTACATGAAGGATTGGAGATTATTCATTTCAGATACCATGAATTGCGTGGTTATGATCAAACATTTCTTTTTCGACTAACACCGACATTGCTTTATTTGTAAAGATTCAGGAACTGTATATGGATTCACATCTGTGCTATTGCCTTAAAGGAGTTGTCCACAATTAGAAAAACTTGTCTCTTTCAAAAAAAGCACCACCTTTTTCATAGACTATTTCAGATATTGCAACTCAGCCCCATTAGCTTCAATTAAGGCGAGCTGCAATACCAGGCAAATACTTTGACAGAGCTGGTGCTATTCTTGAAAGAAAGCAACCATGTTTTTCTAATCGTTTTCTATTGTACGTTGGATCCTAAATTTCTTATTTTGCAATATATGTGTTTTAAAGTGCTTTATTGGTCTTTTTGTCTCTATTTGTTCGTAAAGTTTTTTCTATAGAGCTTAAAGGGGTTGTCTCGCTACAAAGAATAGCTTTCAAATTGTAGGGAACACAAAATAAAGACATTTTCCAAATATATTGCATTGTTCCTCTGTTTTCCCTAAAGAGATACAAGTGAATTTATTACCTCCATGACTATTTCAGTTCCCTCAGTAACAGACCTGTAAACAAATCTCCTGGGGCTGTTTGTTCAATGAGATAACAGAGAGTGAGTCATCACACAGGTCAGCAGTGTCAGTCAGTGTCCTGTGCTGCCAGACAGTAAAAAGCTTGATTTATCTCAAGTAAACAGCTCTGTAATTAGGGCTTTTGTTTTGGGGATCAGATAAGAAGTCCTTCCAGTAGTTTGAGAAGCTAATCTAATCTAATTAGCATCTGAAAGCACAAACTAGCTGTACAAGCAAGGAGCTTATGCAAATTAGTATGAACCAGGAAGTGACAGAGAATTTCTTTCATGCATTCTTTGAAACCCTGTGGGGAGACAACTCCTTTAAAGGTTTTCAGCTTGGTGAATTAAGGGCGACATGTCCGAAAATTGTCGTAGCAAATTTTAGGCGCATTTAATCAGTGTAAAGTGCACCTGAAAGTACGATACTTTCACAAATCTGGTGTCAGTTATACCTTTCATAGTAAACTTAATGCACCGAAAAAGGTGCATTGCACAATTGCAGTGCATAATGTGTCAGTACTAGTGTATGTAATGCACCTATCAAGGCGTATTGTGTAACGGAGGCGCATTATGTATCATTACTAGTGTATGTAATCCACCTCGATAGGCGTATTGCGTTATGGAGACGCACAGCGTATCACTGCTACTATATTTAATGTGCCTTTGTAGGCCCATTACAATATGTCGTGCCTCCGGCGTATAATGTGCCTAGTTTTGGTATATTAAAGTTCATTTATATTCAGAATATGGCATCAAGAGTATTTTTGGCGCAAAATAGATGGCACTTGCGTATTGGGACTTAGGGAGACATGTATGGAACTAGGTGCATCGAAGTTCATTTTCTCATCTTTTTTTCAGTGTGAAATGCGCCTGAATGTAGTAAAGTCATTTTTTTGAGTTCATAAATGTGTTAGTCGCATTATGGAACTTAGGCACATTAGTAATGCTCCTAACATGTATAAAGGTTATAGATAGGCTGGAAATAAGAGAAGTCATTAGAATAGCATGTCAGTGAATAGAAACTATGGTACTGAACTTGCTTGGTGAACCACAGGTCCTAGCAAGGCCTGTGGTGTGCTGGCTCTTGCTGTATGTAGAATAAAGGGTGAGAGCAGCAAAAATACATTCAAATTTAATGTAGTAAAAATCTGAACAACATAATTAGTGGGTTATTTAATGTAAAATTAGATTTAGATTCTAATAATTTTAAATAAATTTTATAGGAGATATTTTTATATTTTGGGATATTATACATTTTTTTATTAATTTTATATGATAACATGTTTTATTAAATGTAAATAATTAAATTTTATATACTTTGATAATTATCATAAATTACTTTTTATTATTGTTCTGGTGTAAGTTGTGAAATATTGGATGTTTTTTTCCCTAACAGCAAATCTAGCTCCACTTCGACTCCTCAGGCTCAGGCAGACCACATTAAAATAGGTTTGCCGAGCAGTAATGTGCCTAGTTTTGCCGAACCACATTCATGTATGGGACTAATATTACGAGTGTGGTGCGACACACCTCCAGAACACCCCCTCATGTTAGGCGCATTAAAAAGTGTTCAGTTTTATGAACAATGCACCTAACATATTGATTTGGTGCATTAGACATCATAGCCGGCTCACTTAGGCGCATTTGATGCCAGAAAAGGGTGAAAAACCCGATCATACATGTCTCCCTAAATGTCTTATTGTTTCTTAACATGTAGGAGTGCATTTAGGGTAATTCCAGGGCTGTGGAGTCAGAGTCGTGGAGTCGGAGTCGGTGCCTATTTTGCAGGAGTCGGAGTTGTCATAAAATGGACTGACTCCGACTACCAAAATATATAATAAGTTGGTCCAGTTAGTTCGATGCAGTGCAAAGAGCAAGAGGAATTGGGTCCGGCCAGTGCGACTACTCCCATATTTTATCACATAAGGAGTGTAATTGATGACATGGAGCAGGCAAAGCACTGCCCCAGGGGAAGAGATTCTACTCCCATGGCAAAACAGATTTCAGCAGAATTTTTCACCTGATTTCAAATAAGTAGAACAGTTCAACCATTCATCAAAACTGACTGTGGCTGAGGCCAGGGGCGTAACTACTGGGGTAGCAGACGTAGCAGCTGCCCCGGGGCCCGTGCGCGTAGGGGGTCTGGGGCAGCCGCTACCACATCTGCTACCCCGGTAATGGCGCTCCTGGGCCTTCAGGCCCGAGCGTTCAGAGACAGCGCTGCCCTGTGGCAGCAGAGTGAAGCGCATCCAGCGCTCGGCTCTGCTACTCTTCCTGATAGCAGACTCCGGCTCTTAGAGATCACGTGGGCGGTGCGATTACGTCACATGATCGCGCCACCCACGCTGAGCATAACGGCTGGAGTGCAGCGCATCGAGTGAGCGTGGACATAGGTAAGTAAGTGATTTCTTATTTTACCTGCCCACCAGCCCACCAGCCTACCTATATACACCTGCCTGCCTGTATAACCCAGCCTGTCTGTATACCCAGCCTGCCTGTATACCCCCAGCCTGTCTATATACCCCCAGCCTGTCTATATACCCCCAGCCTGTCTGTATAGCCCAGCCTGCCTGTATACCCCCAGCCTGCCTATATAGACCCCCCTGAAGCCTGCCCATATAGTCCCCCCTGAAGCCTGACTATATACCCCTGCCTGTCTATATTAGCCCCCTGCCTCCTTCCTATTATCCCTACCTGTCCCCCCCCCCCCCCCCCCCCCAACCTATATGGCCCCTATAGCCTACCTAAAGCCTGCATGTCGATTTGGGTCCCCCTATAGCCTATTTACCTACCTGTCTACCTATGTGGGCCCCACCTCTAGCCTAGCTACCTGTGGTCCACCTACAGCCTATCTGTGGTCCACCTACTGCATACCTACCTACCTGGGGCCTAAATACTGCCTACCTAATTGAGACCTGCCTGACTACTGCCTACCTACCTAGGATCTACCTACCTGGGGCCTATGTACTACCTACCTCAAGTCTACTAACCTACCTACCTAGGGCCTATCAACCTGTCTAATGGTGGTCTACCTGCTTATATGATTCATTGGGACACAATCTCCAGGGGATGAATCCTCTGTTCCTCCCCTCTAGGAGCCTGGGCATCTAACCTGTGGCCTGTACCTGCCCTCCCACCCTTGGGAAGTTTGTACAGAGGTGGGGGGCATGAAGTGAGGTGCTGGAAAAGTGAGGATTCTAAGATATTTGTGTCCAAATTTGCAGGGACAAGTGGTGGCCGAGAGAAGTCATCATGGTGGTCTGGAGTGGATGCAGAACAAAAGGGAAAGTCAACGACTTGGTAGAGAAACGTCAACTGTGAGTCACAAGATGTAACTGCACTATAATCACTTATATGTCTGCAGAGTCTGTGTACACTGGTATATACCACTATATGGTCACTGTATGGAGGTAATATACAGTCTGTAGGGCACCTGTGTACACTAGTATATACCACTATATGGTAGTAATATCGTTTTTTTTTCAGTCTTAGTTTAGTGGTATTAGTCACTATGTGTTGGTTATTTGTGGTCTTGTTCTGGCAGTATAATCCATTCCATATGTAGTAGTGCTATTGGTAATGTTAATATGGGTAAAGTGGGATTTGTTTGGTAGCAGTATGATGGGGATATCTGTGGTGAGGTGTTCACTCCTTGTATTATCTATTAACTTCATGACTTAAGAGGTCCGGTAAATGTTCGTAGTCAGGGAAGTGGGGGAGGGGTGGCATCCAAAAGTTTGCTTTGGGGCCCAGGCTATCCTAGTTACGCCCCTGGCTGAGGCAATTCCTTTATACCCTGATACTATTAGAGATGTTGCCCCTGTGGTCACCCCTTTGCCCCCAACCCAAGTTAGTGTAGAGAGGCTGTTCTCTAGCCTGGAAATAATGAGATCAGATGTGAGGTCATGTATGCAGGATCTGATGGAGGCAGGCTCCACAAATGTTCCTGTAGTGTTTTGCATATTTACAATTTTTTTGTGTTCTAAAGTCATATCCAATAAATATAGTTTACACTGACAAATAAAATGGTAACAATGTTTTGAACTTGTGACTTTCAGGCTCCATATCTCACCATCCATTACAGCTTTGTACATAAGGCTACCATAATTTTATATACAGTCATCTTACCTATCTTATACATACATTTGACTTGCAAGTATTTAGCATGTGTTTAGTTCTGCAGATTCTTTCCTGTAACTGCATTGTTACTGTTTTACTCCTAAAAATCAAAATGTAAATTTTTATCATTTTGTTAGTATTTGGGAAATCCACCTTTGGTTTTCAATACTGCCTGAATCTTTCTGGGTTCTGGATCAGATTCAAGCATCTTGACCAAAATCTGATCCTAGGTCTCTTCTACACAATTCCCAATGTTGGTGCAGACTGGACTTGGATACAAATACAGCTTTATCTTCAACTCTGCCCACAAGTGTTCAAAAGATCAAAACATTGTTACCCTTTAGCTTGTCAGTGTCTGTTCTACCTAAATAGCTTGATTATTGTATCACAAGGTGATGAACATCACTTAAACATGCGTTATGTATGAGGGAGTCAGGAGTCGGAGGTTTGGGAAATTGAGGAGTCGGAGTCGGGGCTTTGACTTGCCGACTCCACAGCCGTGAATTTGACAGTGCCCATTCTTTAGCAGGGGGGTTAGCAGGGGGGGTTTAATTCTCTGGCTGTGTTCTATATAAGCTGAATACAAACCTATGTGACATTATTTGTCATTCAGCCCTCTGACGTTTTTGTGTATTGCAGGAAAGTATTTACTTAATAGACTCTATTTCCTAAATAAAGAGGAGATTAACAATAATATATTACAAAGGCTTCAGAAGGAAAGAGCAAGAAAGATACAAGAAGAAGAGGAAGCAAGGTATTTGGCAATATTTGTGACTACCATTTAATGTAATGGAGCTAAAAATGCTTGTTGGATTAGATTTCCTGGCACATGACTAGAAGTCAGTAAAATAGGAAAACACAAAATAGGAAAACACAATATTGCTTTGTGCCCTTGTTTAGGTTGTGGTGTCTTTCAGTTATGTTAATTAGCAATAATATTATACAAATAACATAAACTCTTCTCTCATAATGTATATAGGCATTATATCCTGATGCAATTGGATGTAATTATATACATTAAATCTCTAGGAGTTTTACAGGAGCTATTGTGATGTCTATACTTAGTCCACCCCATGCATCCCAACTTATTAGGTTCAGCAAGTGCCAGTGCTTCTTCATTTTGCTGATTGGTGGAGGTGCAAGAATGGGCTAAAGATCATTGTAGTATCCTATAAGAAAATTATAAAAGGCTGAAGATTATTAAAGTTATTCATTATGATAGAAGTATTAATATGGTTAATTAAAATATTCCGAATATTAAACTTTTTCTGTGAATCACTATACATTATTTAATACAACAATTCAGCTTTACCCCTTCCCACAAAAGAAAGTAGGTAAATCCTGTCATTCAACGAATGGGGGCATCCGCATTATGCAGATCCCAATGAAATAAACCATGCTGTTGATGAAGATTTCTGTGTAATGTTGAAGATCTAGAAAAGCAAGGTCCTTGCTGTCATATAGTAACAAAAGACCCCTTTTGCTACCAAGAAAACACTTTTGGTGGTATTTGAGTCTGTGGTAAGAAACATAACCTATTTGACATTTTACCAAATTTTCAGCAAAGATTTCTATAAGTTGCAAGTTTGGTTGAAAGTATGACATATTTTTGCTATTATCCATTACAATCCATAACAATTTTCAGAAAAGAACAACAGGAGGCCATACGATTACAAGAGGAGGAGAAGAAGCTAGAAGAGATGCAGAAACAAACAGATGATGCAGAAGAAATGCAAAAAGGTATGGCAACTTATACAGTTTAAATGGAGCTGCTTACTTATGTCCACATTTCCATAATTGAGCATGGTGTTAAAATAATATAATAAAATCCACTGCTTAGATTATGGGTAGTTATACATTTTGTGGATTAGTCAAATCATGTCTTTGTAATTTTAAATACTTTTGTGTACAAAACTACAAAAATATTATAGGATTGATAGTAGCCAGCCTGAAAATTTGTATTTGCAAAGGTTTCAGAGCACCGACCTCCCTCCATTAAGCTAGAATTAGACAGGATACGGGAAGATTATGGGCACTTCTGAAATAGTGTTCAGTATTACGCAAGGTTTTTTCAAGTGTATTAAATAATCCACTTTTCTCATTGTCATGAAAAGGATCTGTTCACAACCCTGCCACATTGTCAGCATTGTCAGCATCAACAGCTAAGTGGTAGTCTTGCCTAACAAAACTAAGTAAAAGTTTATTCTTAGAATCGAATTAACCCAATTAAATTATTAACCTCTATTCAATATAACTTCAGTAGCTGCATTTATAAGTGCTATAGACTAAATGCTTTAGAATACAGGAAGTGAACTGTATTACAATTTTAAAACTACTATATTTTCACCCCTTGTTATTGTTTTTGGGAGACAATGGAGAAAACATTAATTCTGCTGGTTTTTGAATCTTGGCTTAGCTTTTTACCATACGGAAACCATATTGTTTTTATTGCGTGGGTTGGAGTGAATTTAACATGCATTTTTTCCTTTTACATTTTAGTACTTTTACAAAATAAAATGTTTTTAATAAGGGCTTGTTCACACGGAGTTTTCACTCCGTGTTACAACCGCTTTGTAGATCTGTAGATTTCGCTATTAGGAAGATTTCAGCGGCGTTCAGTGAGAGTTTGCCATTGTGGGGTTTCAAAAAGCGCGCTCAGGTCCGTCTTGAAAAGAACTGCATGTCAATTCTTTTCAAGACGGACCCGAGCTGCGCTATGGAAACACGCAGCGGCGATCTCTCATGTGAACGCCTCTGCGTCTTCCTAATAGCGAGCAGTGATAAGGTCATTGCTAATTGTTTAGATCCGCCTTGGGGACCGACAGTGCGGACCCCAAGATGGATCTACAAAGCGATTGTAACACGGAGTGTAAACTCCTTGTGAACAAGCCCTAAAATGAAAAAAAAAATGTTTGTGCAGCTGCATTTTAACCCCCACAATTTTTTTTTTTTGGTACCATTTTAGGGTACGCATAATTTACTGATTAAGTTTTTATTTATTTTTTATTTTTTGGGGGGGGTTAATGCAATCCTGTCATAAGCTTCATTACTGAGTTCACTTAAATATAATGGTATAAAATAAAACCACATTTTATAGAAAAATGTTTTGCTTTTTTGCTGTCCACTTTCATGAAACGTTATTTCACTTGTTAAATTTATTTAGTCCCTCTAGGGGACATGACTTTTACAATCTTATAATCACTGCTATAATGATTTGGTATACTCTGTATGTGCCAAAAAACTGGCATACATGCCTTGCACCATATTTTTATGTGTTTTTGACACTTTTGCACCTCATTCGACAAGAGGATTTGGCTTAGTGGGAAGTTAAAGGGAACCTGTCACATAGGTTATGCCCCCCTTGCTGAGGGCAGGACAAGCAAGTGTCAGACATGCTGTTTCCAGCGCTGTGTCCCTTATTCTGTAAGATGCTGTAGTTTTAGAGCATTTACCCCTCAAATCTTATTCATGAGCAGGTGTTAGCCCCACCCACCAAAGGATAGCCCCACCCACTGGCAATTATTCACATGTTTCTACCTATTCAAAGTATTCAGTTGAGGTGGGCGTGGCTAGCCTTAGATGGGCGGGGTTTGAAAAAAACTGACTCTTTGATGGACACTTCTGGCTGAAACCTTCAGATTTTACCATTAAATACACGAAAACAACAGCATCTTACACAATAAGGGACACAGGGCTGGAAACAGCAGGTCTGACACTAGCTTGTTCTTCCCTCAGCAAGGGGGGCATAATCTATTTGACAGGTTCTCTTTAAATGACTTGCCGTGCAGAATTGTGATCCAAAGAATGTGTGAACCTTTTGGCACTGTTCTTGTGTAAACTAATCTAACCAATAAAAGATATACATTTAGACAACAGAGTCTATAGATATGCCATATTTTTCATGCAACATTAGGCACTGTAATAAATCCGGAGCATTTTTAGATTGTCTATGTGTAAGACAATTTTTAGTAAAGTGATCCAATGTGTCACACAAAAAACAAACTCAAAATCAGATTAATAAGATAGAACATCCCAGGGTTATTACCACCTAAAATGATACATGGTAGATTTATAAATGGGGTTTCATCCTAAAGTCCAAAATAGTCGGCAGACTGGGGAGCCGGTCCCGCTTGCATAGTTAGGCCTCGTTCACACAGCTTATTTCGCCGCGGATTTGCCGACGGATTGACGATCGTCAATCCGTCGGCAAATCAGTCAGAAATAAGTCACAGCCTATTTTCTATTGATTTCAATAGAAAATACGGCTCGTCGTTCACCACGACGCGTAGTTTCCGTGCCGGATTGCCGCCGCGGATTGACGACGGCAATCCGGACGGAAAAAACAATGTGCATGTCAATTATTTACGGACGGATTCACCACCTTCAATGATTGGAGATGGTGAATCCGTCGGGAAATCAGTTACAAATACGTGCCACACTTAGTGGCACTTATTTGCAACTGATTTTCAACTGATTTCGGAACGGATTTACGATCGGCAATCCGTTGTAAATACGTTCTGAAATAAGCCGTGTGAACATAGCCTAAGTCTCCATTCTCTTCTTCGGAGTTCTGAGTGCAGGTAAGCGGTGTGTTCGGCTCTGCTTGGAATTCCCATAGAACATGATAGAGAACTGTGGACAAGTGCGACTGGCACAACTGTGACTTTTGGGGGTCTGTTCCTGAGATAGGTACGGCTCCTAGAGGTGAAACCCGCACCTATCACACAATGATGGCATATCCCAGCAACATGCTATCATTTTCTATTGTGGTAGAACCCATTTAAGCAGGAAAGTGGTAACAAATAAAAAATATTAAACATACGTGCAATGTATTCAGAACGTCACACAGCTATCTTCTGCAGTAAATACTTAAACTACAAATTTTAATACTTCTATATTTACAGATGTTTAACCCCTTATCGACATTTAACCCCTTACCGACACGTACCCATACATCATGGTCGGGAAGGGGTTCCCGCAGTTTGACGTATAGGTACCTCTTGGAGCAGTTGCGAGCTCACAAGATCACGACATGGGACCAGCAGTATATTACTGCTGGCCTCATGCTGCACTGGCGCTCCGGCTGTGGGTGATTTGTCCCATAACTGCCGCAATGTATTACATAGCCACAGCTCAGACAAAGGCAGAAGAAGCTGCCTCCTTCTGCCTTTTCTCGGTACAGCAACAGCAATTGCCACTGCTGTGTAAGTACCTGACAGCCCAGGCGTGGTGAGTTATAGTCGCCATGGAGACCAGTATACAGCAACAATGCTCTGTCCTTATCTCTATTGTATCAGTGATCTGGAGATCACTGATACAAATCCCCTATGGGGTAAAAGTGAAAAAAATGTGAAAAAGT
This sequence comes from Phyllomedusa bahiana, assembly GCA_025379985.1. NCBI lineage: Eukaryota > Metazoa > Chordata > Amphibia > Anura > Hylidae > Phyllomedusa > Phyllomedusa bahiana. The sequence continues at coordinate 7,566 of JAODAL010002385.1, read as the reverse complement.
AAATAAAAGTTTAAAAAATTAAAACATAAAAAATAAAATAAAAACACATACACTTTCTTTCCCCTTTACAAATGCCAGTCGCCCCAAAAAATAAAGTACACATATTTGGTAAAGTACGCATATTTGTTTCAGTGAATAATGGATAAAAATTGAAAATCTGCAAAAAGTGAAATTTTTAAATTTCACCTCCACTTTGCTTCAATTTCTGTGAAATACTTAAAGGGGTAACAAATTTCCTAAATGCCATTTTAAATACTTTAAAGGGTCTTGCTTGTTAGATGGGGCATTTATGGGGATGTCTAACATGCAGGTCCTTCAAAGGAACATCAGAACTGGATTGGTCCCTAAAAATCTATTTTCCAAATTTTCTTGAATATGTGAAAAATGACTTCTAAATTTCTAAGCCCCCTAATGTTGTAAAAAAAAAAAAAAGACATTTAAAAAATAATGCCTATGGAAGATACTAGTTATAAACTATTTTGTGTGGAATAACTATCTGTCCTACAAGCAGAATTTTTTCAACTTCGAAAATGGCAAGTTTTTCCAAATTTTCACAACATTTTGATATTTTCACAAATAAGCAAGGATTGTATGGACCAAAATTTCTTACTAACTTAAAGAATAATGTGTCAGGAGAAAATAGTCTGAGAATCATATAGATAGGTAAAAGTGTCAAAAAGTTATTCTGACATAAAGTGACACATGTCAGAAAGGCCAAAACGGGCTGTGGCAGTAAGGGGTTTAATGTGGTTAAACCTTGAATTTACCATGGCTGATTTTTTTTTTTTACATAAAAATTAAAGGGGTTGTATCATTTCATTAAATGGTCTTCAGAATAAGGGGACAGTGAAAACAAGCAACTTTGCAATTGGATGTCATTAGCAAAGCTGTTTTGTTCTCACAGTATTCCTTATCTTCGTTTTCTGTAAACAAACTTCTCCAGTGCTCGTCAGATAGTCGGATCCCACCTCCTTGCATTTCATTAACTGAGGTCTCTAATAATTTACATTCTGTTCAGCCTCCTGGATGGCCATATTCAAGGAGCTTGCATTCCTGCCTCTCACTCAGAATTAGGGGCCGACAACAATTTCACTCTATACAGCTAGCTGCCTCCTCATTGACACTGCAGCTGTCTCTATAATCAGAAAACAGCATAATTGTGCCACGGTGCCTTAATGCTCCTGCATATAAGGCGCCGACAAAAATTTCACTCTATACAGCTGACTGCTCCTCATTGACACTGCAGCTACTGCTACAATCGGAAAACAGCAGAATTTTGCTTTGGTGCCTTGTGTAAACATGAAGGGAGACGGATCTGTGCCCTGGATGGATTCAACTGTAGCAAACCTCCAGCTGTGAGAGATCAGTGTTGAGTTTATAGAAGACTGTTTAGACTGAATGCAGGCCTGCGGTATGTAAACAGCTCTTACAAAATAAGACTGCATAGGGAGAGGACAGTGATATGTGGAGGTGGGGGGACGACACTGGAGCCAGCATGAACAGTGAAGAGGGGATGATGTCATCCCCCCTTCAGTTAAGAAACAGCTGGGAGGGGAAGAAACGCTCCTGAATTTCAGGAAGTGAGACCATCAAGCTTCAACAGAACAGCCGAACTGAAGAAGCGATACTTCTCCTTTAACTATAGAAATATAGCCTTACATGGTGCTTTGTACAGCATCTTTCATGCACAAAACAATTTTTTTTCTCCATCCCTTGTTTCTGTTGTCTGATATTTTTACATTCGCTAGTACTGTATATAATTTTTATTGTACGTTTATTATGTCTGTAATAACATGTGTTTTGCTCAAGCACCAGACTATAACATCTTTTTACATCACATAGGAATATGTAGTTCAAGTACTACATTTTGTGTCCATTTCAGTGCTGCAATGACAGGTTCACTTTCTTGTCTTCATCTGGCAGATACAGAAGAGAAAGGTGCCATGGATGCTGATCAGCCTCTTTCACCAAAACCAGGTTCACTGCAGCAAGTGTTGACAACCAATATACCAGAGCCAGAAATACAGTCGGAAACTGAGCAGCCAGAGCAAGGTTGCTTTATATATTAATCATTCAACGTTATCAACATTTATTGTATGAGTTAAAAGGTGTGTTCCCATCTAGGACATTTATGGCACGTTAAGGATATGCCCTAAATGTCAGATAGGTGTGTTTCTCTAAGGTGGCATCCACACTTACCTCTTGAACCGGCTCCCAAAACTCTCTGATCGGAAAGGAAAATGACCGTGTTTGTTGCCTTCTTTGCTTGGAACTCCCTTGGATGTAAAGTAACCGCACAAATGTGGCCACTTCTCCCTGGAGTTTTGGGGGCTCTTTCTTAAGATTGGTGTGGGTCCCAGAGGTGGAATCTGCACCTATCAAACATTTATGGCAAATCCTATCACTGTTCCATAAATGTCTGAAATGGTAAAACCTCTTTAAGTGTTGTGTTGTGGTTGTAAATGTTGCAAATTATTCTATCCATCCTCCTTACTATAGAATCTCCTATAACTACTAACTGTCTTTTCCTACCTACATTCCTATCCTCACAAATACTAGTTAGGCTGTTGTAATTATTCTCTGTCTAAACAAACACTATGAGACACTGCATTGCAATAGACTTTACACATCTGCTGTGTGCCTCCCAGCACATCAAATATGTCCATTCCAGCGAGCTGAAGGCAGAGGATGGCCAAAGCCATGGAGCAGTATAGGTAGCAAGAAGAATAGAGGACATGATTACTGTCCTCCAGAACATTGTGTTGGGTGGGGGAATGCGGAGATAACCAGTGTATAGGACATCTCACACCAGGAGCATGGTCCTATGACTGCATGTGTGACAAGCTTACAGAGGTACTTCAGCTACAGATAGTAAATTAGCAATTCATACAGCACTTAAACAATCTGCTCACAATTTTTAAAAATTGTTAACTTCCTTTATGTAACATAAGTACTGTATTATCTTTACTACTTATTATCGTATTTTGTCTTACATAACATAAATAATATCATCTCCTCTGTTTATTTCTTGTACATATTAGGGTATGTTCACGTGGCGGAATTGCGCTTCAATACACCCGAAATGCTGATAGAGAGCAATGAATTATGCCCGTCTTCCCCCACGCATATTGAAAGCCAGGGGAAAAACGTGGCATGTCACTTCTTCCTGGAGTTTACGCGCCTGAGATGATTGAAGTGAATGGGGCCAGCCCTCCCTGCGCTGGCCGGCACGTACTTCTAAAACACCTAGCAGATTGTGGCCCGTACAATATGCGCTGCACTAAGCCGTGTAAACATACCTTTAGCCTGTGTTCATATTAGAAACAAGTCTGTATACCTGCTGGAAGGCACTTAGATATATACAGTGATGGCCAAAAGTATTGGCACTCCTGCAATTCTGTCAGATAATACTCAGTTTCTTCCTGAAAATGATTGCAATCACAAATTATTTGGTATTAATATATTCATTTATTTTGCTTGCAATGAAAAAACACAAAACAGAAAGAGACAAAAATCAAATCATTGATCATTTCACCAAAAACTTCAAAAATGGGCCGGACAAAAGTATTGTCACCCTCAGCCTAATACTTGGTAGCACAACCTTTAGCCAAAATAACTGCGAACAACCGCTTCCGGTAACCATCAATGAGTTTCTTACAATGCTCTGCTGGAATTTTAGACCATTCTTCTTTGGCAAACTGCTCCAGGTCCCTGAGGTTTGAAGGGTGCCTTCTCCAAACTGCCATTTTGAGATCTCTCCACAGGTGTTCTATGGGATTCAGGTCTGGGCTCATTGCTGGCCACTTTAGAAGTCTCCAGTGCTTTCTCTCAAACCATTTTCTAGTTCTTTTTAAAGTGTGTTTTGGGTCATTGTCCTGCTGGAAGACCCATGACCTCTGAGGGAGACCCAGCTTTCTCACACTGGGTCCTAAACTATGCTGCAAAATTTGTTGGTAGCCTTCAGACTTCATAATGCCATGAACACGGTCAAGCAGTCCAGTGCCAGAGGCAGCAAAGCAACCCCAAAACATCAGGGAACCTCCGCCATGTTTGATTGTAGGGACCATGTTCTTTTCTTTGAATGCCTCATTTTTTTCCCTGTAAATTCTATGTTGATGCCTTTTCCCAAAAAGCTCTACTTTTGTCTCATCTGACCAGAGAACATACTTCCAAAACGTTTAAGGCTTTCTCAGGTAAGTTTAGGCAAACTCCAGCCTGGCTTTTTTTATGTCTAGGGGTAAGAAGTGGGGTCTTCCTGGGTATCCTACCATGCAGTCCCTTTTCATTCAGACGCCGACGGATAGTACGGGTTGACACTGTTGTAGCCTCGGACTGCAGGGCAGCTTGAACTTGTTTGGATGTTAGTTGAGGTTCTTTACCACCATCCGCACAATCTTGCGTTGAAATCTCTCGTCAATTTTTCTTTTGCGTCCACATCTAGGGAGGTTAGCCACAGTGCTATGGGCTTTAAACTTCTTGATGACACTGCGCACGGTAGACACAGGAACACTCAGGTCTTTTGGAGATGGACTTGTAGCCTTGAGATTGCTCATGCTTCCTCACAATTTGGATTCTCAAGTTCTCAGACAGTTCTTTGGTCTTCTTTCTTTTCTCCATGCTCAATGTGGTACACACAAGGACACAGGACAGAGGTTGAGTCAACTTTAATCCATGTCAACTGGCTGCAAGCGTGATTTAGTTATTACCAACACCTGTTAGGTGCCACAGGTAAGTTACAGGTGCTGTTAATTACGCAAATTAGAGAAGCATCACATGATTTTACAAACAGTGCCAATACTTTTGTCCACCCCCTTTTTATATTTGGTGTGGATTTATATCCAATTTGGCTTTATGACAATTCTTTTTGTGGTTTTCCATTGAAGACAAATTAAATGAAGATAATAATACCAAAGAATTTGTGATTGCAATCATTTTCAGGAAGAAACTGAGTATTATCTGACAGAATTGCAGGGGTGCCAATACTTTTGGCCACCACTGTAGCACAGTATAGCCATAGGCTAAAACAGACCGAATATATTCAACTTGTGTCTGTGCTTGGTCTGTTTTTTTCTGCTGTATGCGCCTTAAGGCTATATCTACACTGCACAGCATTCCGATCGTACTTTTGGCGATTTTAAAAGCACCAAAAATACGATCGTTCAGGCAGCCCCATAGAGGACAATATAAAAAACGACCTGTACTCTCCACAGGTAATTTTTTTTTCTATGATTGTCTTTCGGTGGTGGCGTATTATACAACATGTTGTATAATACGCCGTCACTTTTAGTTTTTTCGGCATCTTCCCATACAATTGCATGGGCGATGGCAAAAAACAACCGCAGTTTTTGCACAAAATGTGACAAAAAACGCGGTCCTGCATCTGAAAAACACAGCCGCTTTCATCCGTTTTTTGTCTGATGCAGTGTAGTCCTAGCCTTATTGTGTTAAAAAATAGGACAGTGCACTATGCCATTCAGTCCTACTAACAACATGTACAGCCAAAAACAGACTACACAAGTTTACTATGTTTGCTTTGTTTAAGCCTATGTCTACCTAGCTACACCACAGTATACATCTAGATTCCTTCTAACAGGTATTCAGATGTACATGGCCAACATAGGCTAGCTTTCTACAACTTAGTCTTTTATTATATACACCGATGAGTTACTTGTTTGCACTTTTTTATTCATTGCTGTTATCCAGGAGAAAGAAAACTTTCTAGTGCCACATACAAGTGGGTACCTTGTAAGCCAATGACCATTATGAAATCTTCAGACATGACTAGCTAAAGGATATCATCCAGACCAGTGATCCATTAGAATGGCTTAAACATTGGCTTACAATGTAGCTGCCTCTAGTGGCACTAGAAAGAGAATTTTTTTTCCTTCTGAAGGAGAACCATTTTACATCATTTTTCAAGGAAGCATTGCTTGTTGGACGCCTTATATCTAATGGATCTTTGCAAAGAGAATCAGTACCTTCCTACTTTAGGCTTAGCTTCATCCTGCGTCAGACCTAACAGCATAGGTTTGTGTAGCTATTGTCCTAGCTCATGAAATACACTACTGTGAGTTCTGAAATTAATTTAGGACATAAATTTACTCCAGCGTCCCTGAGGTATATTAACATGGCGTATTGACTCCGTGTTTTACGCTTTTAGATGCGTGTTTGAATCCGTCTGTTGGACCACAGACAGACCCAAACAAGTATCTAACAAATAACAATGTAATTTACATGTACTTTTAATATGAAACCCGCATCGGCGTTCACACCAGTGATCGCTGATGCGTGTCTCATTGCATCTTTCGGATCCGTTCCAAGAATTGACATGTCAATTCTTGGTCTGAAAGACGCAGCAGGTCCCCTATTTAAAATGATAGGGTGCGATCCAGCTGCATGTTCGATACGTGGATCTGTTCAGGATCCCATCGACGCATGCGTGTTGTGATGCGATTTTCGGATTCAACGCAGATCCGAAAACATATCCCAAAACACGGTGTGAACATACCCTAACAACGTAATAAATTGCTTCAGCTACAGCCAAGTATTTGGCTTGAACCTGTCTTTGAATGCTATCTGCTTTTACACAGCACCACTCACTGTATACAACAGAATCCTATTGTTGAATCAGAATGTTCTCCATTCTTGTGCTGCTGGTTGCATGTTAATAACAGTGTGAGATTTTAATTTCTTCCCAGAAATTGTTTTGCCTGAAGTTCCTGAGGGAGCATATCCAGATGTGCCAGAGATAGAACCACTGAAACAGCTCCTGAACACATTTAATGAAGAGTGGCAATTGCTGGAGCCAGTGTTCGCTGACTCCTCTCAAGTAAATGTGACTTTCCTGGAAGTAGCTGATAAGTCATCAGAAATGTTTCTACAAGAGGCAGTGACATCTATGGAAAGTGAGTTTGCTTATTAGGGAAGATAAACCTCAAAGGAAATATTTTCACTCATCGTAAAATGAAAACTCATCGGCAAGACGCGTTTGTATGTATCTGTTTATTCATTTATACAGTACTGCTGTTATCTCATCAACATTGCATGAGCTCAAAAATTTTATAAAAATATAACCTTAGAACAAAATTAAAGTTCTCAAATGAAGGTTAAGCTGATCATCATAAATGATCAATAATTATCATTTATTACAAATACACAGTTGAGTTACATTATTATAACCACCAGCTAATATCCAGAGTAACCACTGTGTGCAGGACAGACAGCAGATGGGCTGAGAGTAAGGTCCAAGCTCGCTTTTCTGGCTGGTAGATCTGGTGACATGACCCTCACTACAAAGTCTACAGACAATCAGACTTAGGGTGCGATCCCACGGCAGAGGACAAATACCTGTTTTGCAGCCGTCCCCGTGGTGGGAGGGCGGACGGCTTGTCTCCGCGATGAGCGGAGAAAAGCCCTCCCCCTTCACATTCACAAGCACAGTTTCCATCCAAAAAGCGGACGGAAGATTGTGCTTGTAGAATGCTTTGCGGCCAGATCGTGGGTGGAAAAAACGCCGGACGGAAAAAGTGCAGTGGGGATGTGAAAGGTTTTCCCTAAGCACCATTG
>JAODAL010002384.1:0-197709 GCA_025379985.1 Phyllomedusa bahiana | reverse complement strand
TTTTTTTTTTGTTTCATTAATATACTTTGTATCCGACATTGCTGGTAAAATCCATATCAAATAGGATGTTATGTTTTTACTGCAGCTGTCATGTTTACCCCCCACAGAAGGGTCTTTTCTGTCACGTTTGCCTTGGGTGACCCCTCCCTGACTGCTCAGAACCCTACAGACATAGCTGATACTATTACATAATGCTCAAGATTATTATCCACACCGATATGAAGGGCCAGCCATTGGGAAGTCTGTTGTAATGCGGACTAGACAACTCTGCTAAGAGATCCCAAATTTGGGTTTTCTGGGGGAAAGGGAGAGGGTAAAAAGAGGCGTGCTTTACCATTAAGAGCTGACCCTCCCTGGGGCCGGACCTGGGCCCCTGCCCCTTTGATGTGTCGTCGGACGGAAGGGGGTTGTACTTTTGGGTGAAACAAGGGGCCCCCCATTTAAAGTGTGTGCAAGAACTATGCTTGGAAAATTTGTAACTGCCAGTAAGTATCATTCTTTTCTATTTCCCTTTTTTCATGTAATAACCTTTCATTTTTTACTTTCTGCCTAATTGTAATTAATTTGTTGCTGCCAAATCAATCACCCGCTTACAGAAACATCCCCCAAGAGACTTGCAGTGAATGCAGAAAGGGGCGTAAAAAAGTTTTAAAACTAAGGAGGGGGGTCGAATAATTTGGCACGCCCACTTTTTTTTTTTTTTTTTTTTTTTTTTTTACAAAAGTTTAAAATTTATCCAATAATTTAGTTCCATTTACAATTGTGTCCCCCACTTTTTGATTCTTCAAAAAAAAGATTAAAATTTTATTTTTATGTTTGAAACCTGAAATGTGGCAAAAGGTTTTAAAATTCAAGGGGGGCCAAGTACTTTCCAAGGCACTGTTTATATTTAGTAGATCACAAAATGATACCCCCCTCACTTTTTTGTAAATGTTGTTTTAATCTTTTTCATGGATAAAAACTGATATATACACTTTGATACAATGAAAAAGTATCAGTGAAAAGCTTATAGAATTTTTAAAATTTGGTGTGGCCCTCAAAAAAAACTACACAGCCATAAATGTTTTGGGCTAAACCGCTTGCAAAAAATACATCCTAAGTGAAAAGGGACAAATTTGAGCCCAATTTTCCTTTTCCCCCCACGCTAATGGTCTTGTTGGTTTTTACAAGGTCTCAGGTGTGATTGGAGCAGGTGTTTTAAAATTTTGGGGTCTTGCTCCTCACTTTCAAAATTAGCCCTATGTAAAGGGTCTAAGGATCTGAAAAAAAAATTTTTCTTTCATAAAGATGGCCCGGGCTATAAAAAAATTCCCAACCCCCCAAAAAAAGAGCTCGCTCGGGGCGACCATGCAGCCTTTTAAAAACACAGGGTGCCTCAAACCCCTAATCTTGGTCGACCAAATAAGTTGAGCATATGCTCAATGTCATATCCAGAGATTGTCTTTTCAAAATAGACCTAGGAGAACCGCCCATTTCCCGGAGGGATAGTGGTGGGGTGGGTGGGGAGCCTGTCAGTGCTCGATTTTATGCCACGACTGCATAAAATTGGTCTCGGGCTGTCTTTCCAGAAGGGGGGCCTTTCTAAAGATGATGCACAAAAACCCCCAGAAAGTTTACTGAAGACAAATAGCAAGGCAGGAATTACTAAAACCATGCCCGGGCGATGAATGAAGATAAACTTTTGGTTCAGATGGTGCGCTGTGTGGCGACAACCGGGTGACGAGTCAAAGAAAAGTGGTCTTCCCTAAAAAACAGGGTGGGGGGGAGTATCGGTTTGGCGCTGCAGGAATGTGCTTGCTGGGGGGAGCTACAGTTCATTGGGGAACCATGAACCCCAACTTTACGTGATATACAAGCAGAGCATGACCCCCTCCCCCCAAAAAAATGGCCCACAGGGAGTATTCCAATTAAAATCGGGCCCAAAATCTCCAAGAGCCCACTGCCTGCAAAAGAAAATAAGGGAAAAAGAGGGTCAAGCATGTCTCCAGCCTAAACCCCGATAGGCACTCTGGGCACCCTCAAAGGGAAAGGGTCGAGCGTCTTGTAAAATGGTACGACCGAATATTTTGGGGAACATACCTTTTTTAAGGGCCCTGATTCATCATGGAAAAGGTTTCGTGGCAACCGAAAAGTTAGTAACTCCCCCCCCCCAAGAGCTTTTAAAGGCGTGCGGGAAAATAATGGAACACACAAAATATGACCTTTTTGGGACAAAATTTTTGTCCTTTTATCCCTTTAAAATTTTGTGGCCAGCGGTTTAGACATGATGCTTGTGTTAATTTATTTTTAGGCACAACCAAAATTTTAAACTGTTATACAACTGTCATGATACTTTATTTTTGAAACAAATTTCATTTCCTTAGTGTTGTCCCAACAAAAGGTATTAAAAAAAAATATTTCAAAAGTGAGGGGGGTCTCATTTTTGTGAACTTTTAACTACTTCAATTCTATGGAAATCCCCTCCGAATAAAAAGTAATATTTTTTTTTTAAATCACAGGGTAAACACCTTATCAAAACAAACCAGAAAGAATAGAGCAGCTGCATCTAAAATGAAAATCAATAATTTTTAAAAAAGGTCATAATGAAAATCCTGTCATTTTAGGTCTAAAGTTTATGTAAAAGCTTACATATCTCCATGGTAACAAACAAGCAAACCTTGTGTAGTCTGATCCTGTAGTCATATTGCCTTAAAGGGATTGCGTCACAATTTTTTTTTTTTTTTTTTTTTGCAGTAAAGTGTGGGGTTACTATAACCCTTTTTTTTTTATAGTTGCAGTATTTTCAGGTGAGCTTTTAAAAAGATATAGAATCTTTGTGTACAAAACACTGCCCCGCAGAACCCTATGTACTGTGTGAATTGCACTACACACAGGGAAAAGCTTAAAAACACTGTGGATAAAGGGACTAAACAATCCAAACTGAAATTTTTCAGCTTAGAGCCCTCACAGCCCCCCTGCGTGAACCCTTTAGCTCTGTCTAGTGTCTGCAGGGGGAGGCAGCCATGGGGTGGGCCAGGGAGCAGCTATGAATGTCTGCTCAGCCGCTCTGGTTCCAACAAGGGGTCCAGAGAACAGCAGAGGTGGGTAGTTATCCTTTTCAATTTTGCAGACAATGACTGATGTGTCCTCGTTTCCCATAAAGTATCTGTTTTGTCGCTACGTTTTTGCCAAGCCAAGATTTTTTCCCATAATAAAGTTTCTCGCTTCTGATGCAAAAATACTTTTTGTTTTTCAGATTTTTTGGGCAAAATCCGATTTTAAATTTCCCTTTTCTTTAAGATTTTACACTAAAAAAGTTTTCTCGCTTCTGACAAAAAAAGTGACCCCGGGGGTTGTCCATTTTTTTTGGGCCCCCTTTTTGGGTCCGTTTTCCAAGAATTGACATCAATTCTTTTAAACGAAAATGCGCAGGAGCCCTATTTTAATTTAGGGAGTATCCCGCTGCACCAACACACATCCAAACAAGCGATGTTTTGGAACAGTTGGATCTGTTTTAGATCCAATTGCTGCATCGTTTTTGGATCCTATTTTCGGATCCAACACAAATCCATAAATGCAATAATGCGCTTTACATCCCTTATGTAGGCGGAGTCACACCCAATGGCTTCATTTATGCACACATTAAAAACCAGACTTGAAGACAATCAAAAAACACACCAAAAAACGGCCGTTTTTTCAGCAGCTTTTGACCGGCAGGGGACAAAAAAAACTCAGTTTTCGGGAGGGTTTTAGGAGTTGGTTTTCAGGTGGTTTCTTGTCCACTGCAGGGTAGGCATAGCCTAATGTTCACATGTGAACGAAACGAATATTAGTTCTTAGGATATGTGGATACCTGTGAGCAGGGATGCAGACATATACTGTGGCGTTCCTTCCGCATATCCATAATGAAATAGAGTAGTGGTATGTACACACGGCGTCTCTGGATCCGTGTTGGGTCCGAAAAGCGCATCCAAAAACGCAGTGTCTTTCGGATGCAAAGCGCAGCTGAGTGTTTGGATGTGTGTTGAATGCAGCAGGATCGCACCCTAAAGTTTTAAATAGAGCTCCTGCTGCCTCTTTCGGACCAAGAATTGATACAGAACAGATCTGAAAGATGCAGTGAGACACACATCAGCAATCACTCGTGTGAATGCCGATGCATGTTTCTAATAAAAAGCCATGTAAAAATCACACTGCTATTTATTCGGTACGTGCTTGGGTCCGTTTGAGGACTGACAGACGGACAGACCCAAACACGTATCCAAAAGCGTATGTTACATGGAGTCAAAGATGTTGTGTGAACATACCCTAAGTGTAATCACAATTTCACTCTGGTTATTCCTTTTTCAGCTATGGATACACAGCAGCTCTGTATGGTGTCCTCAGTCTCAAACAAAATGGTGATTCAGTGGCTACAGAGTCTACAATCCACCTCCCCCTCCTTTTGCACACAGGGGAGGGGGAGGCATGTGAGGTCACCACCAGACCAGCCCACATTTACAGCAGTGCTATATTTCATCCAGTTTGTCCTTCAGGAGAAGCCTTTTTTATTTTGGATGTGCTCCCTCTGGTGGCTAAGAGTGGGAAATATTGAAAATTATTATGCATTTTTTTAATATTTACCACAAATTGAACGAAAGAAAAAATATACTAAAAATGTAGACATAAATGAACACACAATACTTCATCAATAAAAAAAAATAAAATCTAATGCTTATTACTATGATGGCCTTTTCTCTTCATAACTATAGTCCAAAAATGTCAACAGCACTCCAAAAAATACCAAGTTAGTAGATCGTCATCACAAACTGGATTTCATACAACGGTCCACAAAATAGCCGAGAGCATCCCATGTATAGAAAAATAAAACTACTATGTTTTTTGTAACTCCCAACAGGTAAAAAGCAAAATGTTTCACCCCACACATGGATTGAAGCTTGATACAGACTCCTGCACTGGTTAAAGCATGGAAGTTACAGTAAAGATGGAAGTTTCTTGATATGTTATAACATGTGGATTATGTTGACTATTATTTTTTAGCTTTCTCCCCTCAGTCCGTCAGTCAGAGCTCTCTTCCAACCTGCAGGTGTCAGTAGAGATTCCCATCTGCAAATTCGGCAAGAAATGCAATCAATTGCCCCCGCTTTAACCCCTACCCCCCCTCTTAAGGAAAACCAACATTCTGTCAAAAGAGATTTTTAGAGGATTCTGGATATTAAAATTTGAACCCTAAAGGCTGATCTAATGTATTACCTGCCCCCCCCCCCCCACCCCCCCCCATTTTATTTACCTAACAATAAAATGCAGTTTATCTTTTGGTCTCTGATACATTTTGTTAAAGGGTCTTCCATTTAAAGCTTGTAAAAGCGTTCACTCCCTGATTACGGCGCCAATCTATGCCACTGGACGCTCTGCGTGGGGACACTCTCGCTTCTGGATCGACCGATTGGTAAACGGAGATCAGGCAGTCGACACTAGGATTCCTCCTTGAATGTCTGCACTTCCGCTCCAGCTAATTCTTCAAACACAGCAAAAAATTAGTACAGCTAAACAAAATATTAAATCCTAGGCCCGTCCTCAGCCAATAACTTAAACCGTACAGAGTGTCTCCTCTCTTAGCAGTGGTCGGGTCCTACTACCCTAGCCCCAACCAAACATGTACAATATAGACCTTGGGTCTGCTTCTCTCAATGCTAGGGAGAAAGCACCCGGACTCTCTCTAAGGCAGGGCTGCAATACGGTCCTCACTGACTGTGTGCTCACACTTCCCCTTTGTCACACTTAAGACCAGACTATTTATACATGCTCCTTGAGTATAGACACAAGCAGCTGAGCAATACTCTCCATAAATTAACATCCCTGAGTAAATTTAATCCTACCCACTGGTTACCCACCTGACAGACCTGCTGACATTCCGTCACTGACATGCCAGCATCTTGATAACAAATACTCCTTTGAACTCATGCTGCTCTGCATGAACATCAAGTTGGCGGAGAAATGCGACTATTTTAAGGTCGGCACAGACAATACCCCTCCCTTTGATAACGGCCGTAAGGCCTTTCACCTTGCACATATCTTCTCCAGGCTCGAAAGCTGCTTATTTGGGGTATCACATCCCTGCAAGGACACTCTGCAGCTGTTTACTTTGAAGGGACACATTACTTTCACCGAAAGTGAGTAAGGTGTCATCCACCATCCGCTACTCTATCACTCTTTTCCAGCTACTCTGTGACTTGCTGCTCATCCAGTTAACACCTATGTTGGTAACCTGTTGCTAGGACAAACGCCTCCTAAACCAAGGAATTATGCTATTCCTCTTGTTCATGAGCCTGGTTGATCTATCATAATGGTTCTCTCTGAACTTCTACCTGTTGCCCTGGTTAACCTCTCTCACTACATCCTCAGATGCTAAGACCCAGGGAATCTATACCGATCTATCCGCAGGTTCCAGCACTCACTCAGGCTATATTGGGCAACTGCCAGGTCACAATCTTTCTTTTCCCAAACCAATAGAGCCTGGGAGCTTGTTTTGGCACCAACGTACAACTCAGCGAATATCCTAGAGTATCTCTACCATCACCCTGGTAGCAGCATTGTCTACCATTGCCTGACTGGTCCCTACTAAAAGACCAATCAGGGCACTCACCATAATCCTGAGACATTCCCATACACTTTTCTTCATGACTCACCTTCATGTTTCTGGAGTCGCAGGACCACCTATGGGGCCTAGATTTCTCTCCACTACAAGACCCTTGGAAACGTCACTTCATCACATGGAACTGCCACACCCCAAGTATTTGGCCCATGTTCCCTTATTCAGACAGGTGTACTTTCCTCTGACATGGCCTATCATACCCTGCTCTGTAACATTAGAGACCCCGCTGCATTGCATCTCATAGACCTGAGTAGCCAGCCTCTGTCCCAAAACTATATCTCCATTACGCTAGTTTAAAAACCTCCGGGGCAGGGGGACAGAATCCCTTTCTAGGACCATGTTCATAACTGATCATCTCCACAGCAGTGTCTTGACTTTCTCCCTTGCTGTGGGATTTTCCACCATCGCTCCTATCCAATGGGGAGCCTGGTCTCCCTTATGCCTACCATCAATCTCCACTGCATTATTTGTCATCTCACAACTATCTGTTACTTCCCTCTTTTTTCTCTGTACTCACCTTGTGCTTGAGCACCATACTCCCTCGCGTGTCTAGCATTTCCCAATGGGGAGTTTCTTCCTCCATATCTCCAGTCCCCATTCCCCAGAAGAACTCTAGTGCCCGTTAGGACCACCCCTGCCCTGGCACGCTTAAGGTCTTGTTCCTTAAGTCAAAAGGAACTTGTCCCTGGTTCACACCCTTTTCTCCATTAGAGTCTGCTATGTCTATGGTGCTACTTGGGGTCTTTTATTCCCTGGACCCAATTACTTCACCCCTCTAGCAGGGAACCCCCTTTCCCGTCTTGCCTTTCCCTGTCATGCAACATGTTTTGCAGGGTGTATTTCTTGCAACACTTCCCCTTTTCTAGATCCTGTGCAGAAGGCACTTTTTTTCTTAGAGTGACATTGGTTTCACAATAAGAACACATTTTCCTTCAGGGCCCATCACTTCCGGGACTATAATTTGCACTATTGGCTGTGTCCACCACTCCCTGGGGGGCGCTTGAATTAAACGTTACATCAGTTCACACAGTGCGCTTGGTCAGTGGTAAAACCAACAAAAAAATGGGCAGCACCAATTCTCCACAAGGGGGTTTTAAATATCTAAGTTTGTGCATCAGCCAGCCCCTGGTTGTGTAACCCTTGAACACACCAACAAGATAGCCGGGAATGAAAAATGCAAAGGGCAGCCCCGAGGGTTTTAAAAACAGGAACTCTTTACCCAAAAGGAGTACAAAATGCAAGTTTCGCCTTTTCCTGTGGCCTTTCTCAAGCAGACAAATCAAAATGTATAAAAGCACCAAATCACTCACGGCCACTTTTTAGGTACACTTGTCCAACTGTCGTTAACACTTAATTTCTAAACCCAAATCACATGGCGGCACCAGTGCATTAGGCATGTAGACATGTCAAGCAACTCTGCCATTCAAACGAGCATCAGTGGGGGAAAAAATTGGTGCTTTGGACGGGATGCTGTTTGCCAGAAGGGTGGTCTGAGTTTCGAAATGCTTGATCTCCTCTGGGATTTTCCCCCGCCCATCCATCTCTAGGGTTTTACTGATAATTTCACTGCAAAGAAAAACTCAGTGAGCGGCTCCTGTCTCGAATCACTGTGTTGAGCCCAGAGGTAAAAAGGAGAATGGGCAGATGTTTCCCCAGCTGATAGGAAAAGGCCAACCAGTCGACTCAAATAAACTCACTCTGTTACAACCAAGGAGGCAGAAGACATCTCTGACCCCGTTTACCAGAGGTCGCTTTTATGGCGGGGATGGGTTTAAACCCCTGGACCCCAATTACCACCCCTCAGGGTGCCCCCTCCTTTCAGCTTATGTCATGAACACTGAGGGTGTATTTGCCAAGCCTCATCGAAATTGTACAGGGGATTGGTTGGAAAAAACGTTTCCAAGGTTGAACTCTTTTTCTTGCTCGGCCATTAAATGGTAGGGTCAGGAATTTGTGCTTTGTCCCCCAAACTAAAGCTGGGCCATCCTGCCTTGAATTCAACGGTTCAGTGCGTCTGGTGGTGGTGAAAACATAGTGAGGGCACATTTTCTTGCCAAACTTTCCTTTGGGCCCTTGGTACCTTAAAGCATCGTTCAAACACTTGTGGAATAAAAAATGCCCACGAAGAATTGAAAAGGCACTCTTTATGCCAAAGGGGTCAAACAGTTACTAGCATGGTGTACTTCTCAAAGTGGCCGATGATGTAATATTCAAAATACAAGGTCCTCCCACCTGCTGTTTAGACCAATGGTATCTTCAATGTGGTCATTAATCAAACAACAAACATATGAGACAGCAATGGTAGATTAAACATAGTGACAAATCACATTAAAAACAATCAATATTACCATAGTGACAACCCTCGGCTCACACCTAGGCAGGGATGCATGATTGTTACCTCACACATGGTCTCAGGGTCCTGCCGACCGTACTGCGCATGACCGGAAGTTCGGTGCCGGTACCCGCGCTCACACATCCGGAATAATGCAAAGGCATACCGCGCATGTCAACAGCCTAAACGCCGATATAAATATGGCATCCACGGCCTCCCTCTTACTAAGTGCGCAGGTCTGGACTAATGGTCCAATCCAACTCGCGCATTTAGAATTTAATTATCCATCCTGTATTTACATGAATCATGTGGCTGTATATATATTTTTTAATACTTGTTTTTTTACCTTTTAGATGACACCCTCGGCTTTTCTCTTTGACGGGATTATATTTGTTTTTATTTTTTTGCACAATTAAAGTTTTTTGTTTAAAATGATTAGGGTTCTATTTGTTACATATATTTAATATGGAATTTTTGCAATAAAGATTTAATAATCATAAATTTATTTTCTGTGTGCTTATGATAGGGTCTAGATAGTATGAATTGTAATATTAACATACCAGTGGGGATAGAGCATTCCTATGAGAAGTGGATTTTTTTCTATTTCTGTGTGCTTCCATCTAATTATGATAGGGTATTGCCCCCTTTTTTTTTCTCTCTTTTGGGACAATTATATACAATGCACACTTATGACTTTAGTCTTTTTTAGTTAACTCTATTGAGCGTTCACATCGGTTAATATTCTTTGTTTATATGTATAAATAACCCATAATAACGGCAGGCCCCCTGTAAAAATATGCGGAGTTGGATTGGGACCATTAGTCCAGACCTGCGAAATTAGTAAGAGGGAGGCCGTGGATGCAATCTTTATATCGGCGTTTAGCCTGCTGACATGCGCGGTATGCCTTTGCATTATTCCGGATGTGTGAGCGCGGGTAGCGGCACCGAACTTCCGGTCATGCGCAGTACGGTCGGCAGGATGCTGAGACCATGTGTGAGGTAACGATCATGCATCCCTGCCTAGGTGTGAGCCGAGGGTTGTCACTATGGTAATATCGATTGTTTTTAATGTGATTTGTCACTATGTTTAATCTACCATTGCTGTCTCATATGTTTGTTGTTTGATTAATGACCACATTGGAACATACCATTGTCAAAAACAGCAGGTGGGAGGACCTTGTATTTTGAATATATTTGTGCTTTTATACATTTGTGATTTGTGCTGCTTGAGAAAGGCCACAGTGTAGTGGCTGAAACGTTGCATTTTGTACTCCTTATGGAATAAAGAGTTCCTGTTTTAATCCATCTGGTGCTGCCGTTCGCATTTTTCTATTCCTGGTCAGTGGTAGACCCATTGACCATCTGGAACCCAGGTGCTTCACTTACAACTACGGGGCATTCGTACTCATGACTTTTCCCCACCGGAAGAGCATTGGATACCTTGTTGCTACTGGTAACCACCTTAGCTCTCCTGGACATGATCGTGTTAGCCCTTTTCTCCTGGTTATCTCTCACAGGACACAAATCCTCTACAGTACTCCTAACGTGGTTAACCCCAACCTCTAGGGGCATACCTGAGCTAGGTTGCTCCACTGCTGGAGCTGTCATTTCCAAAAAAGCTTGTTCACTCTCTACACTAACTTCATTATTGTCCAGGGACATCTTTCCCTGGGCACTTCTCTTATAGCCCTGTCTAACTGACTTATTGCAGTCATGTGCAGGGATGTTTCCTTCACATCCCCCGCAGGTGCAGCAGACGTCTGACTACTACTGGCACCCTCCTGTTCAGACAGAGCATTTTTCACAAAAATAACATTTTCAATAGACGACTCAGCATGTAATACATTCAGTCCATCAGACTTGACCAGTCCCACCCCAACAGTCCTGCAACTGCTTCCTGGAGTCTTCTGGCCTGGCAGCACCTCAGGACCTCCGCCCAGCACGGCCAAGTCCTCACACAATTCATGTGTACGTTTAACAATGTCACTTGATGTGTCATTAGTAACAGGAAGGCCCGGTTCACATGGCTCATTCAAGCCGTAATTGCAGGACGGATCCCGCCCGCAATACGGCTTGAATAAGGGGCGGGGACATGGGCGCGGCGGGGGAGCTGCCCGCCGGCCCCATAGACAATGCATTATTTACGGCGCGTACGCGCCGTAAATAATGTGCATGTCACTTTCTCCGCCCGCGGCGGATTCGCCGAGCGGAGAGGAGCGACAGAATCCATAGTTCTCTATGACAACTGTGGATTACCGTAGTTACTGGGACGGATTGGAGCCTTACTGAAGCGCAAATCTGGTGCGCAGTACGGCTCCAATCCGTCCCAGAACAAGCAGTGTGAACATGGCCAAACAGTCTTATCCCATTCCAGTCGGGTCTCCATGCTTTGGACAATGTCCCTGTACCATCTGGACACAGCTCGATGACAGTCCTCATCAGTCAGAGGTGGGATTCCACCCACCTGGAACTCCTGGGTCTGGGGCTGTGACTCCTCTGGCTCCCTGATGAGAAAACAGTCAACAACACCTCCTGCCGCTGTGGGACACCTCCAGCTAGACTCCCTCTTCTGCATAGTGGCAGCGGTTCCCTGTGGATGAAGTTGGTTGCCCTTGGAAACAGCAGCATGTCTGTCACTTAGGGACTCCATTTTATCTGGGCGTACATTTATCACATCCTGTTTGGCATTTAGACTGCTCATTAGTGAGGAATCGGCCCCCCCCCCTGTTCTTAAGGACTTTAACAGGGGACAATTCCAGCTCTTCCCTTTTAGGCAGTGGCACAACAGTCTCTGCAGGGGGCACTTTCCCAGACATGGCGCTATCTCCACCTGGCGCCACCTCTGGCCAACAGAACTGCCAGAATAGTGGATAGTCTCTGCTAAGTTTGATTTCAACCCACAGCCCCTCATATATCTCAAGCACTTGATTGACAGCCCCATGACAAGTCTCAAACCCTATCACCACCGTCTCACCAGGTCCTGGTCGGTTCCTCAAAAAGGGTATTACTTCTGGGTCAATTCTGGAGACGTTCTGCCGACAGTCCAGATCAACTTCAAATGGGATCCCACCCACTCGCCATTACTAACAGTTTCTCATACGGGCCTAAACCACCTTTCTGCGGAAGAGATGGGTTGCTCCTGGCAACAACAGAATCCAGGTCCCTTTTTGACTTGCCTTTGCCCCGCCTGGGCTTTTCCTTAGAAGGACAGCCTGGCATTTTGCCCTCCAGACATTCCTCACAGCCACAGTCCGGTCCCCCTTCCCACCAGGGCTTTGGTTGATTAAGGTAGGGAGGTACAGCTTGCTGGGAGGTCCTGGGGTGTACTAACTCACACATGACCTGCCCTCCCCACCAGGACTTTGGTTGGTTATGGTCATCTGGTGCTGCTTGTCGGGTGGTCCCGGGGTGCACTAGCTCACACATGACCTGCCCTCCCCTCCAGGACTTTGGTTGCTTCCTGCGACCCATGCTTTCTCCAGCTGGTAAAAGTTCAGACAGCACCAGTCTCTTTCCAGCAAACACACAGTCCCTGTGCTGGGGGGTCTGGCCCTTTCAAAGCGGCTGTAGCAATCCTATGCAGCCTTGCAGGATCAGCAAACCAGTCCTTCCAATGCACAGTCACTTTTCAGAAGCAGTAATGGTTTGGCTGCTGGCCCTTTAACATAACCCCTGCAGCCTCAACACTGTCAAAATTCATCAGTCCACTGGTTCAGCACTCTTGTGCCCATTCAATTGTGCCACACACGCACCAATTCTTGCACCACTGCGCCACTTTAGTTACTGTGTCAGTCCTGAGGCCGACGTGCCCATTGCATACGTCCACCATATTTAAGCGTTCAGTCATGTTCAGCCGCCATCTTGGCCCGACCTGGGGGACACTCTCGTTCTGGGATCGCCGCTTTGGTAAACGGAACAGCAGGTCGACACAGGATTTTCTTGAAGTCTGGTCTCCGCCATCTTTATTCTTCAACACAGCAAAATATATACAGCAAACAAAATAAATCCTAGGCCGTCCAGCCACTAACTAAACTTACAGAGAGTCCCTCTCTAACAGTGGTCTGGGTCTACTATCCAGCCCCACAAACATGTACTCACACTGTATAATAAAGTCCTTGGGTTTGGCTTCTCTCAAGCCTGGGGGGAAAGCACCCAGGATACTCTCCTAGGCAAGGCCTGCACACGTCCTCCACTGACTGTGAGCCACACTCCCCCCTGGTATACTGAAGACCAGACTATTTAACAGGCCTGAGTTGGACAAGCAGCTGAGCAACTCTCCTAATTACCACCTGAGTAATTAACTCCTGGTTACCCTTGCCAGACTGCTGACCTTCCTCACTGACAGCCAGCAACTTGGTAACCCATACCTTGGAACTCAGCTGCTGCAGAACATCTAGTGCCGGAGAAATGCGATCTTTTAAGGTCGCACCGCCACAAGCTACTGCGGGGACTAACAAAAATCTCATCTAACAAAAATTTGTATGAAAGCATTGAGCCATGAAATAGGAGGGATAAAAAAAAACAACACAATTCCGCCATTGTTTTTTTGGTTTCATTTTTAC
Source organism: Phyllomedusa bahiana (assembly GCA_025379985.1). NCBI lineage: Eukaryota > Metazoa > Chordata > Amphibia > Anura > Hylidae > Phyllomedusa > Phyllomedusa bahiana. The sequence goes on along the minus strand of JAODAL010002384.1, from coordinate 184,181 downwards.
AGCGCTCACCTTGTGATAATTTTACCATGCAGGTCGGCACAGTTACAATTATATAAATGTTATATAGCTTTTTTAGGTTTTATTACTTTTCCACAATAGAAATATGTTTATAAAAAAAATGTGTTTTTTATGTTGTCATAGTTTGATCCTCATAACCTATTATAATTGTTTCTTTTTGCGTTTCCATAGATTTCCTGAAAAAGTTTTTTTTTTGGATTTGGAGCCGATTAAGGGCTTATTTTTTGTGGGATGAGTTGATAGTTTTATGGGCACCATTATGTGATTCATAAGACGCTTTGATTGCAATCCTGGTAGTGTTTTTTATTTTTATTTTTTTAGTGGTCACCGTGCAGTATAAATGTCATGATAGGAGTTAATTGCGGGCGATGCAGCATGATCCCATGTTGCGATCGTGCAAGCTCTACTTGTGAGCTTGCGCGATCCTCGTGACGTACCCATATGTCAATTTGCAGGAAACGTCAATAAGGGGTTAAAGAGCCGAATCACCAGCCAGCTCAATGCTTGCCACATGCAGGTATAGTTTTGGCCACATGCAGCTTCCAGCGCATGTGACCCTAGATTATAGGGGGCTTTTCACCACAGGTTTTCTTAGACATGAGCTGTTTCTCTCTGTCTTACAGCTTCACACCCAAGGGTGGGTCTCTCCTCCCAGTAGCCGTGTCTTCCCTCACTGAAGACTGGTGACATCACAAACCGTTGCTGCTCCCTCCTGAGTCATTATCATTCTGGGTGAGCAGTGGGAGGGAGAGGATGTCATATCTCTGCAAACCTTCAGTGGTCAGTTCTCATGCCTGGAGAGCTGTCACCTGCCTCCCAGTTATACATACAGTCTGAAATGATGAAAAATGTTAGAGATGTAAAATGCTCCCCCCTCTGTTATCAGGTAGGAGCTAGAGGGGGAGCAGAATGTATAAGGCCGTGTTAAATGGGAAGGAAGGTGGAAAACAGCATCTAGCAGCTAGAGATTCAGTAATTGCCCAGATCCTTCACACAGAGCCATCACTGGGAGAGGAGCATAGAGAGGAGCTCAGGCAGCCTTAGTTCTGTAGATTCTGGTCATGTAAATTTGCACCTAAAAATCAAAAAAAGTTTATTTTTATTATGTTATCAGTATTTAGTAAATCCGCCATTGGCTCTCAATACTGCCTGAATCCGTCTAGTCCCTGGATCAGATTCAAGCATGTCTTGACCGAAATTTCTTCTACACATTCCCAATGTTGGTACATACTGGACTTCGGTACAAATACAGCTTTTTCTTCAACTCTACCCACAAGTGTTCAATTGGGTTGAGGTCTGGGGACTGTGGAGGTCAATATAGCAACTTTACTTCATTATCATTGAACCATTTATTCGCCAATCTCAATGTATGCTTTAGGTTGTTTTCCTGCTGGAACACTATGTCATCCTTTTCATACGCATAGTACTCGAGTGTACAAAGTAACTCATCTTGTAGGATACAGCTCAGCATTAAGATCAACATCGATCCTTGTCAAGTAGCCAACAACTTTGGCTATGTAACATCCCCGTGTCATCAGGCTCCTCCACCGAACTTGACAGTTTCTTCAAATTTCTCGATCCGTTAGCCTCATTCTTTCAGACCCATTTCTCCCTATTAGAGCCCGGTCTATTAAACTTTCATCTCATTGCTCCAAATCATCAGTTTTCATTCTTCTATTTTTCTTACTTTTTTTGCAAAATCAAGCCAACACTACTTATGAAGAGATTGAAGTAGAGACTTCACCTTTTTTTTCGGGCCATCATTCCAGACTTGAGTAATACGCGTTGCATAGACATCTGTGATCTCGCTCTTACGAAGCATACGAGCCACCTTCACTGCCGTGTCTGTCGCATTAGTACGGATAGACCTTGTAATGAGCCAACTTGTCGACACTGATATTTTGCCTGGACGTCTACTTCTTGGCTTTTGAACGGATTGATGGACTTCATTTCATGTTCTTCCAGCTGTCATGGCCTCACATGATGCAGTTTGGCAATTTTCTTGGCCCAGAGACCGCTATCGATCAGCTGGATGATGCTGCTTCTCTTTTCTTGGGAAATCATCTTCATGGCTGCTCGTACCAGTGACCTTTTGTTTGAGAATCAGCTTAACACATTGAGCTATTAGGTAATGTGAGAACAGGTTGTAATTTGTAGCCTAGAAGAAGAAAAAGATTGTCCCACCACCAAGAGCAAAACAGTAACAATGCAGTTACATGACAAGAACCTGCATAACTAAGCATATGTTAAATAGTTGCAGGTCAACGTTATGTATGAAATAGCCAAGATGATTGTCTATAAAATGATGGTAGTCTCATGATCAAAGCTGTAGTGGATGGTGAGATATGGAGCCTGAAAGTCTCTTGGCCAGGGGCGTGGAGTCGGAGTCGTTAAATGCACCAACTCCAAAAATATATAATAACTTGGTACAGTTAGTTCAATGCAGCGTCAAGAGCAAGAGGAATTGGGTCCTGCCAGTGCTACTGCTATGATGTCTTCAACCTTATCAGATGAGGAGTTTAATTTTGAAAAGTATTTGGATGACATGGAGCAGGCAAAGTGCTGCCCCAGGGGAAAAGATTCCGCTCCCACACCAGATTGACCAGATTTCAGCAAAATTTTTCACTTGCTTTCAAAGTAGTAGAAGAGTTCAACCGTTCATCAGCACTGACTGTGCATGAGGCAATTCCTTTATACCCCGAGATTGTTAGAGATGTTGCCCATGTGGTCACCACTTTGCCACCAACCTAAGTTAGTGAAGAAAGGCCGTTCTGTAGCCTGGAAATGATGAGATGAGGTCATCTATGAAGGAGGATCTGATGGAGGCGATACTATTTCTCAGAACAAATCCAAAGGCTTACTCCACAAATGTTATTCAGGACGTTTTTTGCTGAAAACAGCTTTATTTCTCACTTACTGCAGCATTTTGCGTATATAAATTTTTTTTTTACGTTTTTTTGTGTTCTAAAGTTGTATTCAATAAACATATTTTACACCGACAAGAAAAAGGGTAAAAATGTTTTGAACTTTTGACTTTCAGGCTCCTTATCACACCCTCTATTACATCTTTCAATTGGAGACTACCATCATTTTATAGGCAATCATCTTGGCTATCTCATATATAACTTTGCACAACAGGCTAAATAGTTACATTGCAGCAATCTGACCTGCAACTGCATGGTTTGTGTTTTGCTCCTGGTGGTGGAACAATCTTTTCTTCTTGTTACTACAAATTACAACCTGTTCTCACATTCCCTAATAGCTCAGTGTGTTATTAGGCCGATTCACAAGCGAACGTTCAAAGAAACAATGAAGAAGATTTCCTAAGAAAAGAGAAACAGCATCATCCAGCTCATCGATAGCGGTCTCTGGGCCAAGAAAATTGCCAAACTGCATCATGTGAGGCCATGACAGCTGGAAGAATATGAAATGAAGTCCATCCATCCATTCAAAAGCCAAGAGGTGGATGTCCAGGCAAAATATCAGTCAATAAGTCGGCTCATCACAAGGTCTATCAGTTCTAACGCGACAGAAGCGGCAGTGGAGATGGCTCGTATGCGTCCTAAGAGTGAGATCACAGACGTCCATGCAAGCACCATGTGACACACATTACACAGGTCTGGAATGGTGGCCTGAAAAAAAGGTGAAGAAGCCTCGACTTCAATTTTGTCATAAGAAGCATTGGCTCGAGTTTGCAAAAAAAGTATGAAAAATGGAAGATTGGAAACAGGTGATTTGGAGCAATGAGATGAAAGTCAATAGACCGAGCTCTGATGGCGGCAAATGGGTTTGGAAGAATCGAGGGAAAAAGGGTCTAACAGATCAAGAAATTGAAGAAACTGTCAGGTTCGGTGAAGGAAGCCTGAGGATATGGAGATGTTTCACAGCCAAAGACGTTGGCTACTTGACCAGGATCGATGTTGATCTCAATGTTGAACTATGTGTGAGTGTCCTACGAGATGAGTTACTTCATACACTCTAGTACTACGAGTAGGAAAAGTACGACATAGTGTTCCAGCAGGACAATGAACTGAAGCATATGTCAAGGTTGGAGAAGGAATGGCTCAATGACAATGAAGTAGATTTGCTGTATTGGCCTCCACAGTCCCCAGACCTCAACCCAATCAAACACTTGTGGGTAGAGCTGAAGAAAAAGCTGTATTCTCACCCAAGTACAGTCTGCACCAACACACGGAACATGTAAAAGAGACCTGGGAGCAAATTTTGGTCAAGACATGCTTGAATCTGATTCAGAGCCCAGAAGGATCCAGGTAGTGCTGAAAGCCAAAGGTGTTTTACCAAATACTAACAAAATAATAAAAATTAACACTTAACAGTAACAATGCAGTTACATGACAAGAATCTGCAGAACTAAGCAGATGCTAAATACTTGTAAGTCAAATTATTTGTATGTACAAGATAGGTAAGATGATTGTCTATAAAATGATGGAAGCCTCATGTACAAAGCTGTAGTGGATGGTGAGATATGGAGCCTGAAAGTCTAAAGATCAACACATAGTTACTATTTTGCTGGTCAGTGTCTGTTCCACCTAAATAGCTTGATTATTGTATCATAAGGTGATAAATAGCCTGATGTTACCATTTTACTACAGTAAAGTTATCACTTAAACATGTGCCATGTATGAGGGAGTCAGGGAAATTAAGGAGTCGGAGCTATGGCTTACCGACTCCACAGCCCTGCTCTTGACACTGCATTGAACGAACTGTACCAACTTATAGATTTTAGGAGTCAGCCCACTTTATAATGACTCCGAAGCCCTGCACGTCACACCACAGACACATGTTAATTATGATCGTAAAATAAGTGGTCTGTGAGGAGTAACGGCACATATTTTACATGTATGTCTAGGAAAGCTGTATTGTTCATCATTGGGGCCCTATTTTGGCACCTATTTTGGAGAAATTACACCTAAAATACAAGCAAAAATACAGCCCAAAAGTCTCCGTGTGAACACCTCCTTACACTGCCATCACTGACTGATCAGTACCTCCCGTTTCTACCTGCGCCTTAGGAGTCTAAAAGAATTTTTGGGGTTTAATGTTCGGTGCCTGTGGTTTAACATAAGACTGGGCTATAAATATAAAGGAGAAGAAGGGTAAACGTTTCACACCTCTTAACCTTACATTAAAATTCCATTAACAGTTCTTCCTGCTTCTTATATCCTAGGTGTATAGGGAAGCCCACTACTGCCTGTTATCCCAAAGCATCCAAGCAGTCAGGTCAACAGAAAGAATCGGTAGCAAGCAAGACATTTGAGCTTTGTTCCCTCTAAGATGTGTTCTCTGGAAAGGATATCATTAAAATCCCATAACCCACACACAGTTTAGAGGGAAGACCCTTACAAAAAGAGAACCCGTGATATCTCCTAATAAGTCTGTTTTAGTTAAAGGAGTTGTCTCCCCACAGGGTTTCAAAGAATGCATGAAAGAAATTCTCTGTCACTTCCTGGTTCATACTAATTTGCATAAGCTCCATGCTTGTACAGCTACGTTGTGCTTTCAGATGCTAATTAGATTAGATTAGCTTCTCAAACTACTCAAAGGACTTCTTATCTGATCCCCCAAAACAAAAGCCCTAAAATTACAGAGCTGTATACTTGAGATAAATCAAGCTTTTTACTGTCTGGCAGCACAGGACACTGACTGACACTGTGGACCTGTGTGATGACTCACTCTCTGTTATCTCATTGAACAAACAGCCCAGGGAGATTTGTTTACAGGTCTGTTACTGAGGGAACTGAAATAGCCAAGGAGGTAATAAATTCACTTGTATCTCTTTAGGGAAAACAGAGGAACAATGCAATATATTTGGAAAATGTCTTTATTTTGTGTTCCCTACAATTTGAAAGCTATTCTTTGTAGCGAGACAACCCCTTTAATACTGGTCTTCCTAGTGGAACAACTCTGGCGCATCTTCTCCTCTGACTGTTGTGCGGGTTCTCGGTTATTTTTCTAGAAATTACTTACTGAATCGGTCAGATGGGTGTGTCCTTGCACTGATTGGACAATGTCAGACTGTGTAGGGACACCTCCCCAATTGGTTTACAGATTCAGCAATACATTTCTAGAAGAAATTACAAAGGAATAGCTTAACACAGAGTTATAAAGATGTTAGAACTGACCACAGGTCCAATATCTGATGTCCCTAAGTAGCCTTGGCTTGAACAGTCCATTAACAATGATGGACTGCATCACAAACTGCATAAACAGGATCTTCAGAACAGGAGTGCAAGTAATTATTTTTACTAAGAATTAAGTGTTCTTTTAAAGGCAATGTCATAAAAACTTGAATGCAATTTACCTTTCCTTGCGAGGCCACATGCCGCCTGTCACGAATGTTGAGGTGATTGGATATCAGTGGATTCCATGGATTCAGCTGTTGAACTTGATGCTGAGAATTGAGTAGATCATTTGGGATATTTATCTGTTGTTGATCAATATGAGTCTCCGTGCCAGGATGATTTAGCACAGCATGACCTGAATTTGAGCCATCCTGGGAGTAAGATGTATCATCAAAATGGGGCAAGAGATCTTCCTGCAACAAATCCACGGGATCAAGCCCAGTAAACGGCTCAGACTGAGAACCAACTTGCTGCAGCAGGTTGTCTTCCAAAGGTGAAAAGCCATTGCTCTCTAAATGATCATTAAAGTGGCTCAACTGAACAGAGGAACCATCTTGAGATGGGAAATTAATGGTCATCGGAGACATTTTTGTTCCATTATAGTTGCCCTGAGCATGTGAAGAATGCACCATCTGGAAATCATTAGAACTCAGTTGCTCACTAGGGTTCAAAATATGCGGACTAGATTCCTGTTTGACTCCCAAATCTGAAAATCCTGGACCTTCGGTGAAATCAGACAGAGAATGTGTAGCATGGTTCAGGTGATTGTTGGCAAAGGGAAAATGAGAAGAAAAGGTTGATGTAGCATTCACAGAACATGGTGCCGAAGAGTGGCTATCAAATGCACTGTCATGTTGAGTGGCAACTGGATTTCCACAGAAGTGCAGTGATGCTGATTGAGAAAAAGGTTGTAAAGGCAAAGAATCTTGTGGAATTGTGTTATTGACCAGAGGGATTTGTTGGGCATTAGAAGTCCTATGGGGTAAAGACACATGTACGTCCATGAAAGTTTTTGGTTGATTCAATGTTTCCTGACCTGTGTTCAAACTGTTCCTATTGTGCTGTGGTATCGAGACCCGCTGTTGCTCGCCGGCCTGAAACAAGGCAAAATCATGGTGTGTTACAAATCCTTTACTTTGCTGCATAGTCTGGGTGTGTCCATGTTGTTGGCTGAATGGGGAGCCATTCTGGTTTGGAACAGCTGTGATAGTCTGATGACCCCACATAGGGCTTCCATCGTCAGCAAACATGCCAGTGCCTTGGCTTGGAGGATGTATTGGAGAGCAGCTGAACTGTGATCGTGGGGACAGCACACTTTCTACCGGACTGTTATAGGACCGGCTTACTGGGTGCAACTTGATGGAATCAAACTGATTAAGTGCATCAAAGTCATTGAGTTTTTGGTGCGTTTGAGTGTCCTGCACATGGTTTAATGAGTCAACATGAAGGGGTTCAAACTCTGCACCAAGGTTCAATTCATCAACCAGGGATACTGGATCATGTTGAACAAAGGCATCGTCAGACAGACCCAATGTTTCATCAAAGAGGTGCGCATCATCAAAAAAATCCATCATGGGATCAGTCATACTGATAGTCTTAACTGCAATGAGCACTTCATTAAGAGTTGCTTACGTCAGGAGCCATGGTGGGGTGAATCCTCCGAAGGGAATATTGAACATGATTACATCATTAAAGAATTAGCCTGGAGGAAAAAGAAGAGACAAAATTAGTATGGAGTCTTATGGTAGAAAAAGTTTGGCTAGGACCCCACGGCGTTACCAGCGAGTTGCACCGTTCTCCCTTTGGGTTGTTAAAGACTCGCGGGAACGGCCGTGCAGCCGCTGAACTTTACTTCTGAACGTCTTGCAGCTCTGCATAACGGGCAGAGCAGCTGAAAACGTGGCTCAAAAAACTCAACAACCGTGTAACAAATGGTTGTTTTGTTTGTTGCATATAACAAAAGTGCAAAGAAATTCTACTGGATCTTTCTTGGCATCTGTATGCAATCTAGCTTTACGTTGCAGACAGCCATGTGACATAACTCACTAGAGCTCCCACAATGCACTGATTTCAGGAAACCAGCAGAATTTATTAATTACTCTTACTACTATTTTTTACACTTCTATAGCACAGACATGTGCCATAGCCCTGTACAGAAAATGTCACTATTTCTATCAGTCCCTGTCCTCAGTAAGGGGTCTTGGTCCAATTTCCCCATTACACAAACACACACTAGCGTCATCTTTCATCGGATGCAAAGTATCCTTCCAGTATAGTTTTGGAGTGTGGAGAGAAGTCAAGACACCCATAAAAACACAGGGGGAACATTCAAACTCCATGTAGATGTTGCCTTTGATGAGGTTAAAAACTGGGACCCCACTTCTGCAGACAACTATACCAATCACTGAGCCACTGTAATGAGTGGAGAATAAAAAAAGTCAGAAAAACAAAATATTTGCCAACTACAGGCAGTCCCCGGGTAACAAACTGGATAGGGACTGTAAGTTTTTTTCTTAAGTTGAATTTGTATGTAAGTCGGAACAGGTATATTTATTAAATGTAATTCCAGCAAAAAAAATTTTTTTTAGTTTTGGATAGTGCAGGGAAGGATTTTTACATTTGTTTTGCTGTCTGTGCCCTTTTTTTTTTTTTTTTTTTTTTTTAAGAATTTTTAACCTAATGTTCTGTATCACATGTGCAGCTGTGGCATGCTGGCACTTGGTTATCATGGGGCGTGACTCAGTGTTGAATGTCAGCCACGCCCCATAAGTCTCCGTTTGTAACTAGGGGACGTCTGTAAGTCGGAACAATGTAAGTCGGGGACTGCCTGTAGTTCATGAATTTATATAGATTTGAACTGTAAATCTCCTGCACACAAGGGGAGGTCTCATGTGAAGGAATTAAGAGCAGGGGGAAGTTTAATCACTGGAGATAGAAGTACAACGTACTTCTAACCAAAACTGGAAATGAAACCGTTGATCTAAAAAAAAAGAAGGAGCAGAGATTAAAACATAATTACCAACTGGTCAGATGATGCCATTTCACATTGTGTTATCTACAATAAAATATATTATACATACAAACAAACAAACATGAGCACAGGCAAAGATATGCAGTACACACACACACACACACACACACACACACACACACACACACACACACTACACACCACATCCAACTCACTACACCCCTAGATTGCAAGGCTTACGTGGCTCCCAAAATAGGGCCACTTGTCAAGGGGTTTCAATGTACTGGTAGCAAAGGGGCTTCGCAAATTCAAAATCAAGCCTGACAGCCATTTCAACAAAACCTGTCAAAATGGTGCTCTTTCCCTTCCAAGCCCTGTGCCTAAACAGTCTACAAGCACACATTGGATATTGCCAATCTCCAGAGACGCTGCACTGGAGATTGTGGGCTGCCTTGTCTCTATATTACCTCCTGTGGAAATGAAAACTAGACCTATGGATTGAAATAAAAATGCTGAAACATCTGCAAGGTTAGATTGCTCACAATACATACATACAGTGAGGTCCATATATATTTGGAAACAGGCTAGTTTTGTTTTTTGTACCGGTCTACTGATTTACTGTTTAGTTGGTTGAAAACCCTTAGTTGTTAATGACTGCCTGAAGTCTTGAACTCATGGACATCACCAGACGCTGTTTCCTCCTCTTTAATGCTCTGCCAGGCCTTTACTGCAGTGGTTTTCAGTTGCTGTTTGTGGCCTGTCTGAGGCTTAGTCTTTAACCCCTTCACGACCCTGGGCGTATGAGTACGTCCCAGGGCCGCTAAGAGGCTTTGCAGGGGGATCGCTCCGTGACCCCCCGCACAGCCGGCGGGTGTTAGCGGCAAATCGCCACTAACACCCGGCAGTAACAGCGCCGTCGGGTGGCTCCGCCCGCCGGCACTGTTTTATCCATCAGACACCGCGGCAAAAGATGGCCGCGGCGTCTGAATGAACGCCGATCGGTGCCGCGCACCGATCGTTACGGTCACCGGCATCCGACGACCGGGCACGGTGGTGGGGAGCCTTGTGAAGGCTGCCGTCACTTACCCTGGCCGGTTTGCCCCACTTCCGTCCGCAGACAGGAAGTGGGGAAACCACCATCTTTGTACACCCTAATGCATTGCCTATGCAATGCATTAGGTTGTATTAACAATCGCGCCCCATAGTGGTCAAGCACCATAGGGGGACTAAATGTTACAGTAAAAAAAATTAATAAATAAAGTTTTAAAGTACAAAAAAAAAGTATTAAAAGTTCAAATCATCCCCCTTTCCCCATTTTACAAAGAAAATCATTAAAATAATAAAAAAGTTACACATATTTGGTATCGCCGCGTCCGAAAAAGTCTGATCTATAAAAATATAACATCATTTATCCCGTACGCTGAACACCGTAGAAGAAAAAAAATTCCAAATGCCAAAATTGCGTTTTTTGGTCATTTTACGTCACTCAAAAAATGGAATAAAAATGATCAAGAAAGTCACATGCATTCCAAGCTACTAGCGATAAAAAGTACACTTCAGCCCACAAAAAATGCACCCTCACTGACATCCGTAGGTGTTAGTACAAAAAAGTTATTGGCCACACAAACTGGCGCCGCGGCGCAAATGTCAAAAATAGAAAATGTTTGGAATTTTTTTTTAGGGTACCAAAACATAACAAACCCCTACATGTTTGGTATCGCCGGATGCGAACAACCTGTAGGAATTAAGATAACACATTATATTTACCGAAGATTTGAAGCCGTTAAAACAAATCCCCCAGAAACATGGCGAAAAACCGTTTTTTTCAAAATTTTGTCCCATTTGGGAAATTTTTTTTCGGTTTCCCAGTATATTCTATAAATAGTGAAAACACCATTAGAAAGTACATCTTTCCCGCAAAATAAAAGCCCTCATGTGTCTATGTAGGTGGAAAAAAAAAAAAAATTATGGCTTTCAGAAGGCGAGGGGGGAAAAACAAACGTGTCACAAAAAAAAAAAAAACCCCGGGGTCCTGAGGGGGTTAAAAAAGTGAAATGCATGCTCAATTGGTTTTGGGTAAGGTGACTGATAACATTTAAAATTATGCCATTTTTTGCATTAACCCATTACCCCGGGCAAGTTTTGGCCCCTCTGACAGAGCCCTATTTTTAAATTGAATTGTCCTTTAAAGTGGAAATAACTTTTTGACACTTTAAATATCCATGTGATTCATAGACTGTTTTCTCGTGACACCGGTGTGCTTAAAAACATTAAGAAATTTTTTGGGCCAAAAAGTCTTTGTTTATTTGTGAAAAAAATTTCAAAGTATCAAGGGGGGAAAAATTTGAAAAAATTTACCCTTTCAAACTTAAAAAAATTTTTCCGCAGTAAAACAGATAGTTTTTCCACTCAAAATAGTTTATAAATCATCTACCCTATTACTTTCTGTAGGTTTTGGGATATTTTTTTAAATGTTTTTTTTTTTTTTTTTTTTTTTTAAACAATATTAGGGGGCTTTGAAATTTGTAGTAATTTTCAAGAAAAATTGCAATATACTTTTTTTTTTAAGGGCCAGTCCAGTTTTAACGTGAATTTTTTTTGGCCTTAAGTTAGCAACCCCTAAATGACTTATCTAAAAAAACTACACCCCCTTAAAGTATTCAAAAACGCTTTGGGGGTTTTTTAAAAAACCAAAAAGGTGTTTCCAAGGAAATTAAAAAAAAGTGGAGGTGAAAATTTTTAAATTTCACTTTTTTTGAAAATTTTTAATTTTTATCCCTTATTCACAAGAACACGTAGATTGATCAAAATGAACTTAAAGGGGTTTTGCCCCGATGTAATGTTGAGTGGGATCCTCCCAAAATGGGTATTTAATCACTTTTTTTAAATACATGTGTTACAAAAAAATTGCAGCCTGCTGAGTACAGGTCCCCTTCTCCCTTAGTTACTTCAAAGCTTCTATTAATACGACTTGACAAGAGTTGCTGGCCGGGCTTGCGCAGAAAAGCTTCTTATCGGATGGGGGATAGCTAGAAGCTTTCAAGGCACCGGGTAGTTATTTTGTTTTTTTATACAAAAAGCCACTGTTGGTGTATTTTTTTTGGTAGATCCCTGCTTTTCTGATGACAGAGAAACATGAAGAAACTTTCAAGTGCTTGGAAAAGTGTTGTTTTTTGTTTCAAAATCCACAAGTTTAGTTTGATTATTTGAGTGAGACTTCACACGACCCCTTTTGCAGCTCTGTGTTGGGCAGTCTGCTCTCCAGCTAAGGGGCCCTTTTTTACTTTGCTTTTACAGAAGGCACTCTGGAAAAAAACCCCTTTAATATTTTTCCCCCGATTCTCCCCGTTTCAGAGATTCCCATATGTGCCCCTAGTGCGCTATTTGGCTCAACCACAACCCCAGAAATGGAGGAGCCCCAAAGGATCTGGGGTCTAATTTTCATTTTGTTTTTTTTTAGGGGGCCAATTCAGGTTTGAGGACCCCCCAAAGGGGTTTTTAAAACTTAATAAACACCCCCTAAAAATCCCCCATATTAAAAAAACTACCCCCCTTAAAGGAACATACCCCGGGGTGAAGGGGAGTTTTTTCGCCCCAAAAGGGTGTGTCAAAATTTTTTTTTAGGTTAGGCGGGGGAAAATGAAAAATTTTTCTTTTTTTTCCAACAATCTGCGTTTTTTAGTGAAAATTTTTAAATTTTTTAAAGAAATCCTGGAAAAAAAGCACCCAAAACTTTTTTTACCCCAATTTTTTCCAAATTTCCCGGCAATACCCTTTTTTGGTGGGTGGAAAAACTGCTTTTGGGCCCCTTTGCGGGGCTTTTAAAAAGGGATGGGGGCGCTTTTGGGCTTATGGAACGCAGTTTTTTGGGGGGGGTATGTCGCTTTAAAAACCCCCCAAAGCCCCAAAACAGGTGAAAACCTTCCAAAATTTGCCCCTTTTTGGGGATATAACACCCCTCAGGGAAATTCCATCTAGGGGTGTATTGTGCTTTTTTGGTTTGCACAGGTTTTTTCCTTAGTTTTTGTTGGGGCAGGGGTTAGGGAAAAGGGGGGGGGGGGGGGGGGAACGCAGTTCCGCCATTGTTTTTTGGGCCATTTTACAGTGTTCGCCGTACGGGAAAAATGACAGGATAACTTTAAATAGGGGGGTCGGTACCTTTGAAAATGTTATAAATTTTATATTTTGTTTTTATGTTTTTTTTTACTTTTACAATTAAAAATAGGTTAAAAAAAATTTTGGGTCCTTTTTCTTTTTCCTATTCTATAGCCTTTAACTTTTTTTTGCCCCCGTATAAAGACTAAATCATGGGCGGGGTTTTTTGTGGGATGAGTTGATGTTTTTTAGTAGTACCATTAGGGAGTGCACATAAACCTTTTGGGATCACTTTTTTAAAAGGGTTTTTTGGGGGGCCCTTTTTTAAAACAAAGTACAGCACACCCGGGTTTATGTTTTTTATTTTTTTTTTTTTTTAACAGGGGCACAGTGGGGTTTTAAAAATTTAAAATGCAGTTTTACTCACGGAGGGATAAGATTAAAAGCGATACCAAATTTGTATAATTTTTGTATTTTTTTACTGTTTTTTACACAATAAAAACACTTTTTTTCAAAAAGGAAAAAAAAAAAATTTTGGCATCCCCAAGTTTAGAGCCAAAAACTTTTTCTTTTTTCTGTTTTGGGACCCAAATTTAGAGGTTGTTTTTTGGGGGGATGATTGACGTTTTTTTTTGGTTTTAAATTTTTTGGGGGGAAAGACTTTTTGATCTTTTAAAACCCCTTTTTTGGGAAAGGCAGGATGACGAAAATACTGCAATCCTATAGGTTTTTTTTTTTTATTTTTAACAGGGGCTCACCATGCAGTATCCTTTGATAATTTAAGCTTTACCTGTGGGTTGATACAAATTAGGGTTTTTTTACCCAAAAATTTTTTTTTTTTTTTATGCTGAACCCATTTAAATTTAAAATTTTGAGATTTTTTTGGGGCGGGTCGTTACGCACAGGGCCAAAACCCAAATATGGGTACTTTTTTTTTGATTTTTTTTGGGGGCGTTTTTGGGCTTTTTGTAAAGGAAAAAGGGCAATTTTCGTGTTTATTTTTTTTTTTTGTACTTTTTTTTCCACTTCTTTTTTCTATTTTTTTTCTTTATTTTACTTTTCCCCATTTTGGGGGTTTTGTAACAGAAATCGTTTTAGATTGCTGTTTAATTTGGCAGACCCCGTACACAAAACATTGTGCTGTTTAAATGGTCGCCTTTACAAATGTCAGTCATCAAGCCCACAAGCATTGTGGGCATGATGACTTCACAGACACCTGGGAAGGGACTTTCACTTCCCAGGGCCCGCTGGTAAGCGATTGCTGCCCCACTACATTTCGGCAGCCGCCGGGAAGCAGGGGAGGAGGGGTCATCCTCCCGCCGGGGCTTCATTACGCAAGCCATTGACAGGTTATGGTAATTGAAGTGTTATACCGTGGTCGGAGCTCACTCACCAGCCGGGGGGTGTTGCGGATGAGGCCAGCGGTAATTACTGTGGTCCATGTCGCGATCATGCGCGGCTCGCTGCCGCAAGATCGCACAGGACGTATGCATATGTCTAAGTCGGGAAGGGGTTTCATAAACTCCTGAGTTGCTTTGGGCTTTATGTTTTGGGTCATTTTCCATCTGCATTATGAAACACGTGGACAAATCAGTTTGGCTGCGCATTTGAGCACACAGCTGTGTCTCAGAATTCACTACCAGGATGTAGGTGTAGTATCAATATCCAAATCTACCATTAAAGAGAAGACTGCATGAAAGTCAGCTGTCTTGCAAAAGTATTCGGCCTTTTGCCTCAATTTCAGCTTCAAGCATAAAGATATAAAAAATTTAACATTTTTTTATGAAGAATCAACAAGTGGGTACAATTTTGAAGTTGAAACGGAAATTTACTGGATATTTTAAACTTTTGTTTAAAAAAAAATTAAAGAACTGAAAAGTTGGGGCGGGCAATTTTATTCGGGCCCTTTTACTTGAGTGCAGCAAACTCACTCCAGAAGTCAAGTGAGGATCTATGAATGATCCAAATGCTGGTACTAATGACTGATGATGATAAATTTTAAATCCACATTTTGTGATGTAATCAAGTCTCCGTATAAATGCACATGCTCTGCGATTGTCTCAGGATTCTCTGTTTAAAGCGCATGAGAGAACATTCATGTAAGACCAAGGGAACACTCCAGGCCTGGTCCGTGATACTGTTGTGGGAGAGCTTTAAAAGCCGGATGTGGATACAAAAAGATTTCACCAAACTTTTATACCATCCACATCAAAGGAAAATAGCATTTCAAATGTGCCAAGCGATCATATTGAAATTGGAAGGAGTATCAGACCACTGCAAATCCTACCAGACCCGGGCAACGTCCCTTCTAAACTTTCTTCTCAAAAACAAGGAGAAGGACTGATCAGAGAGGCAGCCAAGAGGACACCATGTCACTCTGGCATGAAACTGCAGAGATCTACACGATGAAGGTGGGGCGGGTGCGAGATATGTCCATAGGACAAACAATCAGTCGTTACACTGCACAAATCTGAGCTTTTAAGGAAGAGGGCAAAGTAGGAAAGCAGTTTTTCCCAAAGTTATCCCATAAAAAAGTAGCGTTTTAAGTTTGAACCACAAGCCGACTGGGAGACACAAACATGTGGGAAGGAAGGGGGTTTCTGGTCAGATGAAACCTAAATCCAAACTTTTTGGCACAAATGCAAAACGATTTCTCATGTTTGGCGAAAAGCAACACAGCTCATCACCCTGACACACCTTCCCAAACTGTCAAACATGGTTGGTGCAGCATCATGGGATTTGGGGCCTGCTTTTCTTCAGCAGGGACAAGGGGAGATTGTTATATTGATGGTTAAAATGGATGGAGCCAAATCGGACCATTCTGGAAGAAAAACCTGTTGGAGTCCTGCAAAAGACCTTGAGACTGGAACGGGATTTATCTTCCCAACAAAACAATGATCCACAAACACTAAAGCAAATATACAATGGAATGGTTCACCAATAAGTTAATAAAAAAAATCCAGGTGTTAGAATGGCCAATGCACAGTCCAGACACTGAAATCCCAATGAGGGAATTTGTGGAAAGAGCTGAAATTGCTGTCACAATCGCTTCTCCATCAACTCACTGAGTCGCCAGCTGTGCGCAAGGAAGAATGGGCAAAGAATTTCCAGTCTCTTTCGAGTGCAAAAACTGATAGCGGACATACCCAAAGCACTTGCAGCTGTCTTCGCATCCAAAAGGGTGGCGCAACAAAGTATTAACTTAAAGGGCACCCATAATAATTTTGCAACGTCCATAATTTTCAGTTTTTTTGTTTTTACAAAAGTTTTATAATTATCTTCTATAAATTATTTGTTCCACATCATAATTGTGGTCCCAATTGTTGTTGATTCTTTTAAAAAATAAAAATTTATATATCTTTATGTTTGAAGCCTGAAATGTGGCCAAAAGGCTGTATATAAAAAAAGTTCAAGGGGAGAACCGAGTACTTTCACCACGGACACTGTTTTTAAATATAGAGTTTTACTGTACGGTGCACACGACCCACTTCTCAAGCATGAACAATAAAAAGTTTGGATTGGATTTTGCAAAAAAAAAAAAAAAAAAACCAGCACAGTTCTGGAAGAACATCCTTTGGACAGATGAAACCAAGAGAAACCTCTACCAGAATGATGGAAAGAAAATGTAAGGCAAAGGCTGGTACTGCTATGATCCAAGCTTACACATTAATCTGTAATAACACGCATGGGGCAGAGGCAGTCTTTGATGACTTGGGGCAGAATTGATGCCAGTACGGCACTGGCGGCAACTAGTGTTTATTGATGATGTGGCAAAGACGCAGCGGATGAATTCTCGGAGGTTATTCAGAGGGACTACTGGGTGCTCAAATCCAAGCCAAAACGATTGGTCGGGTTTCTCATAATACAGATGGACAATGAAACAAAGTATTTAGTCAAAGAAAAGGACACTAAACAGGAGTTTATATAAGGCAAAGTAGTGGAATATCTTGAAATGGTCAGCTAGTATAGGTCACCTGATATTAACCAATTGAGATGCATTTTCACTTGTTAAAGACTAAACTTCAAGAAGGAAAGGCCACAATCAAAAAGAAACTGAAAAAAAACTCTGCTGTATAGGGTCCTGGCAGTGCATTAAAAGAGGAGGGAAAAACAGCATCTGTGAGGTCTATGTGTTTAAGAATTCAGGGCAGCCTTGCAACAAAAGGTTTTCAACCACAGCATTAGAAATTAACATTTTATTTAACCAATTATTTAATCTGTTCCAATTACTTTTGTTCCCTTTCAAAACAGGGCGGCAATTGTTAAGGAGCTTGATGATCTCCTAAACCCTTGATCCAATTTTAGAATGTGGATAACCTTCAAATGAAAGCTGAAAGTCTGGACTTCATGTCCAGGTCCATTATATAAGTATAAAATGAATATGTTTCAGTAAACAGGTACAAAAAATAAAATTTGTGCCAGTGTCCAAATAAATATGGACCTAACTGTAGATGAATTCCTTTCAGAGTATAGTCTTCAGAGTCTCAGTGGCGTTTCTATTGTTTGCAGATTACAAGGCATCTGCAAACCTGGGGAGGGTCACATTGTTGATTCTACCTGATCTGCGGGCCCGCATGCTATAGAGCAGAAGGAGCTGAGCAGATTGATATAGTGTTCTGTGGGGAAAGAGTCCACAGTTTATTTAAATCCCTGCTTATTTGGGCTAAGAAGTCAAGTATGTGGCCTTATCAGTGATTGACATTCATCTCTGTATGCACAATGCTACAAGAAAGGCTGTCAATCACTGATAACACCGCCTGCTTGAATCCTAAACCCAGAATAAGCAGGGATTTAAATAAATAAAATACAAAAAGTTTTAATGACTTTTTCTCCAAAGAACACTATCAATCTGCTCAATTCCTCCTGCTCCATAAGGCTAGGTCTACCTGGCATTGGAATAAAAACTCACTTAACAACAAATCCTAAAACCGTTCACAAAACAGTTTTTTGTCCAGCTCAAACAACTCAAAAAAACTACCGCGTTTTACATTTTTTGGCATTTTTTTCCAGAAACGCACAGCATTATAATTTTCTGCCCTGCTCTGTCGTTTTTTGCATCAGGTTTCAAAAAACAACCAGCAGCAAGAAACGAGCAGAAAAAAAAAATGTTTCTTGTGGAGACTGAAGGAAGTTTTACTATTAAAGTCTATGGGACCTCTCCAGTATTTTTTTTTAGCGGTTTTAGAAAACGAAAGACTGAAAAACGGCCGTTCTTGTGTGCTGTGTAGCCCAACATTCTACATCTACAGGTAGAATGTACAATGTGACAGGTTCCCTTTAAACTGAATACATGACCCTTACCCTAAGGTAATTACGCCCTGCATTTAAGCCGTGTTAACTTAGCCTAAGGCTAGGTTTACATGGCTTAAACTGCGGCGCATTTTGGTCCGTATTTCGCGCTGTACTGCGCTCAAATACAGGCGAAATGGGCCCCAGTCATTATGGTAATCCACAGTTCTCAGAGAATTATGGATTACGCCTCCTCTCCCACTCATGCAAAACGCCGCGGGGGGAGATAAGTGACATGTCAATTACTAGCGGCAAATACGCGCCGCTAGTAATGAATGTCTATGGGGCCCACCTCGCCCTGCGGGAGCTTGCGCCTGAAAAACTCGGCTTATCAGAGTATATACAGCACACATTTTCCAAAATTTATTTTTTCATAAAGGAAAACAAATATATCAATTATCAAAATTAAGTGCAGTTGTCAAGATAAAAAAATAAAAAATAAATAAGAATCTCATCACCATCATAGGATACTTAACCTAACTTACATCCCAGTGCCAGTAAGGAGCTACACAGCTAGCGGGTGCCAGCTGCTAATTGCAGTTAACACCCGTCGATTACAGCGGAGCCGCTGCCATCCCGCGCTGTTTAACCTCTTAGACACCACGGCAAAAAAAGTGTGGTCACCACGAAAAAGTCTGGTCTATTAAAATATAACATTTATCCCGTACGTTGAATACTGTAGAAGAAAAAAATGCCAAACACCAAAATTGCATTTTATTTTGGTCATGTCACATCCCCTAATAATTGGAATAAAAGTGATAAAAAAGATGCATATATTCCAAACGGGTTTCCAAAAAAAAAGTACATTCACCCCCGCAAAAAATAAGCCTAATTCAAGCTTAGATGTCAAGCACAAGAAAGGGGTGGTTACCCTGAAATGTTGTACGTTGGGTGCTGCCGCCCGTCTGTCAATGTTTCACCTCTATGGTGGATACCACGGGAAAGTCCATATTGTCAGGAAAACCGTTTTAAAAACCCAAAGGGACTATCATTGCATGTAAAACAAAAGTAGAAATTTTTAGTTTGCCGTTTTTTTCATTCAAATGTTTGTTTAAACGAGTAAATTTAAATCAAAGTAAATTTCTTTGAGGTTTTGAGCAAAAAAAGGGACATTTTTTTCCCCCCCAAAAAAAATCCCCCTAGTAAAAACTTTTAAGGATTTTGGGAAAGGGGGTGGGGGGGGGGGGGGGGGAAGGAAAAAAAACAAACATGTAAAAAAAAAAAAAAAAAAAAATGAAAAGGCCCCTTAAAATGGTTGTCAAAAAAGACTTTTTGTTTAAAAAAATTTTTTATTTTTAAACCCCTTTTGTGGGAAATTTCGGGGTTTTTTTTTTTTTTAATTTTTTTTCCCCCAGATCACTTTCAATTTTTTTTTTTAATAATTTTTAAGTCCTGCAGTTTTCACTTTGGCCATAAGCCTAAAAAATCGTCTGCCCTTTCCTGTTCTGTTTAGAGAGCTTTTCACCATGTGCTATTATCAGTAAAGAAAGGGTCAAACTAAAAGGGACCCCATTGTGGAAAACACAGAACCCAAAACCGGTCACAAGGGGAAGGGATGTACACGCTCCCCCTTCCCCTCCCTTCACAGTGAAAACTTTTCCCTTTACAAGTCTATGGGACGGGAATTTTGCCCTTAAAGGAATCCTGGGGGAAAGAACCCTGCTGAAAAGAAATTCTTGACTGCTGTTAAGCATTTGAAAAGCAAGAATGTTTTCCCCCAACAATCTTTATAGAGGGGAAAAACCCAAAAAAAAAATTTTTCCCAATCGGGAAATAAAAAGACTGAGGGGAAAAGAATTTTGGATCGGGGGCTTAAATTTAAATTAATAAAAAAAAAAAATAAAAAAATAAGGGCGCATTTTCCTTTAAAGGGGGTTAATACCGGGAAATAAAATTATAAAAAAAGGGCTTTCCCCTTTAAAACTTTAAAACTTCCTAGATTTAAAAATTGGGGTGCTTCCAGAAACAAAAAGGGGGGGGCCTTGTCCTCAAAGGGGTGCCCACCCCTTTTTAGGAAAAAAAGGGTTTCTCCCATTACAGAGGATTTTTTATTTTTTTTGTGATAGATCTTTCTTTTTGTAAGTTAGTTACTTTATTTTGGGTAAGACAAAAAAAAGAATGACGTCCACCCAGTTCAGCCATTGTGCTACAGTGTTAAATCCAAAAGGAAAGGCAAAAACCCCCATGGGGTTTAGAGCTAATTGTCCTCATTTTAGGGGAAAAACAATTCCTTCCAAACTGGAAATAGAAAAAATCCCGGGATTTTAAATGCCCCTTTTTTTTACACATATAAAAACCCGCTTTCCAGACCATTGGGGAGACGAGGGAAATTTTTCCGGCCAGGAAAATGGTCATGGGGCCCTTCCCAAAAACCCGGGACAAAAAAAAACAAGAAAAAACGGGCAAACCCCCACAAGGTAAAACCACGGGCAAGCTAGGAGCCCGACCAAAATCCAAAACCATGCTGGGACTTTAACAGCCCAAAAAAACAAAATCCGATCAGCAACCCAAAACAGGCAGGCAATGCCACAGCCAGCAACAGCCAACCAGACCCATCCAAGCACAAACCATCAAACCCTGAGGTGTGGGAATGCTTGGTTTATAACCCCACAGGTGCAAGGGGGTTGGGCCCGCACCCCGGGGGGAAAAAAATTGAACCCCCGGGGTTTTGGCCCCCACATCCCCCTAGAACACAAAAAGAGCAGAGGTTGGGCCCATGGTGAAAAAAAAACATGGGCCAAACAAGGAAAGGGAAAAACCCATGCAAAACAAGGTAGGTCGCAAGCCCAAATTCGCGTTTGCGGCATGACAGCAGTCTTTTTTTCTAAAAATAAATAACCCCCAATCTTTCGGGGATTGCAGCCCCCCCAGTCCTTTTATTATTTTTGTTGCCCGCCTTTGAACCTGTTCAAGCTCTAAAATTCTTTCTAGGGCACAGGTGCCCAAAAAATTCCTTTTAAAGTTCCATGTGTAGTCCCGGGCCCGTGATGTATAATTGGAACCCCGTTTTCTTTTTGTGCAACTCTCTCCCCTTTTTAAAACACCCCATAACCCGATTTTCCAAGGGAACTGCCCGCCCGACAACTTTGGGCTACAATTAAAGGGGTTTTCTAACTACAAAGTCCATATCTATAAAGTTGGGGACTGTAAAAATAAGCACTTTTGCAATTGGTTTGTATTACCTAAATCACTTAGTACAGTAGCTATTAGTTAATCTGTGTGTATATAGCCATTTCTGAAGTGGTCAGGCCATGCCCCCTTTTCTGTGATTGGCTATCTCATTCAGTCCTGTTGGGACATGCCCCCTCTGCTGTGATTGGCTGCCTGCACTCTGTGCTTACTGCCCTCTGCGCTGTGTAAATTGAAATTGAAACTAGTTGCCTCAGCTTTCTATGCTGACTGTGTCTGTATAATAAAGGCTCTCTGAGCTTCTCTATGCTCCTTTCCCAGCTCTATGTGAAGGATCTGGGCAATTACTGAGTGTGTAGCTGTTAGATTCACTCTCCCCTCATATAACACACCCATATAACACAGCCTTATACCATCTGCTCTCTACCTCCTGCCTGATAAGAGGGGGGGAGCAGAGTGCATTCCTTACATTTGTTTAACCAGTTCAGACTGTATATATAACTTCTTACAGCCATGCAGGTGTTCTGCTTACACGGAGCTTGTGCAGCCTGGGAGGGAGCGGACATCTCTGCAGACATGAAAACCATTGCAGGAGGGCTGCAGAGCTGTGACATCCTCTCCCTTCCACTGCACACACAGAATGAGGTCACCAGTCTAAAGTGAGGGAAGACACGCCTACTGGGAGGAGAGACACGCCCCTGGTTTTGAAGCTGTAAAAGAGATCAACAGCTCAAGTCTGCGAAAATTTGTATTGAGAAGTTTAAGTTTACTGTCCACTAAGATTCCCAAGGCCTGCTCCATGTCACTTTTACCCAACGTTTTTGATATTCTACTGTGCAATCCTTCTGTAAGGGTATTAAGAAATATATTAGAGAATAGGTACCAATACTGACCCTTGTTACCCCACTAGTAACAGGGATCCAGTTCGAGTATGTACTATTAATCACCATTCTATCACTGAGCCAATTACGTATCCACTTGCAAACATTTTCCCCCAGTTCAAGCAGCCTCATTTTACTTACCAATCTTTATGTGGTACAGTATGAAATGCTTTAGAAAAATCCAGATACACTACTCACGAAAAAGTTAGGGATATTTTGCTTTTGGTTGAAATTTCAGGATGAATATAAAATGTCTTGAATTTTTTTTAACTAGCTAAATGAGACCATCTCTTAAATTTAGCATGCACATGTCCAACTGTTCAATATCTCAGTACTTTTTGTACAACTTCCTGCTGTCCAAAATAATTTGGACGCATAGCAAATGTGGTGCCAATATTAAATAAGAGGTCAAAAAGTGATCCTGGAAACTATAGGCCGATAAGTTTAACCTCGGTTGTAGGCAAAAATGTTTGAAGGTTTTCTAAGCGATGCTGTACTGGAATATCTCACTGAAAATAAATGGAGAATGCCGTTCCAGCATGGGTTTACTTCCATCTGAGTGTATCATTCTTCAAGCCTCGCAATGGCGAGGTACTGTCTATCAAATGTAAGGTATTGTTTTGCTCATATGATGTCAAAATGTTAACAGCATGATGAGGAGGAACGTTTAAATCCAAATTCCAATTGATCCCCTAAATTTATTGTGCGATTCAGGAATCAAAACACCTATTAGGAAAATTGCGATTAATCTCCTTGCTAGAGATCAGCAAGTTGTGCAAAAAGTACTGAAACATTGAAGAGTTGGACATGTGCATTCTAAACAGGGCTGTGGAGTTGGAGCCTATTGTGCAGGAGTCGGAGTCGTCATAAAATGGACCGACTCAGACTCCCAAATATATAATTAGTTGGTCAAGTTAGTTTGAAGCAGTGCAAAGAGCAAGAGGAATTGGGTCCAGCCAGTGCTACTGCTCCCATATCTTCAGCCTCATCACATGAGGAGTGTGTAATTAATGACATGGAGCAGCAATAGCGCTGCCCCAGGGGAAAAGATTCCGCTCCCTTGGCAAACAGATTTCAGCAAAATTCTTCATGGAGGGAATTCAGAGACTCCACAAATGTTCCTGCAGTGTTTTGCATATTTACAATTTTTTTGTGTTATAAAGTCATATCCAATAAACATATTTTACACTGACAAGCAAAATGGTAACAATGTTTTGAACTGTTTAGACTTTCAGGCTCCATATCTCTCCATCCACTACAGCTTTGTACATAAGGCTACTGTAATTTTATATACAGTCTTCTTGCCCATCTTATACATAAATGACTTGCAAGTATTTAGCATCTGCTTAGTTCTGCAGATTCTTGTCCTGTAATTGCATTGTTACTGATTTGCTCCTAAAAAATCAAAATGTTAACTTTTATTATTTTGTTAGTATTTGGTAAATCCACCTTTTGGTTTTCAATACTGCCTGAATCCTTCTGGGCTCTGAATCAGATTCAAGCATGTCTTGACCAAAATCTGATCCCAGGTCTCTTCTACACATTCCTAGTGTTGGTGCAGACTGGACTTGGATACAAATACAGCTTTTTCTTCAACTCTACCCACAAGAGTTCAAAAGATCAAAACATTGTTACCCTTTTGCTTGTCTGTTCTACCTAAATAGTTTGATTATTGTATCATAAGGTGATAAAAAGCCGCATGTTACCATTTTACTACAGTAAAGTTCAACTTAAAGGGAACCTGTCACATAGGTTGGGCCCCCTTGCTGAGGGCAGTACAAGCTAGTGTCAGACCTGCTGTTCCCAGCGCTGTGTCCTTTATTCTGTAAGATGCAGCAGTTTTAGAGCATTTACCCCTCAAATATTATTCATGAGTAGGTGTTAGCCCCGCCCACCAAAGGCTAGCCCCGCCCACTGACAGTTATTCCCATGTTTCTTCCTATTCAAAGTAATAGGTTTGTCAGTTGAGGTGGGCGGGCTAGACGCAGATGGGCGGGGTTTGAAAAAAAACACTCTAAAAGACTCTTCGAATTACTTCTGGCTGAAAACTGCAGATTTGAGCATTAAATACATGAAAACTAAAGCACCTTAAAGAATAAGGGACACAGCATTGGAAACAGCAGGTCTGACACTGGCTTGTTCTGTCCTCAGCAAGGGGGGGGGCAAAAACTATGTGTCAGGTTCTCTTTAAACATGTGCCATGTATGAGGGAGTCAGGAGTCGGAGGTTTGGGAAATTGAGGAGTCGGAGTCAGGGCTTTGGCTTGCCGACGCCACGTTCCTGAAATTTCAACTAAAAGACAAATATCCCTTAATTTTTGTGATTAGTTTATAGAACATCTAATGTCTCACCCCGATCTAGTCTAGAACGAACATCCTCATAGAAGCTGATAAGATTCGTTTGACAAGACCGATCCTTCATAAACCCATGCTGGAACGGCGTTATACATTTATTTTTAGTGAGATAGGATAGCATCTCTTAGAAAACCTTCATTTTACCTACAACAGAGGTTAAGCTTACCGGCCTATAGTTTTCAGGATCACCTTTTTACCCCTTTTTTAATATTGGCACCACATTTGCTATGCGCCAATCCTTTGGGACATACTCTGTTATTATACAGTGCATAAATATTAAGAATAGGGGCCTATCTATCACATTACTTAACTCCCTTAGGACACGGGGTGTATGCCATCAGGACCTGGGGATTTGTCTATTTTAATCATTTTAAGGCGGAGCTGCACTTCTTCCTGGGTTAGTGATGTCTTACAAATACCGCTTGTTTTAGGTCTGTATTTCCAAGCAGTTTATGGCTTTTTTTCCCCCCACAAAGATCTCCAAAAGACCCAACTTTTTTTTATACATTTATATATTTTCTGGCTAGTAGACATAACAAAAAAGAGGCATTGTAGCATTTTTTTACATAAATTACATGATTCAAAAAAGAAAAAAACTTTAATCACATGACCTATATATTACATGTGGAAAAATTCCAACCGTAAAAATGCAGGCACTAAAACACAAAATGCATAAAGGAGGTTTTAAAAGCATTTTTAAGCAGAAAAAAAGCACGTGTGAAGTGGGCTTAAGGTGTTAAAGTAGTACTATGGGAATCGCCTTGTATTCTAAATCGGGTCTATAACTTCTTATTGTCAGTTTGCAGGAAAGCCTAATTGCCTTCTGGAATGGCATATATACAAACACAACATTTTTAATGCAGCCAACAAAGTATAAACTGAAATAAGTAAAATATGGACATAATCTATATTCAAAACCTGTTTGTGGTGTATATATCCTGTGCTGC
Organism: Phyllomedusa bahiana; assembly: GCA_025379985.1. Classification (NCBI taxonomy): domain Eukaryota; kingdom Metazoa; phylum Chordata; class Amphibia; order Anura; family Hylidae; genus Phyllomedusa; species Phyllomedusa bahiana. The sequence continues at coordinate 158,354 of JAODAL010002384.1, read as the reverse complement.
ACCAACTATGGAGAGATTTGTACATGTTTTCATTGCTAAATGTATGGCTTATCTTCCAAAGTTTCTTAAGCAGCTGCAAAAGGATGAATTTTTTGACACGAATGTTCAGGACAGATAAAAGCAGCAAGTCACATTTCATGACTGGGTACTACAAAGATAAGTTCAAAAGAAACTACTATTTCTCATGAAAATAAAATATACACTATAAAGTCCCCAAATGAAAGCTCATTAAACATCATCCCACTGTCTGGGAGGACAGCAAACAGCGGCCAAATATTAATTTTCCCCCACGACAAAGGACAAGTTCATTCGACCAGTATTTGTCCTGTTTTAGTGCCGTCCCCACGGCCGCGATGAGCGGAGAAAAGCCCTCCCCCTTGCCATTGATATGTTCATATTCCATCCGAAAACCGGACAGAAGAAATAACAACATGTTCAATGTTTTTCAAACCGCCGGGCGGAAAACCCGTTCAGTGGGGACTGCTGCACGGGTTTTTCATAGAGGCCCGGTTTATTAGTTTGCGACCGGCTTCTCAGATGGTCTGCAAAACCGCAAACAGTCTGAAAAACCGGCCGCAAACCGGTGCCGTGGGGACATGCCCTTAGTGTTATCGTGGGGGTGGTATTAGATACTACAGACATAACACATAAATGGGCCAGTGCACGATAGGGGCATCAAGAGGATATTTAAGTCAATGAGGCCCACAGTTTATGCACGTCAACTGCTAAATGCGCACAAACCATGCCTACATATGGTAACAATGGTAACGCGAGTTTGCTGGCAATATCGCTGTTTCACCGGTACACTTGTGCATGTGGTTTTGCTGGAGAAGACAAAAAAGGACTTTTGGAGTACTGCCATACACTTTTTGTGAAAGTAAGAGTATGTTCACATGGCTTATTTTGGGGCGCATTTCGCCACGTATTTCGCGGCGTACTGCACTTAATACATGGGGAAATGCGCCCCATAATTACGGTAATTACAGAGAACTATGGATTACGCCTCCTCTCTCCGCTCGTACAATACGATCGTATTGTATGAGCAGGGAGATAATTGACATGTCAACTACTTGCGGCAAATAGACGCCACGAGTAATGAATGTCTATGGGGCTGGCTGGCGGGCTCCCAAATCACTCAGCGTAATTGCAGCCATACTGTATGTGCCGCAATTACACAGTGTGAACCAGGTCTGTGGAGTCGGCAAGCCGAAGCCCCGACTCCGACTCCTCAATTTCCCAAACCTCCGACTCCTGACTCCCTCATACATGGCGCATGTTTAAGTGATTACTTTCACTAGAAAAAGTCTGCCTTTTTTCACCTATGTCATTCCTATTTTAACACCTCCGGTAACTGTTTTGATTTTGAACACTTGCGGGTAGAGGAGTCTCTCTCCAGTCCGGTCGTGCCCAATTGAATTGATTGAGCCTTATCAATTACTCAAGATGTTTCTTGAATCTATTCAGAGCCCCTCGAAGGATTCAGGCAGCCTGGAGACCAAGGCGTTTAAAATATATAAAATATAATAAAATAAAAATTGGGTTTTTAGGAGAAAACGGTAACAAGCGTGTTATATACTTAAGTCAAATTTATGTATAAGTGTAAAAGAACGAAAAAATAGGTAACATTTTTAATCTTTATGAAGTAATTGGGTCTGAGAAGAAAAATTAGTAATTTGTTCAAGCCAGTTCGCTACCAAATTGGAATTGTAGAGAGACCTAGGGATCAGAATTTGGTCAAATGATGCTTAGAATCTGATCAGAACTTTGAATCAGGCAGAATTTTGAAGAAAAGTGGGTTTCCAATACTAACCAATAATAATAAAATTAACACTTGGATTTTTAGGAGCAAAACTGTAACTAAGCAAATGCTAAATACTTACAAGTCAAATTTATGTATAAGATCGGTAAAATGACTGTATATAAAATTACAGTAGCCTCAAAGCTGTAGTGGAGGGTGAGATATGGAGTCTGAAAGTCACAAGTTAAAAACATTGTTACCATTTTGCTTGTCAGTGTGAAATATATTTATTGGGCATGACTTTAGGACACAAAAAAATTGTAAATATGCAAAACACTGCAGGAACATTTGTGAAGTCTCTGAATTTGTTCTGAGAAATTGTATTGCCTCCATCAGATCCTGCATACATGACCTCACATCTGATCTCATTATTTCCAGGCTAGAGAACAGCCTCTCTACACTAACTTGGGTTGGGGTCAAAGCGGTGACCACATCGGCAACATCTCTAACAATGTCAGGGTATAAAGGAATTGCCTCAGCCACAGTCAGTTTTGATGAATGGTTGAACTCTTTTACTTCTTTTAAAACAGGTGAAAAATTTAGCTGAAATGTTTGCCATGGGAGCAGAATCTTTTCCCCTGGGGCAGCGCTTTGCCTGCTCCATGTCATCAATTACATTCCTCATGTAATGAGGCTAAAGATATGGGAGCAGTAGCACTGGCCGAACCCAATTCCTCTTACTCTTTGCACTGCATCGAACTAACTGGACCAACTTATATATTTTGGGAGTCTGAGTCGGTCCATTTTAAGACGACTCCGACTCCTGCAAAATAGCCACTGACTCCGACTCCACAGCCCTGGTGTGAACATACCCTAATACTTCAATGCAATACTGGACTGAGGCACAAGGTGAGAGAAAGTAGATGTGACTCAAATTGCAACATCTAGCCATAAAAACAGCATTTAATAAGCCGCCGCTTATTAAAGTGCAGTCTGTGAATACTGACGCTTTGCTACCGCCTTCAGGCCCATACACATACTACGTGACAGGTTGCACTATGTACTTAACAGCTCTGTTACAGCTGGAAACTAAAGAAGACGTGAAACAGCAATTAGTAGTGGAAGTTGCTGAATGTAAGAGCACAAACTTTTCCTCACCCCAGGCTGCAACACTGCTCTATATACCTGTCAGTGCCAATCTATGGCTGTCACATAGTGACAGTATGCATGGGACATGGCAGCAGCAGGGGAAGCCCATCTGTGCACCAGGTGTACATTGCACATGCTGGGAGTGATCAGAGAAGCAATGTACAGCCTGAATGCCAGAGAAAAAGTGTTTTTTTTTTCCCCAGTGTTTTTACCTGATTTTTGCCTGAAAAGTTGCAGCCAAATGGTAGGCTATGTCTACACAGCAATGTTAAAATTGGCGTCCAAAACACGATGGCATTTTAAGATTGCTGGACCGTGTTTTTTGGAACAGATTTGCGCTAAAAACTATGGGCGGTTTTCAGATTTGCCGTCGGCCACGTACATCTAATGTACGGGAATCAGACTGTAATGCTGCAGAAGATTCAGTAGGTTTGTACATCTGACGAAAAACCTGAGCTGTGTAGGCATAGCCTTAGCTTGTAGTCAATAGCTTGCATCATCCTCCTCCGCAAAAAATAATTTTATATATATATATATATATATACACACATACATACATACATACATACACACACACACACAAAACTAGAAGAAGTTTACATACACTATATAAAAAGACCTATATGCATGTTTTTCTCACTATCTGACATGAAATCAGAATAAACCTTACCTGTTTTAGGTCAATTAGGATTACCATAATTATTTACCGTATTTTGTTGGTAAAAGACGCACTTCTCCGCCCCCCCCCCCAAATCTTGGGGGAAAATAGGGGTGCGTCTTATAGTCCGAACATACTCTCTGGCCGGCAGGAGACTGAAGTTCTGCTATGCTGCGGGAAGTCGGCGGCGTAGTTTAAAGGGTTAAACCCCGCCACCGGCGTCCCGCAGCATCGCGAAACTTCAGTCTCCTGCCGGCCCAAGATTAAGTCCGGGCAGCAAGCGCTAAGTGCCGGTGGTGAGCGCTCTGATCGGGCCACAGGCGTTCGCTGTAGGCGGCATGTGCTCTGCAGGTGCCCGCCAGCCGCTTTGTGCTGGCGGAGGTCAATTGTAGCGGCCGGCGGCCCCTCCATGCGGGCGGGATGGATCCGCTTAACACCTCCGCCTGCTGAGTGAGGAGCGGTGCTGTGCTCTGTCCGCTCACCCCTCTGCAATGTAGTTGCAGGGGGTGATCGGTTGCCATAGCAGCTGAAGCCTTATACAGGCTTCTACAGCTGTCATGTGTGTGCACCTATTACACCCTGTGGCAGGGTGTAATAGGTAATGAATGAGAGATCCTGTGTACAACAGTACTGCTGTACATAGGACCAGGACGTGTGCACCCCCCCCCCAGTGGTCAAGTGCTCTAGAGGGACTGAGTATAAATGTAAAAAGAAAAAAAAAGTTTAAAAAAAATATTAAAAGTTGAAATCACCCCCTTTTGCCGTTTTACAAATAATAAAATAAAAAGTCACATATTTGGTATCGCCGCATCTGTAACAGTCCGATCTATTAAAATATAATTTCATTTATCACGTACAATAGAAGAACAAAAAATTCGGCATTTAATATCCCCAAAAAACTGGAATAAAAAGTGATCAAAAAGGCTCATCTATTCCGCCCCCCCCAAAAAAAAAAAATACAGTTCAGCCCAAACTTTTTGCTTCAAGTTTTTTTCTTCCTATTTTCCCCCTCTAAAACCTCGGTGCGTCTTATAGTCCAAAAAATATGGTATATTTGCCGAGTGCCAGAAAGAGAGAGAGAATTTAAAGAGAACCTGTCACATAGTTTTTGCCCCCCTTGCTGAGGACAGAACAAGGTAGTGTCAGACATGCTGTTCCCAGTGCTTTGCCCCTTATTCTGTAAGATGCTGTAATTTTCGTGTATTTAATGCTCAAATCTGCAGTTTTCAGCCAGAACAGTCATTCGAAGAGTCCTTCAGAGTGTCAGTTTTTCAAACCCCGCCCACCTGAGGCTAGCCCCGCCCACCTCGACTGACAAACCTATTACTTTGAATAGGTAGAAACATGTGAAAACCTGTCAGTGGGCGGAGCTAGCCTCTGGTGGGTGGAGCTAACACCTACTCATGAATAAGATTTGAGGGGTAAATGCTCTAAAACTACAGCATCTTACAGATTAAGGGGTACAGTGCTGGGAACAGCAGGTCTGACACTAGCTTGTGCTGCCCTCAGCAAGGGGGCACAACCTATGTGACAGGTTCCCTTTAAGGCATTTTTTATTACTTACTGCAAAGTCAAAAGTTTACAAACATTACATTAGTATTTGGTAGCATTGCCCTTAAACTGTATGACTTGGGTCAAACATTTTGGCTATCCTTCCACAATGTTCTTACAATAGTTGGTAGGTATGGCCTATTCCTCCTGACAGAACGGATGTAACTGAGCTATGTTTGTAGGTCACCTTGCTAGCACCTGCCTTTTCAGCTTTGCCCATACATTTTCAATAGGATTGAGATCAGGGCGTTGTGATGGCCACTCCAAAACATTGACTTGGTTATCCTATGAGTCATTGTCCATTTGGAAGACCCATTTCTGCCTAAGCTTTAACTTCTTGACTGATGTCTTGAGATGTTGCTTCAGTATTGCCACATAATCTTTTTTCCTCATGATCTATTTTGTGAACTGCACCCGTCCCTTCTGCAGCAAAACAACCCCACATGATGTTGCCATCCCGCGTTTCACAGTTTGGATGGTGGTCTAAGGGGCCGTTCACACGGCTTATTTCGCCGCGGTTGGAGCCGTACTGCACGCCGGATTTGCGCTGCAGTACGGCTCCAATCCGTCGCAGTAATTACGGTAATCCACAGTTCTCATAGAGAACAGTGGATTCCCCCGCTCCCACCCGCCCGGCGAATCCGCCGGGCAGGGAGAAAGTGACATGCACATTATCCAGGCGCAATACGCGCCGTGGATAATGCAAGTCTTTGGGGCCGGCGGGCAGCGCCCCCGCACCTTATTCAAGCTGGAATTGCGAGCGCCATCTGGCTCGCAATTACGGCTTGAATAAGCCGTGTGAACACGGGCTAAGCCTTCTAAGCTGCTCTTTTTCTTTCTTTAAACACAACTACGGTCATTATAGCCACACAATTCAATTTTAGTTCCGTCAGACCACAGGACATGTCTCCAAACATGTAGGTCTTTGTTCCTATGTGCATTTGCAAACATTAATCTGGCTTTTATAGGTTTATTTTGGAGTAATGGCTTCTTCCTGGCAGAGGAGCCTTTCAGCCCATGTTGATACAGTACTTGTTTCACTGTGGATAATGAAACATTCTTAACACCTTCCGCCAGCATCTTCACAAGGTCTTTTGCTTTTGTTCTTGGGTTGATATGCACATGTTGGACCAAAGCACATTCATCTTTGAGACATAGAACCCGTCTCCTTGGTATGATGGTTGGAAATTCTTGTCTTGTTTGTACTTGTGTATAATTGTAAAGATACAATTCAAGGCACCTTCAGGTATCTGGAAATTGCACCCAAGGATGATCCAGACTTGTACAAGTCCACAATTGTTTTCCTGATATCTTGACTGATTTCTTTAGACTTTCCCATGATATTATACACAAAAGCAGTGTTTCTAGTTTGAATTTAAAATACATCTACAGGTGCGTCTCTAATGCAAATGTTGCCAAGAAACAATCAAAAGCGTCCATAGACATGACATCATATGGACTTTCCCAAAATGTTTAAAGGCATAGTAATCCTAGTGTATGTAAACTTTTGACTTAAAGTAATAAAAATGCCTTTAAAAATTCTCTCTCTCATTAGTCTTGCATTTGGCAAATATAAATTTTAGCAATCCAAATGGGTAAGGTTTTATCTGATGTCATATCAGAGCAAAAAACATGCATATATGTCTTTTTATAAAGTGTATGTAACACACATAATTAAAAAAAACTATGCCACAGCCTTTTGCAGCTTAATGTTTTTTTCCCCCTTCTAAAATGCTATAGGTATTTATTTTCAGGCATTTTTGTACAGGATCTCAACAGGTAAAGTACAGTATACACTACTAGCCGCATCAATATTAAGAGATCAGCCTGGGGGCCTGGGCAGAGTAGTTGTAGATAAGGTTTAACACTGATAAGTGCAAGGTTATGCACATAGGAAAGAAAAAATTATTCCATGATTACTTGTTAAATGGAAAAAAGTGACAAGGAGAAGGACTTGGGAATCCTGATGGACAGTAAACTTAATTGTAGCAGCCAGTGTCAGGCAGCAGCTGCCAAGGAAAAATTGCAACAGGGGTTTGGTAAAAAAAGGGACATAGGCACATGGGGGAAACTTTTATTCTCCCAGTACGGTTTTAGACCACTTTGGAATATTGTTTTTCATTTTTGGGGCACCATGCACGGAAAGACATTTAGAGCTTGACAGGTACGAAGGCGGCAAAAAAAAATATTAAAAGGACTGGGTGGCCCTGCAAATACCAGAAATATTAGCAAGTTTTTGGGGGTTTTTTAATTTTTAGAGAAAAAAAGACTCCCCCCCTGGGGACATAAAAAATTTTAATTAAAAATATGTTAAAGAACAATAAGAGATCTCTCCCAAGATGAAATTTAAACCCGGGAAAGGGTATCTTGTATACTTTTGAAAAAAGTTTTTTCCAAAAACCCAAGAAAGGATTTTTTTACTAAAAAAGGGCACAAGACTGGAACGCTCTGCCAGAGGGAACTTGTCTTTAATGAATTACAAAACAATTTTAAAAAAGGGGTCTAGAGGGTTAAATAATATAAAAAATTATGCAAAACAAGGTTTGGGTATGCTCCCTGCACGGAAATGTTTCCTTTGGTGGGGATAGAGCTAGGCCCCGGGCCACCCACCCTCGTGGTCCAAAAAATAGATGAAAGGGGAAAAGCCCAGGGCCGTACAAAAACCACCACCCCAAAAATTGTTAAAATTTAAAGCTAGGGACTAAAACCTCGGCTTCGAAAACGCGTCAGTTCCTAAAAAACGAATGGGGTATTTTTTTCTCTTCCATGCTTGGGTGTTCTACGTATTTTCCTTTAATTTTTTTTTATTTATTTCTTTTCATTTAATAAAAAAAATTTTTTAAGGGTTTTTAAAATTATTGGATTTGGGGAATATTGTAGCGGCACCCGGACCCTTTTTTGCTTTTTTAAAAATATAACAAATTTTAAATGACTAACTCTTTGGGAACCAGAATAAATCCCCCGGGGTCAATGGGCCCTTCTCCAGAAATGGAGGGCAGGAAGGAATTGTTTTTTTTTTGACGTGTACGAAAAGCAAAACCATTGGAAAACTTCCCCCAGGGACAACTAGGGGGAGACAGGTTAAAGCATAATTTAAAATAATTAATTTAAATTAAGTGTTGCCCTATAAAGGCCCGGCTGGAAGCACCGCACACCGTATTTTTTTTTTTCCCTCAGGGCTTGGAAGAGACAGGTGCTTTTATCTGTGGGGATTTTTGTTAAAGGCCATTTTCATTTTCCGGGGCTGTATACGGAGGGCCGGTTTTCCCGGGCCCTCGTTCCGAAGAACATTTTTTTAAGGCCGTTGTTCATCCCGAACAAAAGTGTGTTGCTCCCTTGAAAAAGAGTGTGGCCGGGCCCGGAAAATGCCTTACCTAGGGCCCTTTCCTTTCCCCCTCAGCCTTGGTGGGGCCCTTTGGGACCCTTTTGACTTTTTGCCCCCCCTGATAAAACGCCTAAACTGCACTTCCCCTTTCTGAAGCTTTCCTGCATGCTTGCCCAGCTTGCTGTTAAAAGCTAGATCCCCGCTTACATCTGGGGGTTGAATTTGGCACGCCCCACTTCAAGGGGTTTTTGGGCCCAAAAAGCACAACCTCTCAAAGGGAACTGTGTTTTAGGTGTCTTTCCTACAGCTTTTGCATAAGGGCTGCTAAATTTTGGGCCCCCCTGTTTATCTGTGCCCTGTAAAAAGAGGTGCTTACTGCCCCTCTGCGGACTGGCTGTATAAAGAGGTGCTTTACTGTCCCCTGTGGATCTGTGCTGTATATGAGGGTGCTATACTGCCCCTCCCGCTAATCTTGCTGTATATAGTTAACCCTTTTTTGGGGACCAGACAGGGAAATCCCCTTCCCGTTTTGAAGGTGAGCTGTTGGTTTTACCCATGCAGAAAAATGAGGCTGCCTTTTAAATGCCCCTCTGGGTGATCTGTGCCGTTACAAGGGCTGCAAAACTGTCCCTCTTTTAAACGTGCTGTTTAAAGGTGCAATAAAGCCCCTCTGCTGATCTGTCTGTATATAAGAGGTGCTTATACTGCCCCCCTTGCTGATCTTGCTGTATATTTTTTAAACCCTTTTTTTCTGTCCCCAGACAGCAAAATCCTTCCTGTTTAGAAAGGTGAGCTGAAATTTTTAATACCTATCATTTATATATGAGGGGCTGCTATACTGCCCCTCTCTGATCTGTCCCGGGTATAAAAGGGGGCTGTTTAAAAACCCTTGTCCCTCTACGGGATCTGTGCGTATATAAGGGGCCCTGCTATACTGCCCTTCTGATTTGTGTGTATATAATTTAACCTTTTCTGTACCAACAGCGAATCCTTACTTTTTAGGGGGGAACTATATGTTATCCCTGTGCAGTATTTTTAATGAGGCTGCTTTTACTCCCCCTTTTACTGTGATTTTTTTAAAAAAACAAGAAAAATTTTTTTCCCTTTTGGCTGCCAACGAACCTTCCTGTTTTTTTTTTTTTTTTTTTTTTAATGAGGTGAGCTTGGTGTTTGGCATATCTGCCTGCTGCATGTTCCCTGCAGATTTTTGTGAATTTTTAAAAAAAGGTGCAAATTTTCCCCTCTACTATTTTTCTTAAAACGGGTTTTCTTGGTAAAAAAAACAAAATCTCTTCTGGTAGTGGGGAAATTTTTTTTATGCACCTTTACTTTGGGTGGCTTATGGGGAAGGGACAATTGTAACTTTTTGCTTTAAACCCCCTTAATATCCACCCCCAAGCGGATAGGGGAAAAAGGGAAGAAAAAAACCCAAGCACAGGGCTGTTTTTTTTAGATCCCCAATCCCCCACCCCGATGAATGTGTTTCTAATATTTGCACTTTATGTTTTCCCTTCCTAAAGGGGGAAGGGTTTTTTTTAAGTTGAGGCTAAAACCTTCCTCCCGGGTTTTTTAAGGGAACAGCTCTCTCCCAACCTTTCCCAAAGAGTTTAGACCCACTCAGGAAATTTTAACACAAACAACCTACAGCTAAGTCTCACACCCCCTTTACCCTCCTCCCCATCGGGGAAAACAGTACAAAACTGAAGGGGAATATGTTTCTGAGGATTATATGATAATGTTTAAAATTCTGGGGAAAAATAAAAACGATTTGAAACCCAAAAGGAAAAGACAAATTACCGCATTTAGAAAAATTTGGGTTTTTAAAAAACAAAAAACTTTTAAAATTCTAGTAAAAGTTTCCCCTTAAATCTCAGACCCTCTTTCCCCACCAGTTCCACTGCGAAAACCTGGGGGGAAATTTTGGGGCAAGGGGCCTTTTAAAATCAAATTTGAAAGGGCCCCAAAACAGGTCTACACCATCAACTTTTGAAAAAAACTTTAAATTTTGGACATCCTCTCTGCAAAATGTTCGACTTTGGTGAATCAATAATCAGGAAAACTTCGGGGGGTCCCACCCTCTTAATAATTTGGGTTTTTAAATCCAATGGTGTGAGCCCCTTTTGGGCGATCAAAGGGAAAATGGAAATTTGCTTACCCCAAAATTTTTTTTTTTTCCCGTTGTCCGTAGGGAGCCCCAGCTTTCCCCCCCAATTTTAAATTTTCCCTTCCCTTGCACTTACAAACTGGTTGCAGGTTACCAGCCAGGCTTTATAGGGCAACAAATTAAGTATTAATTAGGTTTTAAAAAACTGCTTGTAACCTGTCCACCCAAATTGTACCTTGGGGGGAAATATTCCAAAAGGGTGCTGCCCTTTCGGGCTCCCAAAAAAAAAGGTTTTTGGTAAGCCAAAATTCCACTATAAAAAAAGATGGGGAAAAATTTGTTTTTAACCCCCTGGATCAACACTATCGCACAATAGGCTGACATCTTTTTTCAGTCTTACAAACTATGGAACTTTGTAACTGTAGCAGCCACACAATTAATAAAGACAAAACAGAAAAAAAGGGGCCCCGTAATAAATGAAACCTTTGCAGATAGTTTTTTTCCCGTCAAGGGTTTTACATGGTTTCATTCACTTTTGGGAATGTTTAAAAAAGGAATTTTAAAAAAGTGGTAAAATTTTAATATCAAAAAATCACAAAAAAATTAGGGATACCCTTTTAAATTTTTGGGTTTAAAAATTTAAATTAAAAAAAATATCTTAATTCTCTTTGCTTAAGAAAAAGGGAAAAGGGCTAACTGTTTTATGTTTTTAGTACTTTTTTTTCACAACTTGCTGATCTCCAACAAGGAGCCCAAAAAGGGGAAAATCTCCTATTTTGGATTGTTTTTTATGTTAAAGATCTTGGGAAAAAAAAGTCACTTAGCAAAAATTTTCCAAAACAGTATCCCTAAAAAAATCCTAGATATCCCCCCTTGTATGGGGTGCCTAAGCTCCTCAAGGGGCCAAAAGCTAAGACCTTTCAATCTTTTTTGTAGGCTGCCCGAATGGTTGCTAATTTTTACAGACCTGTCTTCTAAATGCAGCCTAGTGGAGGGCCCTAAAAAACGCCCCTGAATTCAAAAATAAAAACAAAAAAAAAAACGGGACTAAGGTAAAATGAATAAATGTAGTGAGACAACCCCTTTAATGACAAATCTCTTTTGGGCTTTGAATTGCCCAATAAATTTGGGGGATACATTTGAATTGGGATATAAAAACAGTCCTCCTCATCATGCTGTTCACATTGTGACATGAGAGCAAAACATCACCTTAAAAAAAAATTTGGGGTTAATCTTCCAAAAAATACTGGAATAGGAAATCTTATGTAGCTCAAAATTGTACTGTATTGGAACTGAAAAACAGTTTGACGAGTATTGTGATCTGATTTAAAAAAAAACACAAAAAAAAAAAAAAAAAAAAAAAAACTGTTCTTAGTCTGTTTTAGTTTTGTCACTGATTTGTGCAATTTTTGGCCCGGTTTTTCCCATTGATTTCAGAAAATATATTGAGTGCAATAAGAACGTGATTTTTTTTTACCCCACTCAGTAGCCATTCCCTAACTCCCCAGTGGTCATTCAAGTTACATTGCAGCTGGAGTGCCCTGAATATGTTGTGAAAATATATATATACACACATATATATTACACACATATATATATCCCACACAATAAATATACACACATATATTTTTAAACAATATACACACACATATATATTAATATTTTAAACACACAATATTATAAAAAATATAATTTAATAAAATATTATATACACACACACACACACACAGTCACTGACAGAAGTTTTGTCGCTTATCCATTTTGTGGAACCCAAAAGCTTAAAACCGGACTAAGTTTTTTCATCCATTTTTTTTAGGAATGACTTCATGCAAAGCTGAAACCCCCCCAAATGGGGGTTTTTTTTTAATGAAAATAAATTTGCTTACTGTAAATATTGATCTTTTAAGGAAAACACAGGTCAGATTTTGGCAAACAAAAGTTGTCGCCTTGTCATTAATGCGCCCAACCCAAGTTTACAGCCTCACCTGTGCTCACTAATTGAGGGGTTAATTAGGGGGTGGTAAAAAAAGAGCCCCAGCCCCCCAACCTTCCTTAAACTGCAATTGACCTCTGACAAAAACCCCAAAAATCCCCCCCTGCACCAACCCTTGTTTATCAAGAGGCTGAAGCCAAACCCACGCAGATGGCGGCCCTTTAATGTGTCCAGCGCAAGTACAAAAAATTTAAAAAAAAGATTTAAAGAGACTGGAGAAGTTTTTGACAAGCCCAGGGCCGGCAACCCCGCAAGACAACTGCTCAGGAGCAACGTTTGTTGGTTCAAACTCAAAATCCCGCCCCCCCCCTTCCACTTCAGCACAGCTCCAACAACCTGGGCCCCCTCAAGTCCCTGTGTCAAATAAACAGTTTTAGGATTCTGTTCGAAAAAGACCTCCAAAGACGAATCAGTGCCCAGAAGCCACACTTAACAAAAGGCCCAAATTAAAAAACGTGTGGATTTGCCAAGGCCCCCGCTGCTAAACGGATGGGCGCTGGGAAAAATGGCAGAAAAGGGGGATTTCTCAGATGAATCTTTTTGAAATTTCACCACAGCCGCCTCAAATACTGCAGAAGACCTACTGGAGCCGTATGGCCAAAATACACCCAAAAAACAGTTAAGTTTGGTGGTGGAAAGATCATTCTGGGGTTACATTCAATATGGGGGTGTGCAAAACATTTTCAAGTGGAAAGGGATATCAAAAGCCCAAAATTCAAGAAGTATTTTCTACCTTTACATCCCTATATAAAAGGGGGAAAATTTTTGCAGCAGGGTTTGCTCCATCTCATTAAACCATCCTACATCAAAATTCCCAAAGGGAAAGATGACAAGGTGCTCCAGGACTGGCCAGCCCAGTCACCAGACATGAACATCATTGAGCATATTTGGGGTAGGATAAAAGAGGAACTTGGAAGACAAAAACCAAAAAAATCTTGATGAACTCTGGGAGGCATGTAAGACTGCATTCTTTGCTATTCCTTATATCCATCAATAAATTGTATGAATCATTGTCGAAACACATGGATGCAGTCCTTCAAGCTCATGGAAGTCATGCAAAATATTAAATATGGCTCTAATAGCACCAGAACTTCATTCACCAATGTTTGAAACAAAATCTTTGTATTTGAAGTGAATTTATTTGTTTGATTTTCACATTCCCTTTCTGTGGCCCGGATAAAAACTTTGGTCTTGCCAAAATCTGACGGGTTGTTCCTTAAATGATCAATATTTCAGCAGTGAAGCAAATTTATTTTCGTTAACAAAACCTCATTTGGGAGGGTTTCAGCTTGCATCTGAGTCATTCCTAAGACCAATGAATGAACTTTAAGTCCGGTAATCAGCTTTGGACTCCACACGGATGAGCGACAACTTCTGTCAGGAACTGTATGTATGTATGTATGTATGTATTAATGTGTTTGTATGTATATATTAATTTAATATATACTATAATAAATATATTTTATTAAAACACACACCACACTTTTTTTTTTTTTTTTTTTTTATAGACACAAAGAATGCAGGAGGAAAAAAACACCCTAAAACCAATTGCCCCAAAGTGTGCCCAGTACCCCTTTTTTGGGGCTTCATAAAAAAAAATTGAGGGACACTAGGGGTCTCAAAAAGGGGGGCGCTTTTTGGCTTTGGGAATCACAAAAAGCGGGTTTGGTTGGGAAAGGCCCCATGTTCCCTTACCCAGACCCCTCCAAGTTTCCCAGAACAGGGGAAAATACCCCAAAATTGACCCTTTTTTGTAAACTACACCCCTCAAAAAATTTTCATTTTGGATAAAGAAATGCACTTTGACCACACAGGCTTTTCACGGAAATTTTTAGAATCAAGTTGTAAAAATGAAAACAGTTGTCCCCAAACATGGACAATTCTAAAAAATTTTTCCACAAGGGGGAAAAAGCCCCCCAAAAACCCTGTTGAAAATTTTTTCCCTGAAAAGGGGGGAAATCCCTTTAAAAGGTGGAAAAAATTTGGGGTTGGGGGACTGGTGTGCCTCAGAAGGGAAAAAGGCTACCGGCTTTGGTAGTAAAAAATTTAAACGGGTTTTTGGTTGGGGGGCTGTGGAGTGGGAGTCGTGGAGTCGGGGGCAAATTTTTTGCAGTCGGAAAGTCCTCAAAAGGGACCGACTCCCAAAAAAATAAAAAAAATTTGGCCCCAGTTATTTTCGATGCAAAAAAAGCAAGGGGAAATTGGGGTTCCGGCCAGGGGCCACGGCCCCCATATTTTCCCAGCCCATCACATGAGGAATGAAATTTGGACATGGAGCAGGAAAAAGCGCTGCCCCCGGGGGAACAAAAATTCCGCTCCCAGGGAAAACCCTTACATTTCAGAAAAAATTTTTTTCACCTGCTTTAAAAAGAAATTAGAAGATTTTCAACCTTTCATCAAAACTGATTTGTGGCTGGGGAAATTCCTTTATACCCTGAAAATTTTTTAGAGAGTTACTCCCCTGGTTATCCGTTTTGCCCCCAACCCAAGTTAGTGTGGGAGAGGCCGTTCCTACCCTGGAAATAATGAATCAGATTGGGGCCCTTTTAAAGCGGGAAACTGATGAGGGAAATACAATTTCCAAACAAATTCAGAGACTTCACAAAGGGTTCCCCCCAGGATTTTTTGCATATTACAATTTTTTGTGTCCTAAAGTCATTCCAATAAAAAATATTTTACACTGCCCAAAAGCAAAATGGTAAAAAATTTTTTTGAACTTGTGACTTTCAGGCTCCATATCTCTTCATCCACTACAGCTTTGTACATGAGGCTACTGAAAATTTTATATGCAGTCATTTTTACCAATCTTATAAAAAAATTTTGACTTGCAATATTTAGCATCTGCTTAGTTATAGTTTTGCCCAAAAACAAAGTGTTTTTTTTTAAATTATTTTTTTAGTTTTGGGGAAATCCACCATTGGTTTTCAATACTGCCTGAATCCTTCTGGGCTCTGAATAAGATCAAGCATATTTTTACCAAAATCTGACCCCGGGTCTCTTCTACCCCTTTTCCCAAATGTTGGTGGGGGACTGGACTTGGATACAAAAAACAGCTTTTTCTTCAACTCAAAACCCCCCCAAAGTGTTCAAAAGATCAAAACATTTTTACCCTTTAGCTTGAAAGGGGGCCGTTTTCCACACACTTTTTCCCGCGGATTTTTTTTAGCCGTAATTTATCTCACAAATCCCCCGTGAATAGGGGGCGGGGCCTGAGCGCGGCGGGGGACCGCTCCTGGCCCCATAACAATGCAAATTTTTTACGGCGTGTCCCCCGCCGAAATTTAAAGTGCATGTCAGTTTCTTTTTCCCCCCAGCCCGCGGATTCGCCGAGGGGGGGAGGAGCGAACCCGGGAAACCACCCGTTCTTTTAAAGAGGAAACAGTGGGGTTTCCGTAATTAAAAGGGACGGGTTGGCGCCGTACTGAAGCGCAAATCCGGGGCGGAGTACGGTGCCCAAACCCCGAGAAATAAGCCTGTGACGAGGCCTAATTCCTGTTTTTTTCCCAAATACTTGATTATTGTAACAAAGGTGATTTAAAAAACCCCCGAATTTAAACCCTTTTAAAAACAGGGAAAGTTATTACCCTTTAAAAATACGCCGTTATATGGGGTCGGATCGGGGGTTTTGGAGGGTTTTGGGAAAAAATTTAGTAGTCTGAGTCGGGGCTTTTGGGTTGCCGACTCCACACCCTTTTTTGGGGGTTTGGTTGGGGCCCTCAAAGTTGGGATTTAAAAGAGCCCCCCCCAATTTTCAAACACCCCAAAATGGGTCACATTTTGGAAACTACACTCATCAACGAATTCATCTACGGGAATATTGTGTATTTTGACCCCACGTTTTTTTTTTAATAGATAATGCATTGAGGTATAAGATAAAAACCCCAATTTTCCGTATTTTATCCCATACCCCTTCCTATAACATCACATGCCTTTCAAAAATTGAAAAATTACACTTCCCAATTTTTTTGCCATTCGCCCCCAAAGGGTTTGGCCCGGCTTTCCCGCTACAAGCTATAGAAGACACAGCCAGGGCTGTGGGTTTGGGAAGCCAAACCCCCCTCCGACTCCTCAAATTTTCCCCAAAACCCCCGACTTTCCGACTCCCTCATACACGGGGCATGTTTAAGTGATAAATTTACTGTAAATAAGGTGGTAACATCAGGGTAAATTTTCCCCTTTTTATACAATAATCAAGCTATTTTGGTAGAACAGGGCACTGAAACAAAAGGGTAACCAAGGGTTTTTATCTTTTTAACACTTTTGGGTAAGTTGAAGAAAAAGTGATTTGTTTTCCAAGTCCTTTTTCCCCCCCCCCCCCCCCGCACCAACTTGGGAAAGTGTAGAAGAGATTGGGGATCAATTTTGGTCAAGACATGCTTGAATCTATTTAAGCCCAGAAGGGTTCAGGCAGTAATTTAAAAACCCAAAAAAGGGGTTTCCCAAATAAATAACAAAATAATTTAAAAATTTAAAATTTTGATTTTTTTCGAGCAAAACATTTTAAAAATGAAATTTTTCAGGAAAGCATCTGCAAAAACTGAGCAATGCTAAATACTGCAAACACATTTTTGTCTAAATAGGTAAGATGACGTATATAAAACACGTAAACCTCATGTACAAAGCGTAAAGGATTTGGGGAGAAATTTGGGGCCTGAAAGTCACAAGTTCAAAACAATTTAACATTTTTCTTTGTCAGTGTAAAATATATTTTATAGGATATGACTTTTGAATACAAAAAATTTTAAATATGCAAAACACTGCAGGAACATTTGTGGGTCTCTAAATTTGTTCTGAGAAATAGTATTGCCTCCATCAGATCCTGCATACATGAAACCCCCAAATGATCTCATTATTTCCAGGCTAGAGAAAGGGCCCCTCTACACTAACTTGGGGCAAAGCGATGACCACAGGGGCAACATCTCAACAAAGTCAGGGTATAAAGGAATTGCCTCAGCCCCATTCCCTTTTGGGGTGAACGGTTGAACCTTCTAAATTCCCTTTTAAAGGGAGGTGAAAAATGTTGCGAAATCTGTTTGCCCTGGGGGCGTAACTTTTTTCCCCCGGGGCACGCTTTGCCTGCTCCATGTCAATTTTTTACAATCCTCATGTTTATAAGGCTGAAGATATGGGAGCAGTGGCACTGGCAGGACCTAAGTCCTCTTGCTCTTTGCACTGCATCAAACTAACTGGACCAACTTATTATATATTTTGGGAGTCTGAGTCGGCCCCTTTTATGACGACTCCGACTCCTGCAAAATAGGCACCGACTCAGACTCCACAGCCCTGGACACAGCAGCCTTTTGCTTGCCACGTCTCTTTTGCTGAAGTACACAGCATTTCCTGACAATAGCACATGCTGTGATGTGAACTAAAATTATGAAACGCCCCAATTTTAGAAAGTACGCCCCCACTGAACATTTTAAGGGGTGTCATTAAAATTTTGACCTGACAGGTGTTTTCATAAAATTAATTCCAAGATATCATTGTGCATTAAAAAGGGGAAAAATGCAAACTGACATTTTTCCAGACGTGCCACGTATGAAAGGTTTGGTGCATCAGGGAATAGTGCAAATAAAAAATGTATAAAAGGAAGCTTAAACTAGTAATCCACAGACGTGCGGTACAGTTTGAAGCAATCTTTTATGCAGAGGCCGGCTTATCAGGGCAGGTTTCACACTGGTAAGTTGTGTCTTTTCTAATTCCCCTTTGGTAGCACGTTCTGCACTTTGTGTCCTATCCTTTTTACCAGTGGAGGAAATTTCACTGGGGAAACACTGCCCAGGTACAATACGGGGTATGTCAGATCCAGAAGTTCTGGGGCCCTCACCCTGGTTCCCAAAAACAAGCGCCTTTATTACTTTCTTAAAAGGAGGGGTGTACTTTCTAAAATGGGGTGACATTAGGGCATTTCATAATTTTAGTTCACATCATAGCATGTCCAATTGTCAGAACATGCTGTATACGTCACAAAATAGGCGTGCCCAGCAAAAGGCCGCTGTGTCTCCTCTATAGTGTGTAGCTGAACGGAATGGCAGCCCAGGCGGTGTTGTGCTCTACAAAGGCAGCACAATGGCTGCGATTGGTCGGTGCCCACCGACCAACAACAGCTAAGGGGGTGGTGGTACCACTACCACAGCCCATTTTCTCACTGATGGCGATTGGTGCTGTTTAACACAGCACCAATCACCATTGGTCGCTGTGAGATTTGTTTATATTGGAAAATGTCGCCATTGGCTGTTAGGATTTGAACAGCCAATGGCAGCGATCGCTGTTGCAGGTGGAGGGCATCGCTGCCCCCCTAGACATTGAGGGAAGACTGTCTGCTGTCAGGGACAGAACTTTTTTCTGCGGTGGCCATAGGGTGTCAGGACTTATTCATACATCCAGATGCGTTAACCCCCAGATTACCTGGACGTATGAATACGTCCAAGGCCGTTAAAAGTTTAAAGGGGTTTTGCCACGTTAGACAATGATGGCTGTAAGTACTCGCTTAGCACTTGGACTCCTCCTGGGGTTTTTTAGCTCACTGATCGCTCTCCTCCTTGAGACTATTATGGCACATATGTCACACAGGCCACACGGTTTGGTCCAACTGGCCTCAACCAGTTTTATTTAGGCACAGATTTACAGCACCTAAACTACAAACAAAACCCTGGCCTTCCGGCCACTACCTGAACATGTAGAGAGACCCTCTAACCAGTGGTCTGTGCCAAAATCAGAGTTCACCCAGACTCCTCTAGTTCAGGCTCCCCACCACCTATGAGAACAATCAGAGCTTCCTCCTCAGCTCTACTCCCATCTCCAGGTAGCAGACCACACCCCTGGTTTTCCTGTGTGACCAGGCTTTTACCGACCTGGTAGCCGACCACACCCCTGGTCTTCCTGTGGGACCAGGCTTTTACCGACCTGGTAAGATCTGGAATGTGGGAATGGCCTCCCACCCATCACTAGAGCCATTCCGAGAAGCCAGCCCATATGTAGCTGTATCACAGCCATACTAATGGCTACTACATGTGTCAGTAATCTAGCATTACTGACCTCAAACCAATGACTTCCCCCACCGAGACCAGGCCCCTTGATGGCACATATGTTGCAGACCTCCTACTACAACCAATCCCATGATAGAAACCCGAGACCTAAAGGCGCTCTGTCACCTGGCATATCGCTAGGATATTCCATTATTGTCTGATAGGTGTGGGTCCCACCTCTTCTGTCTGTGTGTGTGTACATGTATAATTACATGTGTGCCGCAGCCCTGTAAGTGGCACCCAGGTTTGCATACGTTTTTTCAGAAATGTTTGTGTGTGCAGAAACATACGTTATACTTGATGTACATTGATTTTAACCTATATGGGAAGGAAGGGGTGCTTCCATTTTGGGTTTCTGTCCCCGCCCACGCTTGCAGGTTGGGTGTTTTTTATTTTTTCTCTCTGAATAATGGAGGTCGGGTGACCCAGTGAGAGGCCTGATTGGCTCGATTGAGAGGTAAAGATAGCATAGGACTGCCCGATTTTGAGATCACGTTGAAAGTTGTGGGCAGCTTAAACATCTTTTGATCAAAATATGTGAACCGAGAGTCTCAAAGTTTTTTCATGTACCACCTCTTCTGGGACCCGCACAGTCTTGGGAATGGGCCTCCGAAATTCAAAACGCAGACTGGAGAGTCGGTCGCGCTTGCGCACAGCTCTCCACTGTGATCCATGGGAGCTCCGAGCAGAGCCGAACTCACCACCCGGCTGTACAGGGAACTCCCATAGAACAGAATAGAAAGTGATAGTGCAACCGGGTTTCCAGCCGGCACTGTGAGTGGCAGCCATTACTTTCCACTTGTGGCAGAACCCCTTTAAGATCTATGGAGATGGTTTACATTTAGTCTTTAAACTGATTCAAATCCGAAATCTGTGTTAGACAGACTATAAATCCATGCTGTGTAGACATACCTTAAGAAACTACACTTCAGCCCGGCGAAAAAAGAAAAAAATCATTACTTCGGTTTTCAAAGTAATGAAAATTAAAGTCTACAAATCTGGTATCATTGGAATTGCACTTGCTGCAGAATACATATGACATTTCCCTGACACCGAACAGTATACTTCATAAAAGCAAAACCCCTGCAAATATAGTGCAATTGCGGGGATTTTTTTTACATTCCACTGCAAAGAATTTTTTGCTCATTTCCAAGTACATAATATGGTACAATCGATAGCACCGTTAAAAGGTATATCCTCTCTTGCAAATACAAGCCCTCACACAGCTATGTAAACTAAAGTATATAAAAGCTATGGAATAGGTGGAACAGGCAAAATCATCATAGCATCAAATAAATCATCCAGCATAGATTTGTTCTTTTCTGTAAATATTCTTCAGCAGTATGTGCACCCTTACAGCTACAAACCTAATTGCCACTCAACTTTTCCAGGTTCCTTAATGGCGAACGTGCCTAGTTAAGAAGCAATTCATTCCCCTTATTTCTGCACCCCCGAATAATATATAGCACTTCAAAGCTTCATAATGGTGCAGTAGTTCCAGTTACAGAACGCTTCACCATATATTACTATGTGAATCATTGTTGTCTCCATAAGATATCCGCTTGCTGTCACTGAAGAGAAACCTTGCTTTGTTCAGACTGCAAATGGTATTGTCCAAGACCCTCAACAGCTCCAGCAGTTTTTTGCCCATGCTGTACTTTACTAGATCTTTTTAGAAATGGTATAGATATAGCATGAAGGGAGCAGCTGGTTATCAGGACAGAAGTTCTAGCTCAGACCTGGGTTCATTGGCATTCACTACTGACAAAGACAGATGGATTAGGGCTGCTGTGTTGCATTAAAGGTCTCAGGAATACCAAAAGGTTCTATATCTTTTAATCAATGAAGATCAAATAACAGCGCACAAGACAAACTGGAACACAAAAGTTCCTGAGAATGGATCATGCCGGCAACTGTACAGTCTGCCGTATGGAATGGCTATGCATATAGATACATGGCTATTTATTCGTATACACAGGTTACGCTGGATGTGAACTGTATGTATGAATCATATACTATATTCAGATCGGGAAATTGCAAAAACATGAAAACTCAACTATAGGACATATTCACAACCCTTTTTTTAAGGGGAAAAAAAAAAGTTGATTAACGCGTTCTAAACATGTGCCATACATTAAAGTGGTGTTCCCCCAAAATAAAGTCGATGGCACAGGTTGGTTGTCAACTAGTTGAGTCGACCATGCACGAGAATGAGGAGGTCGGTGCTCGGGGCCGTCCTCTCCATTCACTTCTATTGGCGTTCCTGGATATAGCAGAGTGCACTTACTTGCAACTCCCATAGAAGTGAATGAGGAGGACAGCCGACCTGTGGCATCGACTTTACCAGGTGCATGGAGCGGGCTCTATACATGGATAATGCTGGCTATTAATTACAACAGACACCTCCCGTCAGCAGCCAGATGCTATGGTTAGCATACCAGATGTGCCTGGCAATTAGTAAGAGAATGTCCTAACTGTACATTATACAATAGTAGTGTAGTGTACACAAGACACGTCCCCTAGTGGTAAACCTGGAAAGGAGGAGGGTGGGTGTGAAGAGTAAATAAAAAAATACCACACAAAATGTTTTGTAAAGCATGTTTGCCAGAATTTTGGCCACTTTGTATGCACCCCAAAATTGTATCAATTAAAACTACACCTCACCCCACAAAAAAGTCCTCGCACAGCTTAATCGCCTGAAAAATAAGTGATTACTCTCCGAAAATGGCAATGCAAAGAAAGTATATTCAAGTTTAAAATACAGAAATATATACATTTGATATTACCAGTAGAATTGTGATCCACCGAATAAAGAGATCTGGTCACTTGTACTGCAGGAAGAACACCATAAGGAGCCGTTCACACGGCACAGGACAAATACCGGCCGGTTTGCGGCCGTCCTCACGGCCGCGGAGGGGGACGGGGGGGGGGGGGGGGAGGCGGGCTTTTCTCCGCGATTGAGCGGAGAACAGCCCTCCCCCCTCCCACTGAACAGCACAGATTCCGTCCGGAAACCGGACAGAAGATTGTGCATGTTCAATGTTTTGTCGCCGGTCCACCGGCGACAAAACAGTCGGGCGGAAAACCTGTGCAGTGGGGACATGCCCTAAAAACAATGGCATAATTGTGTTTTTCTTCAGATTCTAACCATTTTCTTTTGGCTTTTTAAAACATTACATGGTAAATTAACCCATGTAATCAAAAAAAATACAACAAGGGCTCTTTTTGTGTGGCACAAGTTAAAAAGATATGGCTCTTTAAAGGAGGGAATGAGGCAATTTAAAAAAAGGCTTGTCAAAAATCACTGGATAAGAAACAGGGTAGGACAAAAAAAATGTCCACAACCTTAAAGGGGTTGTCCAGCACAATAAAAATTTATTTTAGTGTGTGAACCCTACTATTTATTAGCCTCTAAAGGGTAATAACAGGGGACACCCTCCAGTGGGCTCCTGGGTAGAGCGACCCAGGGCTGCATTTCACAGAGAAAGACAGAAAGCAAGAGGCATGTGCAGTCATGTAGAGCAGCTCTATAGTGGGCCCCAAGAATCAAACCCATCAGTGAGCCCCATTCACTCCAGTTCAACACTGTATTTAAACACACTGAGTATATAGTAGTCACCCTTACATTCTACGCTAGTAACACCTTCAGTTCAGGGAAGGACCTCCCTCCTGTAGTGGAGCTGCGGGTACCAGATTAGTGTAAAAAGTTGTGTTCGGCTCACCTTATTCCAGAGGACACGTAATCCACAGAGCTCACATTCGCCTCCACTCCCTCAGACTAATTATTAGTCACTGCGTTTTCACAATATCTTGGGAATTTTTATGTTTAATGGAAAATAAAAACGTGATCTTTTTATATTATAAGAAGCTGAGGAGGTGTTGCCTAATGATATACTTCATCTGAAGTTATACTTTTTTTCTACCAGCTTAGTGTGTATGAAATATAAAGATGTCTACCAAATAGAACATCTAGTGCTAATAAATTACATACAGTTACAGCTCCATCTGAGGGGATTTTGCTTTGGACAATGACTACTTATTAGAAGGATTCCTTGACATTGAGCTGATCACAAAGTGTACAAACCCTGTTTTGCATAAAGGTGGTGAGATGTTAATGTAGTTCTGTGGCTCTTTTCATCCACTTCTATAGCAGTCACAAAGGGAGGACCTCTACCCTAAATATACATGTGCATTGCACCTCTGGGATCTGCACCTATCAGACAGGTACAAGTATCCTGTAAATAAGCCATAAATGTCTAAGGTGCAAGAAACTCATTGACAACAAAATTACCACCATCAGTTTATTGGTTTTAATTTCTACCAAAAACTGCACCAATCCTTTAACCCCTTAACAACCGTGCACCGTCTTTTGGCACCACCGGGGGCGGGCGGACGTCTACAGCGACGTCTTTTGGCGTCGCTGTAGACTTCGGGGTTTCCGGCGCCGGAGCTGCGCTGTGAAGGGGGCTGTGCTACACAGCCCCGATCCCAGAGCATCTCTTGCAAGCATCGGGGAGCGGAGGAAACCTGGTGCTTTAACCCTTTGATTGCAGCGGTGCATTACCGCAGCGCAATCAAGGGGTTCCCCTGCTCTGTCGGGTGATCGGAACACCTGGTGACCCAAAAGAGCTCGGGGAACGGCTGCAAAGTCAGCCCTGGGGACCTAGAATTGCCCCAGAGCTGTCTGTGTATGAAGCCAGTGACCAGGGCACACTGTGCTGTCCTGATCACTGCCTGTGTCAAACTGACACAGATTATAATGTATTAGCATTTATGAATATGCTAATACATTACTAAGTGTTTAAAAAAAAAAAAGGAACAGTTCTCCCTTCATGGGATTAAAAAAAAAGTGTAAAAAAAAATAAAATAGAAAGAAATATTTAATAAAAAATAATTGTGCTTATATTACACACACAAAAAACCCTACACATATTAGGTATCCACACAAACGCAATAACCTGTAAAATTAATCGAACAAGTGTGAAATGTGGATGGTGTAAAAAAAAAAAAAATTCTAATTATTTATAAGTGAACTTACTCTATTCCCCCCATAAAGTAAAACTTTATTGAAAAAATAAAAGTTACAACAGTTGAAACGCAAGGAGGAAAAAACTAAAAAAAATGTTCTGGTTATTAACTACTTTTCAGGCGTTCGGCTTAAGGGGTTAAAACTGCATACGTAAAGGGAGAGAAAAAAACACCCGCAGAACTACAGCCTGGCTATTCCAGTATATCTTGTACAAGAGAAAATATTGCGCCGACTACTGCCCAGCTGCTGTTTACTGGCTCCAGGTAGAATATATCAGATTTCCAGTCAGTCAATGTCTCCTCTTGTGATATCTGCTTTTTGGTAAGCGTTGCCTTGTTACATTACAGCTGGAGTGTATGGGTGGAGTAAGGATCACCCCAACGGCAGCCGCTCCACAGAAAGGACTCATTGTATGTTCCTGCTACTGGAGGGGAGAGACTGAGCCAGGATGAAGCAAGGAGGAAAGAATCAAACCTATAAAGCGGGATTAGAAGAACAGCGCATCTCACCACACAACGAACTAAAAGTCTGAAAGCGGACCGGTGACATCTCCTGACATGTCTGGTTCAGTAAATCCTTGTGTTCTGGAGCATCTTCTCGTAGAACTGTGGTGTTCCTCTGTTATCCCTTCTAGAATTCTAGGACTGTATCTGTCAGCTGGGCGTGACCGATTAGGGGTGTGTCCCTGCAGTGACATCGTCCAATCAGTGCCGAAAGTCAGTGTCGTGGACAAACCCCTTTGAAGAATGGTAAAGTATTCTCGAAGGAATAACAGTTATAAGAGAAGATGCTCCAGAATTGTTATTTCACAGGGAACAAAAGGATTTACTAAAAACAGGCACATTGGGAATGGCCACAGGTCCTCTTATTAGGATGTGTTCACACAACGTATTTGCAAGGTAATGCGCCCGAAGTACGCCCATCGAGTGCTGAGATTTTACAGCGTTTTCCATTGCACGTACTGAGTGCCCGGAGAAAAGTGACAAGTGACCTGGCCAGAGCGTACTTCTAAAACATCAGGCGTATAGCGGCACCCACAGTACATGCCACTATACGGCGTGTGAACCCGGCCTTAAAGACAATTCACAATGCAGGGAATACACAGTTTCTTGTATAGGCTTGGGTTGTAAAATTGCTCTGAGGAGTAAACCAGGTACTAACATATGGGGAATTGTATAAAATATTTTATTTGACTAAAGGAGACTGTCAATGTTTGCCCGTCCCCATAAATTAAAAAGTGGATGGACTCTTAAATGCCCCTACTGTTTTACCTATAACTATGAAGCCGAGCACAAACAATCTAAACGGACCACTCACTTTAAACCCAGGAAAGAGAGCTGCCCTGGTGAACACTGCAGGGGGAATGTCCGGCCAGACAAGTCTTCTCCTGTTAGGTAGGGCCAGATATTTGCCAGGGGGGTGGGATTAGACCTCTTTATTCTAAAACAAATTAACTTCCTCAAATAGGGCCTCATTTATGAAAACCGTCTAAAAGTCAGACTGTCTTTGTTGCCCATAGTCATTTCTCCCAACTTTTAGAGATTGCAAAGACGGATACATCAGGCTAACCACACCCAAACTCATGACATCACATCAGGTCACACCTCCAATCACATGACATCACACCTGACCACGCCCTACCTGAATCATGCCCAGCCCCAACACAACAGCTGTGTTACTGGATCTATAAATAGTTGTGCTCAAAAGTTTACATACCCCGGCCAAAATCACCAGGGTATGTAAACTTTTGATCAGGATCATTTGGATGTTTTTGGTCGTCATTATGATTTAAAAAGAGAAAACACAGTAGTTTGACAATAAATGGCTTCACCCAACCACTAATCATGAGTGGGAAAAAAGTTTTTATCATTCATATTCTCTGAAAAAAGGCCAAGAAAGCAAAAATTCTGCCGAGGTATGTAAAGTTTTCAGCACTACTGTAGTATATATATATATATATATATATATATATATATATATATATATATATATATATATATATATATATATATATATATAGTAATGTACTGTATATACATAATTCCATACAAATAGCTGTAAGACTATGTTCTATGGATGATACCTCTATATAATGGTCGTACAGTGACCACCTAATACAGGGAGACTAATATCAACACCACTACACAAAGATCAAATAATACCGCCACATCATAGTGACTATACAATACCACCACACCATGACCTCATATTACCACCACATAGTGAATGAAAAATACCACCACACCATGACCTCATATTACCAACAGTGACTGAATAATACCACCATACCTCATCACCACCACTTAGTAAATGAATAATACCACCACAGCATGACCTCATATTACCATCACATAGTGACTGAATAATACCACTATACTTTTCCTGAATATAAAACATTACATTGCTACCAATATTCCTGCCATACAGTGACCATATGGGGGTAGATACCAGTTGTACACAAGCTCTGCAGACATAAGTGATTACTCTACAGTTACATTTAATGACTCACAAGTGACGTCTTCTATGACTGGAGTCATTCTTTTCCCCTTTTCTTCTTTATCTGGTCGATTTCTCTTGGCCACAACTCTGTTCTGCAGAAATTATCAAACAAATATCTTTGTCTTCGAATTTACTACGTCTGGTATGGGGCTCCCCCCCATCAAAGTGAAACTGTCAGCTACTTTACGCTGCCTGAACGGGCAGCATGAAATAGCTGCAGGTTACCCGATCCTGACCCTGTGTCTTTTACTCTGAAACTCTGCAGCGTTCCCGGGTAAGCACACAGTGAAGTTGTGCTGGATGCAGGGAGATGAGTCCGATTTGAGGCTTCTCCCCGCCTCCTCAGCTTGACTGACAGCACTCTCCCTATAGACAAACGTTGGAGAGAGTGGTCAGTCAAGCTGAAGGGGCGGGGCAACTTCACTGGGTGTGTTACCTGGGAACGACGCATCATTTTAGGATAAAACACAGTATTAGGATCGGGTAAATAGCAGCTACTCTGTTTCCCAGAAAATAAGAGTGTCTTCTATTAATTTTTGCTCCTAAAGACAAACTAAGACTTATTTTCAGGGGATGTCTTATTTTTCCATGAACAAGAATTCATATTTATTGTTGAACAAAAAAATCAACATGTATTAATATACTGTAGTGATTTCATCATAAAGTACTGTGTCTTATTTTCGGGGATGTCTTATTTTCAGGGAAACAGGGTAGCATAAAGGAGCCGACATATTCCCTTTAAGTAAGGCCGACCACGGTAGGTAGGCATAGTAGCCCCCTGTAGGTATACAGTGTACACAGCCCCCTGTAGGTATATAGTGTACACAGCCCCCTGTAGGTATATAGTGTATACAGCCTCCTATAGGTTATATACGCTCCCTATAGGTATATAGTGTATACAGCCCCCCTGTAGGTTATATATGCCTCCTGTAGGTATATAGTATATACAGCCTCCTCCAGGTATACATTGTACACAGCCCCCTGTAAGTTATATATGCCTCTTGTAGGTATATAGTGTATACAGCCCCCTGTAGGTTATGCCCCCTCTAGGTATACAGCCTACTGTAGGTATTTACTGTATATAGCTTCCTGTAGATATATACTGTATACAGCCCCTTTAGGTTATATATACCCCCTGTAGGTATATACGGTATACAGCCCCCCGTAGGTATATACGGTATACAGCTCCCCGTAAGTATATAGTCCCCTGTAGATTTATACGGTATACAGCCCCCCATAGGTCTATACGGTATACAGCCCCCCGTAGACATATAGTCCCCTGTAGGTATATACGGTATACAGGCCCCAATAGGTATATAGTCCCCTGTAGGTTTACACTGTATCCAGCCCCCCGTAGGTATTTAAGGTATACAGCCCCGCGTAGGTATATAGTCCCTTGGAGGTTTATAGGGAATACAGCCCCTGTAGGTTTATCCGGTATACAGCCCCCGTAGGTATATACAGTATACAGCCCCCTGTAGGTATATACGGTATAAAGCCCCCGTAGGTATATACGGTATACAGCCCCCCCCCCATAGGTATATAGTCCCCTGTAGGTTTATACGGTATACAGCCCCTCGTAGGTATATACGGTATACAGCCCCTGTAGGTATATAGTCCCCTGTAGGTATATACGGTATACAGCCCCCCATAAGTATATAGTCCCCTGTAGGTTATACGGTATACAGCAGGGCTGTGGAGTGAGCAAGCAAAATCCCCGACTCCTCAATTTCCCAAACCTCCGACTGCCGACTCCCTCATACACGGCGCATGTTTAACTCCTTAACGACTGCCCACCGTCTTTTGACGGACATTTCAGGTCGTTCGTCTGCAGACACCAGAGTTTGCGGCGTCCGGGCGCCGCAGCTGCGCTGGGATCGGGGCTGTACTACACAGCCCCGATCCCAGAGCATGTCCTACAGGCATCGGGGGAAACCTCCGCAGCGCAATCAAAGGGTTCCCCTGCTCTGTCGGGTGATCGGAACACCCGGTCACCCGACAGAGCTCGGGGAACGGCTGCACAGTCAGCCCTGGGGACCTAGAGTGGCCCCAGAGCTGTCTATGTAACAAGCCAGGGACCTGAACACAGTGTGCTGTCCTGATCACTGTCTGTGACAAAGTGACACAGATTAGAATGTATTAGCATATATGAATATGCTGATACATTATTAAGTGTTTTTTAAAAAAAAAAAATTGTAAAAAACAGTTCTCCCTTCAGGGGATTTAAAAAAAAAAAAAAGAAAAAAACAAAACAAAAAGGGTAAAAAAAAAAAAAAAAAAAGAAAAAAAAATATTTAATAAAAAATAATTGTGCATATATTACACAAAAAAAACTACACATATTAGGTATCCACACGTCCGTAATAACCTGTAGAATTAATCTAACAAGCTAAGTGTGAAATGTGAATGGTGTAAAAAATAAATAAAAAAAAAATAAAAAAAAATAAAAAATTCTGCAATTATTTATAAGCGAATTTAAACTATTCCCCCATAAAGTACAACTTGTCTCGAATAAAACGAGCCCTCATACAACTGCGTCATTGAAAAAATAAAAAAGTTACAACTGTTGAAACGCAAGGAGGCAAAAACAAAAAAGTTCTGTTCATTAACTACTTTTCAGGTGTTCGGCTTAAGGGGTTAAGTGATAACTTTACTGTAGTAAGGTGGTAACATCAGGCTATTTATCACCTTATGATATAATAATCAAGCTATTTAGGTAGAACAGACACTGACAAGCAAAAGGGTAACAATGTTTTGATCTTTTGAACACTTGTGGGTAGAGTTGAAGAAAAAGCTGTATTTGTATCCAATCCAGTCTGCACCAACATTGGGAATGTGTAGAAGAGACCTGGGATCAGGTTTTAGTCAAGATATGCTTGAACCTGATCCAGAGCCCAGAAGGATTCAGGCAGTATTGAAAACCAAATGTGGATTTCCCAAATGCTAACAAACTAATACAAATTAACATTTTGATTTTATAGGAGCAAAACAGTAACAATGCAGGAAAGAATCTGAAGAACTAAGCAGATGCTAAATACTTGCAAGTCAAAGTTATGTATAAGGGTATGTCCCCATGGCAAGGGTTTTCGGCCGGTTTGCGGTTTTTCAGACCGCCTGAAAAACCGGCCGAAAATGAGCACAATTGTGCTCTATGGAAAACCCGTGCAGCAGTCCCCGCTGCACGGGTTTTGCTGTTGGACGGTTTTGCCGCCGGTGGTAAAACATTGTAGAAGCACAATCTTCCGTCCGGTGTGCTTCTCAATGGGAGGGGGGAGGGCTCTTCTCCGCTCATCGCGGAGAAAAGCCGCCACCAACCCCCCTCCCCAATCCCGCCCCCCACCCCCCCGCAGCCGTGGGGACGGCCGCAAAACAGGGCAAACACCCCTGAGATAGGTAAAATTACAGTAGCCTCAAGTACAAAGCTGTAGTGGATGGTGAGATATGGAGCCTGAAAGTCACAAGTTCAAACCATTGTTACCATTTTGCTTGTCAGTGTAAAATATATTGATTGGATAGGACTTTAGAACACAAAAAATTGTAAATATGCAAAACACTGCAGGAACATTTGTGGAGTCTCTGAATTTGTTCTGAGAAATAGTATTGCCTCCATCAGATCCTGCATACATGACCTCACATCTGATCTCATTATTTCCAGGCTAGAGAACGGCCTCTCTACACTAACTTGGGTTGGGGCAAAGCGGTGACCACAGAGGCAACATCTCTAACAATGTCATGGTATAAAGGACTTGTCTCAGCCACAGTCAGTTTTGATGAATGGTTGAACTCTTCTACTTCTTTGAAAACCGGTGAAAAATGTTTCTGAAATCTGTTTGCCCCGGGAGCGGAATCTTTTCCCCTGCGGCAGCGCTTTGCCTGCTCCATGTCATCAATTACACTCCTCATGTGATAAGGCTGAAGATATGGGAGCAGTAGCACTGGCCGGACCCAAATCCTCTTGCTCTTTGCATCGAACTAACTGGACCAACTAATTATATATTTTGGGAGTCGGAGTCGGTCCATTTTATGACGACTCCGACTCCTGCAAAATAGTCTCTGACTTCGAATCCACGAGTCCGACTCCACAGCCCTGGTATACAGCCCCCCGTAGGTATAGAGTCCCCTGGAGGTATATACGGTATACAGCCCCCCGTAGGTATACAGTCCCCTGCCGGTATAGACGGTATACAGCCCCCAGTAGGTATACAGTCCCCTGCAGGTATATACGGTATACAGCCCCCCGTAGGTCTCCAGTCCCCTCCCTGTATATCCGGTTTCCAGCCCCCTGTAGGTATACAGTCCCCTGCCGGTATATACGGTATACAGCCCCCTGTAGGTATACAGTCCCCTGCCGGTATATACGGTATACAGCCCCCTGTAGGTATACAGTCCCCTGCCGGTATATACGGTATACAGCCCCCTTGTAGGTTATACAGTCCCCTGCAGATATATACGGTATACAGCCCCCTGTAGCTATACAGTCCCCTGCCGGTATATACGGTATACAGCTCCCTGTAGGTATACAGTCCCCTGCCGGTATATACGGTATACAGCCCCCTGTAGGTATACAGTCCCCTGCAGGTATATACGGTATACAGCCCCCTGTAGGTATACAGTCCCCTGCAGATTATACGGTATACAGCCCCCTTTTAGGTATACAGTTCCCCTGCCGGTATATACGGTATACAGCTCCCTGTAGGTATACAGTCCCCTGCCGGTATATATACGCCCCTAGGTATACAGCCCCCTGTAGGTATACAGTCCCCTGCAGGTATATCGGTATACAGCCCCCCTGTAGGTATTACCAGTCCCCTGCAGGTATATACGGTATACAGCCCCCTGTAGGTATACAGTCCCCTGCAGGTATATACGGTATACAGCCCCCTGTAGGTATACAGTCCCCTGCAGGTATATACGGTATACAGCCCCCTGTAGGTATACAGTCCCCTGCAGGTATATACGGTATACAGCCCCCTTTGGTATACAGTCCTCTGCAGATATATACGGTATACAGCCCCCTGTAGGTATACAGTTCCCTGCAGGTATAGACTGTATACAGCCCCCCGTAGGTATACAGTCCCCTGCAGGTATATACGGTATACAGCCCCCAGTTGGTATACAGTCCCCTGCAGAGTATATACGGTATACAGCCCCTGTAGGTATAACAGTCCCCGCAGGTATATACGGTATACAGCCCCCTGTAGGTATAGTCCCCTGCAGGTATATACTGTATACAGCCCCCTGTAGGTATACAGTCCCCTGCAGGTATATACGGTATACAGCCCCCTGTAGGTATACAGTCCCCTGCAGGTATATACGGTATACAGCCTCCTGGGCGCTTATTTATTTTGCACACGGTCAGGACCGAGTAAGGAGTTAACTGCTGTGTCCCAAGGTAGGGCCTGGGGGAGGGGAGAGACTAGAAGGTCTGCAGACATGAACTTCTCGTGGTGTTCTCACACATCTTACAGGAGGCAAGAGTGGGACAGCAGCAGCAGCAGCTCATTCCAGAAACAGTCACTTACTGATCCTCACACAGAGCAGGGGAGCAGCACCTTGTCTGCCCTCACTCTGCAGCTACAGCTCAGCATGAAGGGGCGGGGCCGCACACTGGGACTGAGCAGTGTGAGCTTCCTATTGGACAATCAGCTCAGAGCAGAGAGGCAGGGGGCGTGGCCACACCACTGAGCTGTGTGAAACTCAGGACTTCTTAGGCCTCGTTCACACGGCTTATTTTGGCGCGGATTGGCGCTGACTGTGCGCCGGATATGCGCTGCAGTACGGCTGGAATCAGTCCCAGACATTACGGTAATCCACTGCTCTCATAGAGAACAGTGGATTCCGTCGCTCCTCCCCGCTCGGCGAATCCGCCGCGGGGGGAGAAAGTGACATGCACATTATTTACGGCGCGTACGTGCCGTAGATAATGCAATGTCTATGGTGCCGGGGAACGGCGCCCCCGCCCCTTATTCACGGTGGATTTGTGAGCGCACAAATCCGTCGGGAATAAGCCGTGTGAACACGGCCTAAGGCTGGGTTCACACGGCTTATTTCGGGGCGTATTTGCAGATGTAATTACGTCCGCAAATACGTCCCGAAACACATTTCAAATATGTGTCACAAGTGTGGCACGTATTTCGCGTCGTAGATACGTTCCCCATTCTTTACTATGGGGATTTACGTTGAGAAATACGCCTCAATAAGTGACAGGGGACTAAATTTTACGATCGTATTTACATGGCGAAAATACATCACGGAAATACGCCTCGTGTGAACGACGAGGCTTATTTTACATCGGAATCAATGCTAATCTAATTGTTCGTTATTTGAAACTTATTTCGGGACGTAATTACGTCCGCAAATGCTCCCCTATATAAGCCATGTGAACATAGCCTAAGGGCTTGTTCACAGTGTTTTTTGATCTGATTTTGGATCCGAAAACCGCATCCAAAAACACAGCGGCGATCGGATCCAACATGTATCCAACACGCAGCTGAGTGTTTGGATGCAGCAGGATCGCACCCTACAGTTTTAAATAGGGCTCCTGCTGCGTTTTTCGGACCAAGAAATGACATGGCAATGCGTGTTTCAAAGTAAAAGCAATGCAAGTCACACTGCTATTTACTAGATACGTGTTTGAGTCTGTTTAGAGTCCGACAGACACGTATCTAAAAATGTATGTTCACACGGACTCAACACGCAGTGTGAACATACCCTAACCATCCCAGGATGGCAGGGGAGAGCGCTCCCAAATGGGGACGGCTGGGAGGTATGCCATAGCAACCAACCAGCAGTGTAAGAAAAAGCATCTCCTTGTGGCTGTAATAAGTGTATGAGGCCTATTGCTCAGCTACGTCTGGGCAGGTGCACGTTATGGACAGAAGCCTATGGAGCACATACACTGCCTGCTAACACAGCAAGGAAACAGTAAGCGATACTAGAGGAGGGATTCACACTCTGCCAGTGATCCAGACAGCTTGAGGGAAGTTCACCGGGCCTGCTAGATGCAGCGAGGAGGCTGCAAGAGATTCCGGAAGGAGAGGGGGAGGAGAATGCACCCTTGTCACTATCACCAGCAATTCTAATGTAGCTTCCAGTGAAGCCCTGCAAAATATTTAAAAGGGTTAAAAGACACCTGTATCCTGTACAGAGAGCGGTTAAAATAGAAGAAACTTAAAGGGGTATTCTCACTACAAGCATTGATGGCAAATCGCTAGGATGTGTCACCACCCCGATCTCGAGCCCCAAAGCGCCTCAAACTTTTAAAGCCATGGAAGTTCCGAGTACAGCAGATTGCGCGCTCAGCTGTACTCATGACTCTTAGGGCATGTTCACACAACGGATTTGGCCGCGGGTTCAGCCACGGCTTTCGCCGTGGTTCCTGCAGCCAGTTCTCGTCCTAACCTCGCCGCAAAATCGCGTCTCCAGATGCGGGTTTGCGGCGCATGTGGGACGTGGTTTGAGGCGCGGCTTGCGGCGAGGGTTTGCCCCCATGCAAATTTGTAGGCAGGGAGCAAACCGCGCCGCAGCCCAGCCACGGCGACAAGCGCCGCCGAGGACTCCCTGTCAAGAATTGACAGGAGTTCTCAAACACGCGCGGCAAGGACGCGGTATGTGAATATTAACACGGTTTCCCATAGGAAACCATGTTAATAAACTAGGCGCAATTTGCAGCGGTTTTGGCCACGGGAACCGCGTCGGAACCCGCGGCCATAACCGCGGCCAAATCCGTCGTGTGAACATGCCCTTAGGGTTTGTTCACATGGCTTATTTTGGAGGCCGTAATACGATCGTATTGTACGTGCAGGGAGATAAGCGACATATCAATTATTCGCGGCGAACACGCTTCGCGAATAATGCATGTCTACGGGGCCAGCGGGGTGCCGAAATACATTGTGTGAATGTACCCTTACTGAAATCAGTAGCAGACTTTTAGGCTATCGTCACACAGCAATTACGCCGGTACTTCGGGAGCTCGCGCCGTTCGGTTTAAGCTCCCGCGGGTTGCCGGCCCCAAAAGCATTCAGTGCTAGCGGCGCGTATTCACCGCTAGTAATTGACAAGTAACTCATCTCCCCCCGCGGCGCACTGTGAGAGCGGGGAGAGGCGGCGTAATCCATAGTTCTCTAGGAGATGTAATGACTAGGACGTATCTCGCCCCGTATTTAGCGCAGTACGGCGCGAAATATGTCCCAATTTAAGCCGTGTGAACATAGCCTTAACCTCCTCTTTCCATTCTTCGAATAGGAGCGGGGCCCTGAAGTTTGTCATGCACCTATCTGACAATGAATACAAATCCTTTCCATATGCCATGTGGATGTACTCTTGTACCTAAATAAAAACTTATTCAGAACTACAGCTTCTACCATTGTTAAAGCCCATATCTCAACAAACTACATTTTCAACTTGGAGGATGTCCTAAGAAAGCTGAACTACTGACCAGTAATCACCCCTACCATGTAGTGCCAAACATGATGTGCAGCACACAAATTATGGAGGCAACCTTCTTGCCTGAGCTGCTTTTGTCTGTGAGCTCCTCCTGTCTGTCATCGGTGCAGTAGCAGCGTCCTGTTTTGTGCCCGTCCCCACGGCCGCGGGGGGGGGGGGGGCGCGTTTCTCGGCGATGAGCGGAGAACAGCCCTCTCCCATTGAGAACCACATCTTCCGTCAGGAAACCGGACGGAAGATTGTGCTTCTGCAATGTTTTGCCGCCGGACCGCCGGCGGCAAAACCGTCCGACGGCAAAACCGTGGCAGTGGGGACTGCTGCACAGGTTTTGCATAGAGCACAACTGTGCTTATTTTCGGCCGTTTTTTCAGGCGGTCTGAAAAACCGCAAACCTGCTGAAAAACCGTCCGAAAACCCATGCCGTGGGGACATGCCCTTACAGGCCGTCTGTGACGTCACCATGCCCGCAATGTATTGTGGGCATTGCCGGGCATGGTTACTGACAGCTGCCACAGAGACCTGTATACAGAAGCAATCGTCGGTACTGATCTCTACAGTATCACTGATACAAATCCTCTATGGGGAAAAGTGATTAAAAGGTGAAAAAGTAAAAAAAACACAGTAACACACAAAAGATAAAAACACATACACCACCCATTTCCCCTTTACAAATGCCAAATCATCCCCAAAAAGATAAGTAACCATATTTGGTATCACCACATGTGTAATGACATGTCCTATAAATCTTTCAAGTTATTTAACTCGCACTGTGAACGCTGTAAAAACAAATTAAAAAAAAAAAAAAAAATCAAAGAAGTGTGATTTTTGTTCATCCCACAGCACATAAAATGGAATATAAAGCGATCAAAAACTCATAAATGCCAAATTAGTGGCAATTAAAACGTCAGTTCATCCTGCAAAAAAAACTAACAAAAACACACAAATTACACAGCTCTGTATATGGAAAAAAAAAAAAAAAAAAGTTATGGATATCAGAAAACAGTGATGCATGAATATTGTTTTACACAATAAACACTTTTTTTTTAAAGCACTTCAACATAAAAAAAACTATATAACCGACTAAGAGTAAAACTAACTTGTCACGTATACTGCACAGTGAGCCCTGTTAAAAATAAGATTAAAATACACTACTAGGATTGCAGTATTTTCTTCATCCTGCTGTCCACAAAAACAGATTTAAAAAAAAGTGATCAAAAAGCCTTGACCCCACAAAAATTACACTAATAAAAATGGTCAACTCATCTCGCAAACAAAGTCCATACACAGCTCCATACATAGAGAAAAAAAAAAAGTTATGGCTCTGACTATGATGATGCAAAAACGTGTTTTCCCTTTTTGAATAAAAGTGTTTTTATTGTGTAAAAGCAGTAAACATAAAATAATACACAGGCTGTCCCTGGGTTACGAACAGGATAGGGATTGTAGGTTTGTTAAGTTGAATTTGTATGTAGGTTGGAACAGTTAGATTTGTCCTATGTTACTCCAGCACAAAAGGCTTTTTTAAGTTTTGGATAGTACAGAGAAGGGTTTTTACATTTGTTTTGCTGTCTGTGCCCTTGTTAAGAAGATTTTCAACTTATTTTCACTTCATGTACTGCTGTGACATGCTGGATTTGTCATTCCACAGATACTATCTGCTGTGGAACATGGAACCACAAGTGCCAACATGCCCCATAATCTCCCAAAAATTGGGAATCTCGCAAGAGAACAGAGTGACTTTTGATCACTATATTTACTATTTTGCCATAGGCAAACTTAAACTCTATCAGTTCTCTATCTGTAAAACAATAAAACGTAACTTTTATTATGTATAACTCTTAACCTCTATACACACTATTTAAAAACCTGATTTCTAACCTCATCATTTAACCCTTTTTGCTTCTGAAAGAGGGAATAACTCCTTTTCTATTACCAAGTCTGGTGGAACCCCACCTATTAACAGGAGAGCATAAATAGTGTGCATAAAGGTTAAGAGTTATACATAATAAAAGTTACGTTTTAGTGTTTTACAGATAGAGAACTGATAGTTTGTTTGCATATGGCAAAATAGTAAATATAACATGCCCCATAAGTCTCCGTTTGCAACTAGGGGACAGATGTGTCGGAACGGTGTAAGTCGGGGACTGCCTGTATATACATATTGGGTATCTCTCTAATCGTATCAACCTGCTGAGTAAAACTAGCAGGTCATTTATACCGCACGGTGACCACTGTTAAAAATAAAAAAAAAACACACTACCAGGATTGCTGTATTTTGTTCAAAATGCCTCACAAAAACCATAATATAAAGTGATCAAAGCATTGTATGCACCCTATAATAGTACCAATAAAAACATCAACTCATCCCGCAAAAAAAATAAGCCGATAATCAGCTCTGTATACAGAAAAATAAAAAGTTATGGCTGTCAGAATAGGACAACATAGAAAAAATTTTTTTTATAAACGCATTTCTATTGTGTAAAAGTAATTAAAAAAACTAATTAATTTATGATTGTACCGACCCCCACAGTAAACTACTGTGTAATTTATACCCCACGGCGAACGCTGTAAAATTGAAGCCCAAAAAAGTGGCAGAACTGCATCCCCCGCCCCCACCCCGCCCATTTTCATGGCCCAATGCTAACAAACTATGAAACATCTGTGCACCTGAAATGCACAATACACCCCTAGATAAGATCTATGTGGGGTGTTGAATTCAAAACGGGGTGACTTCTGAAAGGTTTCACCTGTTCTGGTACTTTTAGGGCTTTGCAAATGCGACATGACCCCACCAAAATCTGCGTTCCAAAAGCCAAATAGCACTCCCTCCCTTGCATGCCCTGCGCCCACACAGCAGTTTACACTCATATATAGGGTACTACAGAACTTGGAAGGAATTGCAGAACAAAATTTGGGGTGCTTTTTTCCAGGATTCCTTATAAAAATTAAACATTTTCAGCTAAAATTGCAGATTGTTGGAAAAAAATATTTTCATAGCCTAACGCTAAAAAAACACTTGTGGGGGTCGATGCACTCACCTCACCCCTGTATGTATTCCTTAAGCGGTGTAGCTTCCAATACGGGTTCATTTTAGGGGTGTTTATCAAGTTATTTAGCACATTAGGGTTTCCACAAACCTGAAATGGCGCCTAAAAAAAATCGTATTGAAAATTAGACTCCAAAGTCCAGTAGGTGCTCCTCCTATTCTGAGGCCACATACTGAATATCTCTGAAAATGGCAGAACCTGGGGAAATCAATATGAAGTTGAATTTCTCTGGTCACATCTATCGTGTTCCTGTGAATAATGGATTAAAGCTGAAAATCTGCAAAATACTTAAAGGGTTAAAAAAAAAAACTTCCTAAACACTGTTTTAAATATTTTAAGGGATGTAGTATCCTAGATGAAGTCATTTATGGGGGTGTCTAACATACAGGCCCCTCAAAGTCACATGAGAACTGGACTGATCCCTAAAAAAAATGTACAGTTGTGCTCAAAAGTTTACATACCTTGGCAGAATTTTTGCTTTCTTGACCCTTTTTCAGGAAATATAAATAACACAAAAACTTTTTTTCCCACTCATGATTAGTGGTTGGGTGAAGCCATTTATTGTCAAACTACTGTGTTTTCTCTTTTTAAATCATAATGACAACCAAAAACATCCAAATGACCCTGATCAAAAGCTCACATGGCCTGGTGATTTTGGCCTGATAACATGCACAGAAGTTGACACAAATGGGTTTGAATGGCTATTAAAGGTAACATCCTCATCTGTGACCCGTTTGCTTATAATCCGTGTGTGCATAAAAGCTGAGCGAGTTGCTGGGATCCAGACAGACTTATGCATCTTTCATCCAGCCACTGACGTTTCTGGATTGAAAGTGACGTTTCTGGATTGAAAGTCATGGGGAAAGCAAAAGAATTGTCAACGGATCTACAGGAAAAGGTAGTTGAACTGTATAAAACAGGAAAGGGATACAAAAAGATAACCAAGGAATTGACAATGTCAGTCAGCAGTGTTCAAACTGTTATTAACAAAATGGAAAATCGGGCTCTGTAAAAACCAAACCACGGTAAGGTAGACCAACACAAATTTCAGCCGCAAATTCCATGAAAATTGTTCAGGATGCAAAGAAAAACCCACAAATAACATCAGCTGAAATACAGGACTCTCTGAAAACTAGCAGTGTGTTCAAGATGCACAATAAGGAGGCAGTTGAAGAAAAACTAGCTGTATGGTCGAATCGCCAGAAGAAAGCCATTACTGCGCAAATGCCACAAAGTATCTCGCCTACAATACTCCAAACAGCACAGAGACAATCCTCCAAACTTCTGGAACAAGGTAATTTGGAGTGAAGAGACCAAAAACATTACAATTGGAGAGGTGTCAACAAGGCCTATGATGACAGGAACACCATTCCTACTGTAAATCATGGAGGTGGATCGCTGATGTCTTGGGGATGTGTGAGCTACAAAGGCACAGGAAACTTGGTTGAAGTTGAAGGAAAGATGAATGCAGCACGTTATCAGCAAATACTGGAGGCAAATTTGCACTCATCAGCTCAGAAGCCGCGCATGGGACGTGCTTGGACGTTCCAACATGACAACGATCCAAAACACAAGGACAAGTCAACCTGTCATGGGCTACAGCAGAACAAAGTGAAGGTTCTGAAGTTGCCATCTCAGTCTCCTGTCCTCAATGTCATTTCATGCAAGACATCCCAGGTATTTACAGGAACTGGAGGCTTTCTGTCAAGAAGAATGGGCAGCTTTACCATCTGAGAAAATAAAGAGCCTCATCCACAACTACCCCAAAAGACTTCAAGCTGTCACTGATGTTAAAGGGGGCAGTACACGGTATTAAGAACTGGGGTATGTGAACTTTTGATCAGGGTCATTTGGATGTTTTTGGTTGTCATTATGATTGAAAAAGAGAAAAAACAGCAGTTTGATAATAAATGGCTTCACCCAACCACTAACATTGATAGGAAAATAAGTTTGTGTTATCATTCATGTTCTCTGAAAAAAGGCCAAAAAAGCAAAAATTTTGCAGGGGTATGTCAACTTTTCAGCACAACCGTATATTGCAAATGTTCTTGAAAATGTGAAAAATGACCACTAAATTTCTCAGCCCCTTAAGATGCTAGTTATAAACTATATTGTGTGCAATAACGGTCTTACATGCAGACATTTTTTAAGTTTGATAATGGCAAATTTTTCAGAATTTTCACAATATTTTGGTATTTTTCACAAATAAACGAGGATTTTTTTGGGGCCAAAAGTTCTTACTAACTAAAAGCACATGGTGTCAAGAGAAAACAATCTGAATCACTTGGATAGTTAAGTGTCAAAAAGTTATTCTCACATAAAGTGATACTTGTCAGATTTCAAAAATGGGGCTCTGTCAGAGAGGCCAAAACTGGCTGCGGTGGTAAGGATTAAAGGGAATGTGTCATCAACAAATGACCTATTGTTTAACTTACATTATGCTAGACACAATTTTATGATTTTTTTTTTTTTAAAGTCACTTTTTTCACTTTCAATATTTTTTACAAAACTCTTCAGTCCTTCAGTAGTCTGCTCATTATCAGTAAAAGCAGGATTACACTGAAAGGTGACACCAATGTGTATAGATAACACAGGATCCACCAGTCACAATAGAAGAGATCACAGTTCACCCTCCTTCCCTCCTGCACCCTGACTTCTTCCCAAGTCACAGAGCATGCCCAGAAAACTCCCTACAGAAGTTAATGGGACTGAGTCAGTCTTAAAGGGAACCTGTCACATAGATTATGGCCCCCTTGCTGAGGGCAGCACAAGCTAGTGTCAGACATGCTGTTTCCAGTTCTGTGTCCCTTATTCTGTAAGATGCAGCAGTTTTAGAGCATTTAACCCTCAAATCTTATTCATGAGTAGGTGTTAGCCCCGCCCACCAAAGGCTAGCTCCGCCCACTGACAGTTATTCATGTTTCTACCTATTCAAAGTAATAGGTTTATCATTTGAGGTGGGCGGGGCCTGAAAAAATTATTCTTCGAATGACTTCTGGCTGAAAACTGCAGATTTGAGCATTAAATACACGAAAACTACAGCATCTTACAGAATAAGGGACACAGCACTGGAAAACAGCAGGTCTGACACTACCTTGTTCTGTCCTCAGCAAGGGGGGCATAAACTATGTGACCGGTTCTCTTTAAGACTCCTATGTGTATGAACCTGTTGTAAAGCATCTCTCCTAAATGCTGTTAAAAGCAGTGCAAGCAAGAAAGCTTTCCCCACAATCGTATACAAATGACCGAGTTCAGAAATCTACAACCAGAAAATAAAAACAACTAAGAAGAAAGGAATATGTATCACTGCTAGTTTAAATAAGTCAAAAAAAATTTGTCGATAGATTCCAGTTAAGTCCCGGTTCACACGGCTTATTCAAGCTGGAATTGCGAGCCGGATTGCGCTCGCAATTCCGGCTTGAATAAGGTGCGGGGGCGGGTGCGCGGCCCGCCGGCCCCATAGACTTGCATTATCCACGGCGCGTATTGCGCCTGGATAATGTGCATGTCACTTTCTCCCTGCCCGGCGGATTCGCCGAGCGGGGAGGAGCAACGGAATCCACTGTTCTCTATGAGAACTGTGGATTACCGTAATTACTGTGACGGATTGGCGCCGTCCTGCAGCGCAAATCCGGCGCACAGTACGGCGCCAATCCGCGGCACTCTAAGCCGTGTGAACGGCCCCTAACACCCAGCCATTGGGCTATTTTAGGTCCCCAGGGCCGACTGTAAAAACATCCTCCAGGCTCCACAAGGCACAGGGAAACGCCTTGGATCATGACGTGGTCTTGTACTGTGGGAAAAGGTTAAATGGCAGAAATGAGAGAGCAGGTGATTCCTACCATGCTCAGAGACTGAGATCTTCAGGTTGTGGTCAGACAGGCAGTCATATGCGCTCAACAGTGTTTGCAGTGACGGCTTCTTTTCCATTCCAACCCACCAAGTAACAGACCTGGTGCACAACAAGATAACCCGATCTTTAGGATGACATTTATAAAAGATGGCAATGGATATTTTATGGGCTTAGGACATTTCTGCCAATTTACTACTTATTGTGGTGTGACAACTTTACAAGTGTATTAGGCTTACATGGTCCAGTGAGCAACAGAGAGGATGGAGCGTGCAGTGAGGTCAGATCACAGGTGACATCCAAGTGAAAAATTGCAACACAAAAGAGCCAGGTAGAGAACTCCAAAGCCAGTGGTTCACTCATGTGAACATTTCATAGACTTTAACTCTTTCATGACCAGTGTGTTTTGGGTCATGAAGCACAGAACAAGACTATTTGTAAATGTACCCCTATTTTTGGTTTTGTTTTAGTGGAAGCAGACGGATTTCTTATTAGTTAGAAGTGGAGCGGATATCTTTTTACAGCTTTAATTACAAAAAAACTTGGGACACTACAAAGTAAATCTCTTACAGCCATATTTTATTCACAACAGAACATATTTCAAAAGTTAGACCTTTTATGTTACATTTAAAAAAAACATCTAATAAAAGTTAGGACAGTTAGTAAGTACAGCATGTTAGCAAAGCAAAGTCTCATGGAAGCAAAGATGATCAGAGGTTCACCAAAATGACAAAAAAAAAAAACCTATCTAAAGATTATGGAACAATTTCAGAAAAAGTGTTCCTCAACATAAAAATTGCAAAGGCTTTGAATACAATCAACACTGACCGTACATACCAAAAGATTCAGAAAATCTAAAATTAATCCATATGCACAAGGCCAAAGGTCAATATTGGATGATTGTGATCAACAGGCCCTCAGGCAAAAATCAGTCATCCAAATTACTGAATGGGCTCAGAAATACTTATAAGAGTGTGTTCACACAGCGTTTTGTGTCCGTGTGAACATCCGCTTTTGGGATGTGTCTCTTTGAATCATTGTCTGAACACCATTTTCTATGCAATCCACAAGTAAAAAGCTCTATCATGTAAAGAAGACACCATATATCAACATAATCCAGAAATGCCACCATCTTCTCTGGGCTAAAGCTCATTTAAAATGGACTGAGGCAAACATGGAAAACTGATCTGTGGTCAGATGAATCAAAATGTATATAATTCTCCATGGAAACCATGGGTGCCATGTCCTGTAGAATCAAGAGGAGAGTAACCATCCAGCTTGTTATTAGGGCACAGTTCAAAAGTCAATCTTTGATGGTGTGAGGTTGCATTATTGCCTACTACAGGGACAGCTTATACATCTAGAAAAGTACCATCAATGCCAAGCAGTTTATAGAAGATTTAGAACATATGCTCCCATCCAGACAATGCTAAACCATATACTGCATCCATCACAATAGCATGTCTTCACAGAAGAAGAGTCCAGCTGCTGAAAAGACCTACCTGCAGACCACACCCATCATCAATAGAAAACATTTGGCACATTTAAAAAAAAAAAAAAAAAAAGCCGGGAAAAGACAACCCAGGATTGTTGAACAGCTAGAATCCTACATCAGACAAGAATGGGACAACATTCCCCTCGCTAAAGCTACACAATGGTAGATGTGGCTCTGCCTAAACTTTTTTGAAACTTGTTGCTGCCATCAATTTTTATAAATGTCTAACTTACAACTTCTGATATATGTTCATGAATAAAATATAACTAGAAGAGATTTTCATGTCATTGCATTCTTGTTGTCCTTACACAACATTCCAACTTTTTTGGAACTAGGGCTGTCTTTCCCTGAAAAAGTTAGAAACAGAGCATAAAAAATTGTGTATAATCTTTTTACATTATGTTCTCTAATTCTCTATATATAGGAAAGTGTGTAATGTCTAAAGCACCAAAAGCGAAGAGGACATGTCAAAGAGTACCTTTAACGGCACGCGCCGCAGTCTGACACCCGATCCACGCCCATGCCATTTCTCAGTTTCTATGATGGGTCGCCCCGCGGTCCAGGTCTCTGTCCGTGGTCGCGTCCGCTCCCAGCCCTGGCACCCTGTCTTCAACTCATCTCTCAAGCGTTCCCTGTATCTCAGCTACAGTCGTCTGCTCACAGCCGTCCCCTAAGGGGACTCACCTTCCTGTACCATGCCTGTCTAGATGCTGGCCGTCATCTTGAGGACCTACGTCGGCTGTAGAAACCTGGGACTTTCGAACAGCCAAGTCCAACCTTCTTTGCGACAGAATCTGGTGAAAACCGGGGGCTCTTAAGACTCTGATCACCAAAATAGGTTATGCCAACTCCTGATGGTGACCCAGTGGATCCTCCTACGTCTGGCGAGTCCTATAGTGACTGTTTCTAGTGAAATTACAATTCTGGAGCTTCTCTTATAATTCTGTGTTGTGCTGTTAGTTATTCCTTTTAGAAATGTGTTTACTTGAATCTGCCAAATGGGCATTATCATTC
This sequence comes from Phyllomedusa bahiana, assembly GCA_025379985.1. NCBI lineage: Eukaryota > Metazoa > Chordata > Amphibia > Anura > Hylidae > Phyllomedusa > Phyllomedusa bahiana. The sequence continues at coordinate 113,429 of JAODAL010002384.1, read as the reverse complement.
CAGTTTTAAAAGGGGTGTGTTCCTGTACTCACAGACTGAGAACGGGCAATGTCAGGCTGTACAGGTAACACATCTGATATTCAGTAATACATTCCTAGGAGGAATAACAGACAGGTCTTTTTCAATACTAAATTTATCTTCCCCTTTGAACATATGCGCTCAGGAACACAATGTCATTTATTTACTCTAAAATAAAAAGGTGCTTGAGCAGATGGGGTTGTGCTAAAATGTATAGAAAGTGGTGTTGGGGGCAATTACCAGTTTTGGGAAGCACCCCGATACCCACTGCAAATTGCACTGGGTCATACAGGATGCCTAGTAATGCATAAAGGTTTGGAATTTTTTCTTTTCTCTTGAGGGTGGCAGATTACCTTTTCCACATTTTAATAATTTACTTTATTTTTACTACTTGGAGTCAGGTAAGCAAGTAACACAATCTTTGTTCCCTGCTGTCTCTATGTAGAGATCACCAATAACAGAGCTAAAGTTGCTACCCACTAGATCACTGTTACCAGTGATCTGCAAATGTGTCTCCAGTCTGCTTGATACAAAAGGTGTCCTGAGCAGGAGATCCAACTCTGATATTCATATACCTTGATCTTAAGATGACCCTCTTACTCGATCTCTGAAACAACTGTCTGTGCAGTTAAGTGATATTACTGCTAGCCCATTATAGTTGTGGGCATCCTTGAGGTGTAGATAGAGCAGACGCTGTAAAGGCAAGTTAACATGTGGCAACTATTCCAACCACCAAGAAGCCATCTAATCAATAAGGTGTCAGATTGGAGGAACACCTTTGATTGACAAGGATATGACAAGGGACCACAAAAAGAGTAATAACAAAAGAGGTCAACTGGAGAAAAGATGCTAGAAAGTTTAAAAGGGTTTTCCGATTCAAATAAAACTAACATGCTACCAGGACTCTCAAAACTAAATTATTCCCATCACTTTATTGATATGCATTAAAATATAATATACCTAGACAATTATACCCCACAGATATAGCAGACATCAACAGCACTTAACCTGAGGCAGAGTGTTAAAAGCTACAATATTTAGAACCATTACTTAAACATCAGTTCTAAAGATCAGAAAGATTACTTTGTCCTAAATACTGTAGATCATATAAGATTCCAATGTAGCAATATATATTTAACCACAATTCTGAGAATCCACAAAAAGCACTCTATATCCAATCATATAGAGTAACAAAAACTACAGTGTAAGAAAATATTGTGCTAAACTTACTCTACTAAAGGAAGAGCACCCGCCCTGAAAGGGGCGACCCCACCTCTCGGTGTCTGACCCTACAACTAATAAGTCATGATAATACAAAATAGAAAAAAAGATTGCTACCAGTGCCAAATAAATAAATATATATATGCACATATATAGATATACACACACAAACAAACACATACATATTTTACACTCACCACCTCCATTCCAGCGCTGGCTTCTACTTGGGCCACTGTTTACCTTCCGTTCTCTCCCGAAAAGGATGTCACTTCTGCAGCGGTCAAGTACCTCTGCCTTCATCACCATGTGGAATTTACCTTCATCACCATGTGGAAGTAAACCACTCTGAACAGGGATGTAAGGAAGACACAAGTGTCTGCTGATTGGAGGCAATATCCTGGAAGAACACAGATAGCAAACAGAATACTGGGGAAGGCCACTGGACGGGCAGAAGCGGCCCATTTTTTTTTAAATTCAACTGGAAAACCCAGCTCAAAAACCTGCACTGCGGCTCTTGCTTGTTTACTCATGGCCATGTCGATCTGACCACGTCCAGTGTAAGGGAACTGCCCTAAAACATAGACGGAAACCACAATGTCACCACATTTTCACAGTTCCCAGTCCACCTCTTTTCAGATAAGCCACCTCCTGAATATACAATGCTTAAGATCATGTGACAAAGCCCTAAGAGCAGAAACCTTCACAACTTAAGAGGCGCTTGTCACAACCATGTTCCTGCCCTCAACTAAATCAGTCTCTATTAGCATAGATTGGCTCCAGGGCATGCGCCTTAGCCCTGGATCTGCCCTATGTTCTCTGTATCCTTTTGGAGCACTGGACCGCCCATCCCATAACAATACAATGGCTCTAGGACATGTTCACAAGTCCTTGAGCTACTCATTTAGGCTATGTTCACACAGCTGATTCATGCCCTAATTGCGGGGGCCGGCGAGCTGCATAGACTTATTATCCACGCCGAGATAATGGGCATGTCACTTTCTCCCCGCTGTGGATTACTGTAATGACAGGGACGGATTTCAGCCGTATTTGCGCGCAGTACGGTGCAGCAATATGGACTGAAATCTGTCCCAAAATCAGCTGTGTGAACATAGCCTAAAGCTTTCCTGCCTCATACGTAGCTTAAGACTATCTTGATGCTGTAATGAGTTGTTGCCTGAGCAGTACTGAGAGTGCAGCCGTTCAAGCCAGCAGTAAAATGATGCCATTGGAGTGCCACTGCCCACTTAACTAAAAGAGACATACCCACACAAACAAGTAGCAAGAAAGCCAGGAGGATGAGGTAACAGGGAGATGGGACTCCCCCTTTAAAAATAGCTTCTGAAGATTCCTGCATTTGGTCCACCCCTAGTAAGAGGTTTCAGAGTTAACAGTTCAGTCTAAGGGCAGTACAGAACTGATAAGAGGAGGTCACAGCACTATCAGCCTGACACCAAAGACACTGCAGAGAACTGGGCATTCACCTTTCCCCAGATAACCTCGGTGTTGCACAACTTCTAGTGCATGAAGGATAAAGACAAAGTTGCTCTTTTGCTAGAATGCTTCTAACATCCGGTACAATGTGAAGTCCCCATTTTGCAACCTCAAAATAATAGTGTGCCTCAAGGGATGAGGTCCTGTAACTGAAGTGCCAGCTGTCAACTTGTTTTCATACCAGGAAGTGTTAATCCTGATTGTTTAACTAAATCCTTGTCACCTGGAAGACAATTCAAATCTTCAGTTCACAAACCAATATAAGATTGTCTTATTAAAACCTAAATTTCAGATTATGGATGACTACAGATGACCGACTCCTCTCTAGGAAAGAACATGGCCTATTAGTGGATAATAATCAGGCAAAGCCGGCAAGATTGGCAGCATCAGACAATATTTATCTTAGGTCTATGATCACAGATAGCTATGACAACCCTATTAACAAGTCATTTCTATGGGGAGCGAGATAAGCAGCTGCGCTCTCAGGACAAACAAATGGACTGGATATAATCAGGGCTGTGGAGTCGGCAAGCGAAGCCCCGACGCCTCAATTTCCCAAACCTCCGACTCCCTCATACATGGCGCATGTTTAAGTGATAACTTTACTGTAGTAAATGGTAACATCAAGCTTTTTGTCACCTTATGATACAAAAATCAAGCCATTTAGGTACATTCATTGACAAGCAAAATGGTAACAATATTTTGATCTTTTGACTTCCAGGCTCCACATCTCGCCATCCACTACAGCTATGTACATGAGGCTACCATCATTTTACAGACAATCCTCTTACCTATCTTATACATAAATTTGACTTGCAAGTGTTTAGTATCTGCTTAGTTCTGCAGATTGTCATGTAACTGCATTGTTACTGTTTTACACCTAAAAATCAAAATGTTAACTTTTATTATTTTGTTAGTATTTGGTAAATCCACATTTGGCTTTCAGCACTACCTGAATCCTTCTGGGCTTTGGATCAGATTCAAGTATGTCTTGACCAAAATCTGATCCCAGGTCTCCTACACGTTCCCAATGTTGGTGCAGACTGGACTGGGGTTCGAATTCACCTTGGTCTTCAGCTCTACCCACAAGTGTTCGATTGGGTTGAGGTCTGGGGACTGTGGAGTCCAATACAGCAACTGTACTTCATTGTCACTGAACAATTCCTTCTCCAACCTTGACATATGCCTCAAGTCGTAATGCTGGAACACTATGTCGCCCTCTTCATACCCAGAGTACTCAAGTTTATGAAGTAACATCAATCCTGGTCAAGTATCCAACATCTTTGGCTGTGAAACACCCCCATATCATCAGGCTTCCTCCACTGAACTTGACAAGTTCTTCAATTTCTTCATCCATTAGCCCCATTCTTCCAAACCCATTTGCCCCCATAAGAGCCCGGTCTATTGACTTTCATCTCATCGCTCCAAATCATCCGTTTCCAATCTTCTATTTTTCGTATTTTTTTACAGACTCGAGCCAACGCTACCTATGATGAGATTGAAGTCGAGGCTTCTTCACCTTTTTTCAGGCCATCATTCCAGACCTATGTAATGTGTGTTGCATGGTGCTTGCTTGGACGTCTGTGATCTCACTTACAAAGCATACGAGCCACCTCCACTGCCGTGTCTGTCGCATCAGAACTGATGGACCTTGTGATGAGCCAGCTTGTTGACTGATATTTTGCCTGGACGTCCACCTCTTGCCTTTGGAATGGATGGACTGCATTTCATATTATTCCAGCTGTCATGGCCTCACATGAGGCAATTTTCTTGGCCGAGAGAACGCTATCGATAAGCTGGATGATGCTGTTTATCTTTTCTTGGGAATTATTCTTCATTGCTGCTCAAACTAGTGACCTTTTGCTTGGGAATCAACCTAATAACACACTGAGCTATTAGGGAATGTGAAAACAGTTTGTAATTTGTAATATACAAGAAGAAAAATATTATCCCACCACCTTGAACAAAACAGTAACAATGCAGTTACATGACAAGAATCTGCAGAACTAAGCAGATCGCTAAATAGTTGCAGGTCAAACTTATGTATGAGATCACCAAGATGATTGTCTATACAATGATGGGAGTCTCACGTTCAAAGCTACAGTGGATGGCGAGATATGGAGTCTGAAAGTCACAAGTTTAAAACATTGTTACCCTTTTGCTTGTCAGTGTGAAATATATTTATTGGATACGACTTGTTCTGAGAAATCGTATCGCCTCCATCAGATCCTGCATAGATGACCTCACATCTGATCTCATTATTTCCAGGCTAGAGAACGGCTTCGCTACACTAACTTGGGTTGGGGGCAAAGTGGTGACCACAGAGGCAACATCTCAAACAATGTCGGGGTATAAAGGAATTGCCTCAGCCACAGTCAGTTTGATGCATGGTTGAACTCTTCTTCTTCTTTGAAAGCAGGTGAAAAATTTTGCTGAAATCTGTTTGCCCTGCGAGCAGAATCTTTCCCCCTGGGGCAGCGCTTTGCCTGCTCCACGTCATCAATTACACTCCTCATGTGATAAGGCTGAAGATATGGGAGCAGTAGCACTGGCTGGACCCAATTCCTCTTGCTCTTGGCACGTCATCGAACGAACTGGACCAACTTATTATATATTTTGTGAGCCTGAGTCGGTCCATTTTATAACTACTGCGACTCCTGCAATATAGGCACCAACTCCGACTCCACAGCCCTGGATATAAAAAGAACTTCATCACATTTGTTTCCCCCCAATGGGGAAAAAAAATGGAAAAAGCAGCGAGACAGACACGAGAGTTCACCACAAGACAACAAAGATCTCACATCTATGAGCAGCGTTTGGTGATCACAGACTAATATAAATGTTCCAATACCAAAATTATTTGTTAGCTAGGGTTATACTAACACAACTGTTATAACAGTTAAAGAACACCAATTACACTGGGAAATACTCATTTTGGGGTCTTAAAAGTTGGAACCGTTTTTAAGTACGTTAGGGCCGCCGATTCTGAAAATGACACCCGGTTTTGCCTATCAGCTCTAGTTTTGGAGATCTGGCATTGCCACCTTCCCAAGTATCTGCTGCTGAAAATAGTGGTCACTCAATATTGGACTAAAGAAACGTTAGAAATTCATGTGAAACAGAAAAAGACAAATTTTTGAACATTTAAAGAACACCTGCAAACAAAAACATGAATGTGCATGAGCAAATTCAATTCCTCTGCAATACAAATTTATAAAGTAATTAATCACCCGAACAACATAGAATCATATAACTAACATCTCAAACTAGAGCTGCTAGAACAAAATGGAAGGGATTTTTGGACTTGGCAGCTCTCAAATAGAAAATGTTCAAAATTTCTAGGCACCCAAAAAAATTTTTTTTTTTTTGTTCCCCAGTTTAATTTAAAGGGATTGGCTAGAGTTTACCAACAACCGCTGAGATGATCATGAACCAATATGACTGCATTTCACAACTGCATAATCAGCTGAAACCAAGGGAAAGAAAAAACAGTTTTTTTCCACAATAATAATAACAAAAACGAAAAAAATCTGATTACCAATATGTGACTACGTTGAGTAGGTTTTTTCCCGGTTTTCATGAAACCCCTGTATTGTCTGCGACAGTAGTAAAATATAAAATAACCGACCCTCTCCTTTATGGCCTTCTGAGTACCAGTGCTCCACAGGTCTCACAACCATGAAGCCCATCACTGGCCTCAGTGGCCACGTGTCGTACATGGAAGCAGAGGTCACCAAGACCATGGAATATGTAACATTACTGCTGAGGGGATTGGCATGAAATACCAGAACCGCTGGCACGATGGTGGCCGTAGAGGAAAGCATTTTCTAAAAACTTAGGATAACCCATTAAAAGAGAATTTGTCATCAGAAAATGCAAATCACACTTGTATGATAAACACATTTTTTAAGAAATTTTGGTTGTGTTTTTTTTAAATTTCCTATATTACTATTAAAAAAAAATCCTGCTGTCTTCACTTTGGCCACTAGGCCTAGTAATAGCCCAATACTTCCTGTTCTGTAGAGAAAACCTTTCATCAGTCTCCTCATTATCAGCACAGGCAGGGTTACACTGAAAGGCGACACTAGTGTATAGATAACGCAGATCACTATTCACAATAGCCACCGCTCACCCTCTGTTTAAAGCAGTCTAGGCAAGATGGCTGCTCCCATAATCATACACAGACAACAGAGCTGAGAAATGTACAGTCAGAAAATAAAAACTGCTAGGAAGGAGAGAATATGTATCAGTATCTTGATTTAATTAGTAAAATAATAATTGGAGAAAGATTCCCTTTAACTAAGAACTCCAGCAAGCCCAGAATATGTCACAGTCATATCCCCTCAGCTTCAGAAGGGTAGTAATAGAAAAACACAAGTTCCTTTTGGGGGCATTTTCCTCCCTTCTCTTACACAGAAGCGATGACGGCACATATAAAATGTCAGCCAAATGTAGGTTTGGCCAACAGCTCAGATATGTTCTTGCCGATGTCTGACAAGCGGCAGGACCACATAGTCACTCCTTATTTACAGTGCTATACTTGCTAACACCAGAAGGTCCAAGAAAGTCCTTGCTGTTGGGCTTTCTTTTGTTAATGAATTTAGGACTTCTTTGGTACAAGCCTTTACAGGGGAGCTGTGATCACCTATATTCATATCATTATTGCTGTGCTGATGAATTTTAGTGCGCTTCATCCAGTCAAAAATCCTGAAACTTTGATGAACCACCTTAAAGGGGTTTTGCCAGGACGTGCCTTATCCGCTAAGAAGCAAAAGTAAACAAGCCAAGGTGGAGCTAAGAGAGAGAGAGAGACGGTCAGAGCACAGAGCCATGCATAAGGGATCATGAGCAATGTTCACTCAAATAATCACACTAGAACCAGTGGATACTGTATACAAAAGACAACACCTTTCTCCACAGCAGCTTGAAAGCTCCTTCAGCCTCTTGAAAGCTCCTTCATGTTCCCTGTCATCAGATAAAGCAGGGATCTACTCAGATAATCACACTACAACTAGTGGATTCTGTATACAAAACACAACACCTTTTCTCCACAGCCTCTTGAAAGCTCCTTCATGTTCTCTGTCATCAGATAAAGCAGGGATCTACTCAGATAATCACACTACAACTAGTGGATTCTGTATACAAAAGACAACATATTTTTCCCCAGTCCCTTGAAAGCTTCTTCAGCTCCCTTTCATCAGATAAGAAGTGTCCTCTGCCCCTGCCACTCTGCCTGGTTGTATCTAATGCAAGCTTTTAAGTAACTAAAGGCAGGTAAGGCTGCAATTTTTTTAATCACATATATTTAGAAAAGTGATTAAATACCCATTTTGGAGGATCCCACGTCAACATTACATCATGGCAAAACCCCTTTAAAGTAAATAGGTGACCACCTAGAGCCATCACAACAAATCCTGGCTTAGGTTACAAACACCTGTGTGCAAACGCATCACGCCATGATATTTCAAGATCAAACAGACACACCAAGTATTATATGTAAATCCTTCCATGTATTTTTTCCCCCATTACGTGTTAAGTATTCATAATTTTTTAGAAAGTCTGCCCAGAACTTTTAGGCTAGATTCACATTTTCTGTGGAAAAATACACAGTGTAATACATGGCAGAAATCCAAGAGACAATCTCGGATTTTTGCTGTGCATTCAACTTCATTTTTCACATGGATTTCAATACATTTTCGGAGTCATAATAGCCTAATTCAATGGAGTTATTCCTTGTCCTAGCTCCGGAAACATTTTCTGCGCTGAGAATGTGCCGCATAATGCATCAAATGCAATGTGTGAAAACACCCCACCCAACAATGCACACTTCACATGCGTCTTTTTGCATGTGTATTTTGGTGCTTAAAACATGCATTTTACAAATCAGCCTTACCATAAGAGCAAACAGTACAAATAAAAAGAAAAACATGCATATGGTTCTCTCCAGTTCCATCGTATAGTGCACTGCAGCCCTGTGGGCAGGGATATTTCCCTACTACATATAATGTCTCTCAGAAGGATAACTATGGCCAATGTATCATGGCACCGCCACCATGGACGCCAGGCATAAATGGATGTTTCAGGTAGAAAAGTTAGAGGATTGCGTGTCACATAAAGCCTCTGTCCATTTACTACTGATACGGGATCATCATCTTATCCCTCATCTCTGAGCATCATCTGACATTTTGTGGTCAATATCCAGTCAGCTACAGGGAACGCTTATCCGCAGAGTATATTGTCCATTTTTGGCCAGGTTTTAGCCATGCTCCCTTGCAGCAGAGCTTATACTAGTCCGAGGCTGGGTTAACATTGCATTTCCCCTATGTTTAGCGTGCAAGCATACAAGCTAACCTTCTTCAATGGGGTTCAGTCCGACAATGCCCAAGAATGACCTTCTGGCCTCCTTCCACACAGTGTACAACCAGAATAGTGTAGTAGAAAACGCTATTTCCACTGATAAGATCCTATACAAAAGGATACCATATTGACCTATGGGTGAAGATGCCACATCATCAGCTTTTAACAATGTATGGGTATGCTCACACGGTAATTGTAAAATGCTGGTCGAGTCTATAACAGAATCAGACGGTATTTTACAATCGTTTTTTGCCGTGGATTTTGTGGTCGCTTTTCAGATTCGGCCGGCCCATTGACTGAATTTGTGTACAGTACATTTTCCGGCGGAAATCCAGCGCAAGAATGTGCATGTTCCAAGTTTTTTGTAAACCCATCGGTTCTGAAATACAACCTCATAAAATTCAAACAGTGCCGATAAGCGGTCAGATTTTCTATTTAAGTCTATGGGGATGGTTAATGGACTGTTTTCAAATCCAAAATCGGTCATAAAAAAAAGGATAAATCCTTGTGGACGGGCCCAATCTGTCCAAATATAGCCCAAGGTGATGAATACCATGGACAATGGCCTCCATAAGCCAGCATTAGGCATCCATCACAGCGTCCATTCAATGGGAACTCATCTGGTGGTTTATGCTCTCCTATCTGAGGGCAGAATACAATAAAATGAGAGAAGCTGAACTCTGTGATATAAAGGGTTATATGATAGAGGGAGAGAAGCTGAGCTCTGTGATACATAGGGTTATATGATAGAGGAGAGAAGCTGAGCTCTGTGATTATATAGGGTTATATGATAGACGAGAGGAGCTGAGCTCTTTGATATATGGTTATATGATAGAGGAGAGAAGCTGAGCTCTGTGATATATAGGGTTATATGATAGAGGGAGAGAAGCTGAGCTCTGATATATGGTTATATGATAGAGGAGAGAAGCTGAGCTCTGTGATATATAGGGTTATATGATAGAGGGAGAGAAGCTGAGCTCTGTGATACATAGGGTTATATGATAGAGGAGAGAAGCTGAGCTCTGTGATATATAGGGTTATATGATAGAGGGAGAGAAGCTGAGCTCTGTGATATAGTTATATGATAGAGGAGAGAAGCTGAGCTCTGTGATATATAGGATTATATGATAGAAGAGAGAAGCTGAACTCTGATATATAGGGTTATATGATAGAAAAGAGAAGCTTAGCTCTGTGAATATATAGGTTTATATGATAGAGGGAGAGAAGCTGTACTCTGTGATATATAGGGTTATATGATAGAGGGAGAGGAGCTGAGTTCTGTGATACATAGGGTTATATGATAGAGGAGAGGAGCTGAGCTCTGTGATATATAGGGTTATATGATAGAAGAGAGAAGCTGAACTCTGTGATATATAGGGTTATATGATAGAGGGAGAGAAGCTGAGCTCTGTGATATATAGGGTTATATGATAGAGGGAGAGAAGCTGAACTCTGGGATATATAGGGTTATATGATAGAGGGAGAGAAGCTGAGCTCTGTGATATATAGGGTTATATGAGAGAAGAGAGAAGCTGAGCTCTGTGATATATAGCGTTATATGATAGAGGAGAGAAGCTGAACTCTGTGATCTAAAGGGTTATATGATAGCGGAGAGATGCTGAGCTCTGTGATATATAGGGTTATATGATAGAGGAGAGAATCTGAGCTCTGTGACACATAGGTTTCATTTATTTGGAGCAAGATTTCTGAGTAAAAAGCAGGGAAAATCTGTGAAATTGAAACTGAAAGTTCTTCTTATCCTGCCCACATGCATTGACAGGTATCTTTGTATACACTCTGATGCAGGGAAAGCTGTCAATCACTCTATGAGGTTGGGGTAAGCAGGACTCCTGCTGTCACTTAAGGAGTCCAGTCAGAATTTACCCTGCATTTCACTAAGAAATCCTGCTCTGAAGCATGTAACCCTATATATCACAGAGCTCAGCTCCTCTCCTCTATCATATAACCCTATATCCTTCAATTACTGTGCAAATAGTTTTAATCTTTATGCCTCCAAGATGAAAACAGGAGGGGGAGGACAGAACAGGCGCACCAATCTAGTGTAGTATGTTAAGTTCTTATATGATTTAGTATCAATCAAAATTTGCTCACCTTTTTCAGTTGTACAAGAATGGTACAACACATTATTAAGCTTAAACTTCACAGACCAGCTGCCGAAACCCGTCTATAACTCTTCTGCTCTGCACATGGGAGCTCGAAGGATAATTATAAAATGAACTTTACAGTCTTTGCGTCGACTGTGTTACGGGTGCTCGTGCGCTGTAGTCAGATGAGGCAGCAATTTATAAAAATGGCTAATTGCCCTTTATTTGGTAAAAACAAAATATAAAAATAAAAACAATGGCCTCGACGTGTTTCGCACGTTATCTAGCGTGCTTCCCCAGGAGTGTCTTGCTCATAATGAGTATCCCTTAAATAGTCTTAAAAGTTCAACCTGACATTTATGGCATATGGACAGGATACACCAGACGTGTCTGATAGATGGTGGAACCCAGAGACCTTACCTCCTGTCCTCATTTGTGCCATGACTACAGTAAACACAGAGAGGACACACATGCACAGCCCCCTCCATTCATTTTACTGGCACACATTGGGTACAATCACACGGCTGATCTGGGCACTAACATTTTCAGCATTAGATCCTCGTCTGAAAATTTAGATTTGAAATCTTCAGACGGATTTTTGGACGCTTAAAAACGGCCTCTGAAATCCTCCTCAGAAAATGCAAATCTTTTTGTAGCTTATGAAGACAATATTCTGCCAAGCAGATCTGCATCCAATCCTCGCCACAATTCTTGTCACAAGAATTGGATGCGGATTTTAGACTCTCCATTGTTTCCTATAGGCATTTTAAGAGCAGAAAACGCATGAAGAAGTTACATGTCACTTATTTCTCCACGCTTACAATAAGTAAAATCAGCGTCATGCGAATGGTGACACGATTTTACACTGGCATCAATAGATGTTTTAAAAAAACATTTAAACGGCCAAAAAAGCTCAACATACCCTTAGGCCCTGTTTACACGACGGATTTGGCCGCGGTTATGGCCGCGGGTTCCGACGCGGTTTCCGCGGCAATAACCGCGGCCAAATCGTGCCTAGATTATTAACATGGTTTCCTATGGGAAACCGCGTTAATATTCACACGCTGCGGGTTTGGCCGCGGCTCCGCGGACAGACCTGCGTGTGTGAAGAACTCTCCTGTCATTTCTTGACAGGAGTGCTCTGCGCGGCGGCTGCGCGGTGCTGCAGCGGGCAGCGGCGCAGGTGGTGCGCGGCTGGGATGCGGCTAGCGCCGCGGCTTGCCCCCTGCTCTTAATTTGCATAGGGGCAAGCCCTCGGTGCAAGCCGCGCCCCAAACCAAGCCCCACCTGCGGCGAGGCCGCGCCCGCGCCACAAACCCGCGAGAGCCGCGGCGAAACCTGCGGCCAAATCCGTCGTGTGAACGAGGCCTTAATCAGCTCCAATATGAAATTCCTATGGTGGTGGAGAGAGCCGCCTGTGTGCGCACTTCTCCATTTGGTGCAGCAAGCATGAGAGCAGGGCATAAGGGAAAAGTGATGGCTGGGGCAGAGCATTTCTCATGGGTAGTCCCTGGTATGCAGTATTCAGTACATACCAAAAGGCTGTCCTAGAGAACGGGTGTTAGGGTCATGGGCACCCAAGACCCATGGATCTGTCAGGGAAGCTAGGGTTAGCCTACATCAGGCATCCTCAAAGTGCGACCCTCCAGCTGTTGGGAAACTACAACTCCCATCATGCCCACTGTTCTAGAGTATATAAATGCATGATGGGAGTTGTAGTTTCCCAACAGCTGGAGGGTCGCACTTTGAGGATGCCTGGCCTATATGAACAATAGAAGTAGCTCACCTATTGCACGGGCTAGATTAGTATCCACGCTGTGAATCCGTGTTGTGTTGCCTTCCGTCCCGGTTCCCGCCGGCCAAGCGGTTCGAATGCAAAGACAATGCCGGATATCATGTTGCTAGCCCACACCGAGGCCTGCACCGCAAGAAACTCCAATACCGGTAACGGTGGAAAATACAACTTTATTGCGGATAAAACCAGCAGCGCACAAACAAAGTCACAGGATGCCTGTACTTGACAGACGCGTTTCGAGCGAATCGCTCTTGTTCACAGTCAAAGGTGCGGTACTTAGCTGCTATATTTAAAACAACTTAAAACCAATCACGTACAGAATTGATGATCACATGTTAATAATGCAAATTAGACAACATTTTTGTTTTTCTTAAAGGGAAATGCCATGATTCTGCTATACCTATTAGAAAAAATATATACATTAAATATATGTAAATCATATCTAAATCAATATATATATATAATAGATCGGTGCGGTAATTTAGCCCTTGTGGTCTTCTGGTACCCAATGTGAGTATCCAGTAGGCCTCTCTCTGTCTCAATTTAGTGTCCCAATTGCCTCCCCTATTAGGGCATATTACTTTTTCTATGGCATAGAATTTGAGGCTAGTTGTATTGCCTTGGTGACATTCCAAAAAATGTTTTACCGCTCCCGATGCAGATTCATTGTTTTTTCTAATACCAGCTAGGTGTTCCGTAATGCGGGTTTTTACTTTCCGTTTTGTGCTTCCCACATATTTTTTTTGGCATGAAATACATTCAATGATATACACAACATGGTGTGTATTGCAGTTAATAAACTGCTTTATTTCAAATTTTTTTATGTTTGCTATATCACTGAATGTATTGGTTTTTATACTCAAGTTACATGTATTGCATCTATTCCCCCCACACTTGAAAAAACCTGTTTGTTTTAGCCATATTTTAATTTTGGGGGCTTCCCTAATAAAAGTACTTGGAGATATTATATTGCCTATTGTTTGGTTTCTTTTAGGGACACAGGCCACTCCATTTTTTAGAATTTCAGAAAGGGTTTCATCTTGGCGCAGAATGTTGAGATTTTTATAAAATATAGATTTTATTTCTCTAAAATTTTTGCTGTACTTTGTTGGGATTATATGATCTATTATTTTTATGTTCACTGTTTACCAACAATTGTTGTTGGGTTTTATCTTTAATTTTAGCTTTGGCTTTTTTCATTTCTTTCATGCTATAACCTCTCTCTCTTAATCTTTGGTCAATGTTATTAACTGATTCTTTCAAATCTCCATCATTGGTGCAAAGTCTGCGGGCCCTTACATATTCACCATATGGTATGGCTCCAATTGTGCTCGGAGAGTGACAGCTATTAGCTTTAAGAATTGAATTTCCAGAATTTCCTGTGACTTTGTTTGTGTGCTGCTGGTTTTATCCGCAATAAAGTTGTATTTTCCACCGTTACCGGTATTGGAGTTTCTTGCGGTGCAGGCCTCGGTGTGGGCTAGCAACAGGATATCCGGCATTGTCTTTGCCTGGCCTATATGGTCTGATCCAGCCAAAGACTGAGTGGAACGCAAATTACTAAAAAGGTTATACTGAAGATAAAAACAACAGATCAAAAGATGGAGCAGTGGAAGAAGGTGGCCGGGTCTCAGAAATCAGTACAGATGGCACCAGGATGCACTATGGGTTAGAGGCAAGCTGGCAGAGCTAGTATGTCGCTGTGGGTAATGGTCTACCGGGAAAGCTTGGGTCCCAGCATTCATGTGGATGTCCATGCACCACCTACCTAAACGTTGCTGCAGACAGTGTACACCACGGATATCGTGCTATACCACTAATGGCAGTGGCCTCTCTCAGCAGGATAACGCCCAGCCACACCGCTCACACTGACCAGAAACTCCAAGTTCACCAGATCTCGTGCTGGTCGAGCATATGTGGGAAAACCCGTCTCATACATAGAGTCCTGGCCCTACAATGTACAGGACTCAAAGGGGGAAAATGAAGGTTATTAGAAATAAATGGAGTTAGTCAAAATATCTGGGTGGGGTAATATACTGTCAGAATCCCATCATACAACAGACGAGCCAATGTGTGAGGTCTACACGGAGATCTGCTCTTCCACAACCAGGGTCTCCGCCATGACAGCTCCCAGCTGATCAGTGTCTACAGAACTGATCCATTAGAACATGCAGGTAGGTGACCTCAGCAGGCTGGCTCAGCATTGAGAGCCCCCTTCTGGATGTTGGTCAGATCTGTATTGGGCACTTCTCCAGATTTAGTGCCTTCTTCGCAAAGAACTAAGTAACTTAGCACCATAGAGGAGCCACAGACTTGGCAACAAGGAATCAGCCAATACATGGCTACCATGCCATCCATGCCAATTTGTTCCCTCTCTTATCCAGACACTGACCTGCACTTAAATAAAAGTAACTGTGCGAGAAGAATGTTTCTGTTCATACGAGGCCAAACTTCAGTACGACGCACAGCAGCGCTCACACCCTGGGCAACGTGTGCCAGCGGTCACTCTCACCATACTGTGCCACCAGTCACCCTCAAGGCACCGCGCCAGTCGTCGATACACATCCACTCTGTGCAGCCCTGGGAATAAAGTGTTAAAATACTCATCCTGGTACAGCAGATTTCCACACAAAGACATGGCATGGGGAGGTGCCCTTGCACCAGAAAGTGAGGGAGAAGTGGAAGGTGTGGGTAGAAGGGCATCACTATACGCTAGAACACATCAATTGCATTTCCCCTACTGTTCCCATTGTCAGTCATAGACTACAGCCAGTTGCCCGCTCACTCTGGGCATCACTGTGAACTTCGGACACTTCCCAATGACTGTGTACAGCAGCATACCCCTTACTTCAGCCACAGCTGGCACAAACCATGCTGTAGGCCTCACTGCCAGGAGACATGTTGTCACGGCATCTGAAAAACAGCATTGTCACCTCTCGGGCAGAGAATGCCCCTTTATGTAACAAGTACAACAGACATGTCAGGACTTCGGGCAGCCGTACTCAGTGGGCACCGCTCCAGATCTAGTGCTTTCCATAGATCTATAGCAGCCATGTGCCACCCTGGCTGCACGGCCATCCCCTGACACACAGCACAGGTGAGACAGGCCAGCACACGAGCATGTGACGCCCTGTGCCCACACCTGAGGCCACATGCCCAGTGCCGGCACCACTAGCAGGGGGCACCTCCCCCAATGCCACCTCCTTTCTTATTACACACTATAACGTGAGACCCTCACCCCTTCTCACCACAGACCAGATCCACCTGCCAACACATCCCAAGTGTGAAGTCAGCCCAAGTGCTACCCACCATGCCACCCTCACCCAACTACAAGTGCCCCAACCAACATGTGATCTTACCCGGGATCCCGCCCGAGACACGACCGAACGGGGTGGAGTTGTAGGCGGGGACCCCCTCCCCAAAGCTGATCACCGAAGGATCGATCCGAGTTATCGATCCCCCCAGGAGAAGGGCCGATGATGACGAGAAGGGAGGGGGTCTCTCCCTGGTGCAGCTCTATGAGGCCAAGTTTCCCAATGGTGATAAAGCGGCCACTCCAACCCCTTACGGCGAGCGTGAGCTCTTCCCCCGCCTCATTTGCATATCTGTGTGCCGGCCGCCGATTGGCTGCCCGTCTGAGCCCCCGGCTGCTGATCTGAAAGAAGTGCGCAGCTCGGTTTAGTGAGTGCGTGGAGGAGGAGGAGGCAGGACGTGTCTGCCGGGGGTTACCGCTATCACAGCAGGGGCTACCCCCTCCTCCCAGCCACAGTCTACCACCGCGTCTCCTGCCACACGGCACGTCACACGTTACGAAAGAGCTGCTCACCAGAGCGCCGAGGGCCTCTGCTTCACAAGCCGCTGGGCACTGTGACCGGTGCCGTGTGCGAGCCTTATGTAACTGCTGCTGTGACACCCGTCTGCTGTAATGATTAACTAAAGGCTGCAGTGTTGTTAGGGCAGAGACACTGTCTCTGGGGTCCTACCATGTGTGGCGGCCAAACCCTGCCCTCCGGGAGTGTGCCCCCAGGGCCTGGGCCACCGCCTGACAGTACTGGCCAACGATAGAACACCAACATGGAATTCCCCTCAAAACAGCAGTCATGAGATTGGTGAAGGTGGTGACTGCACCACAGCTGGGTAGTGAGAAGCGGGGTCCACCGCTTCACTGCAGATTTCCGTTCAGTTTTTGGCCTCCACTGGTGGTAGCTCTTCTTCTGGCCCTGCAACCTGAAGGGGACCATAGTGCAGAAGCCATGACCGCCAGCCATTACAAGAAAGAGTTCACCTATGGGTCCCCCAGGACAAGGGTGTCACTGGTTTTATCAGCAAAGGGCTGAATGTTACTGTAAGACTAGAAAACATGACTACATGATGGGCAGGGCAACCTCACCAGCATTATGCTCCCCTGGGCAAAGCAGTACAATTGGCCTTGACCAAACACATGACGTCACACCAGGCCCAAACATGACACCACATGAGTACAGGCCTCCAGGCACACCCATACCATTGGGACACCTCCTGGGTACGGTCACACAGCGTATGGTGGCCTGCAAGACCCTTGGCCAGCGCTCCGATGACATTCGTCACCATTGTATTTGTTCATCATTTGTTATGTATGTAACTACCCTTGAATGTACAGAGCACTTGTATCAATAGCACTCTAAAATAAATAATTCACTTTACCCCGTGCATAATACGCATCGGGGATGATGGCAGGTAATAATAGCTATCAATAAGAGCCGTGAATTACCGTATTTGCCGGCTGTAATTTAGGTGTATTGTAGCACAATTACGTGCTACAAATATGCCGTGTGGACATACCCTTAGGGTTCAGACACACAGGTATGCAGCGCAATACGCCTTCTGTAGCACTGTTGGAAGTACGCAGAGGCCAACACATACTTTCAACATGAGGCAGCTTTCTGGGCATGCATTACGTGCTGAAAAATATGGTTGTAAACTCACCATCATCTGAACAACAGCAGTGAATTTACACAGCACTCGATGAGTGCAATTACGCGCCAAAGTGCACCCTGCAAATACTTCGTGTGAACATACCCTTACAGGCAGCCTACAAGACTGACAGGGCAGGGAACCGATGGTTCCCTGCTCCACTATGTTTTTAACTGCACATCTTAAGAACATGCAAACCATTTAAAAGGAGGTGCTGACCCAAGGATCTAAGGCATATGCCCTGGATTTGAGATTTACTTTCACCACCTGGGGCTGCCATGCTCATGGTGCCACCAGAAAACTGCTTAGTGTGCCCAATGGATAAGATGGCCTCGGGCTACATAAAATGAGCTTGTGGGCCAGATTCAGCTCTTGGACCTTGTGTTTGACACCTCTGCACTATGAAAAGACACTGGGCCTAATTTATCAAAACTGTCTAACACTAAAACTGTCTTTGGTGCACAAAGCAACCAATCAGAGCTTAGCATTTATATTTTAAACTGCTCTGGGAAAATGAAAGCTGAGTTCTAATTGGATGTGTCTCAAATAGAGATGCGGGTGACAAATGACCTGAAATCAGACTGTGACATCAGACATAGACATTGAAACCTACCAGAATCTATCCACATAGCTATCTAGCAGATCCTTAGTTCTATCTATTTCTGGGGAAGCTACGTGACAATAAAACAACATAGGTTTTGGCTCAGTGTCTCCAGGGTCCTGAATCGCAAATATACATATTAATGGGCAATGGCGGGTGACTTGTGGTTGCCCTCTATTGCTATGTCAACCAGCTTTCCAAAGTAAATCTAGGGTGCTTTCCAAGTTTTGAGCCTACACTTGGCATATTCACCGCAAGTAAAAATATAGTGCTCCATTCATTCAATGAAGTAGTGTCCTTCTGGCCTGTGTATTCCTTTTTTGTGATATGGAATAACATAGTACAGTATATAGATGTACACATTTAAAACTGGTATACTGTGTGGTATATGTATTTTCACGAAGCAATTTATTACACTGTTGCCTGCAAACAACATATGCCAGGACTAATAAAGAAATAAAAACACGAAAATAAAATACATGCTATTTATGAATTACTATTAAAACCCGTATGCAGGCAACAGACCAGGGACCATACAATGTATGCGGACGTAGTGCTCGACGAATATAGTCATTAGTGTATAAAAGATAGTCCCATCTTATCTATTGGGCACACCAGGCAGTTTCCTGGGGCCCCAGCTAGCGAATTTATATCCCAGGAATCCAGGGTACATTCCCTGGGTCAACGCTGCTTATTTAACTCTTTATGTGTTCTTAGGATGTTCATCTCATTGCAACTCCAAGTTTCTAGATTGCAGGCTGCCTACAAGACATCAGCCAGGTGTCCTGACATAGGTGATGGGATAATATGGGTGTGCTTGAGGGTGATTAGACGATGGCCTCATGTGATTTCATGTATTTGGGCAGGGCCCACTGCACTGCTATGCCCAGGGGGCCATAATGCTGTTAAGAGGGTCCTTTACAGTGGAATATGTTGCAGCCTTCCATCAGAGGTACTGTATATGTTGGGAGCTTTTCACAATGTATACAGAATGTAGGCCCAGAAACAATGAGGTCAGAGTCTTAGATTTTTTTCACACTGCCATCAAAGGCTCATTTCAGCTATAAAACGAGCCAAAAACATAGAAGGCCAAAGATACCCGAGGCATGTGAGAAGACCTTGGAAGAGTCAAATCCGGTGGTGAACCTTTCAAGTTACATTCTGTCAGAAGCACAAGTGTCTGTACTTAGTAAGGGACAGGGATTTTGTCCCACAAAAATGTTTTATGTGTATGAGACCATCTTGGACAAATTAGCTAGGAATTTTACGTTGAAATTTTTTTTCAAAGTAATATTCTTATAAGGGGCTACTGATACCCGGAGTACAATAGATCAGGCACAACGTTGTGGGTACCATGTTATACATAAGCGAAAATGGTAGTGTGAACATAGCCTGGAAACAGCCAGAATTAAAGGAATTTTGCAGTTTCGAAAAAATAATATTATGTTCCTAAGGCCATAATAGTAAAAAAAAAACTGTACTCCCCTTCCTTCGGTTCCAGAGTTGCAACTATCCAGTATTCACTTCTGAACGTGGATGAAAATGAGTGGCACGTGACCGCTGTAACCAACTAGCGGAAGTAGAAGAATGAAAACACAAGACCAGAGAGATGTAGCACTGGAAGAAAAGTGCCCAAGAGAAAATATTGGTTTGTTTTTGGAACCGGACCACCCCTTTCATATTTTGTTTAAATGATAAAAACAGGTCAGTGACTTCTTAAAGGGATTTTCTCACTATGTGGTTTCACATAGTCACAGCTTGAGACTCACACTGTCTGGTCTGGCTGTGGGTGGTTCCATATCAGTGATTTGCATATGTAGCTCCTCGATAAGTAGCCGACCGTTTCAGAAACATAAGTGCAGGAGATTTAATATGTAAGTAAACAACGCTACAGACCTTCAAGGTATGAAAACAATTGCTTTTCAAAGGTAAACAAGCTAATCTTGTTAGAGATAAAGACTCTGCTTCTTCCAACCATGGTGATGTCACTCCCTGCTATCTGTCTAATCAAGAAGAAAGATATGGACGGTTACCTAGAGACACTTGTGTGCACTCAAAGCAGATAAAATCTATTTTTTCCTTGACCAGGCAATATCAAAAGAACAATGTATTTAGTAAAAGTTTTGATTTATCGTTCTCTACATGATGAAAGCTAATCATTGTAGTGAGGAAACCCCTTTAAATATAACATGTGTAAGCAAAATTAAAATAGTGGGCACAAAGTGTAAAGAATCAGTTGAGATGTAAGCGGCTTGCTCAGTTGTATGAAAAGAAGATACCTGCAGCGGCTCTCCAACCAATGCTCTGCAACTGCTATGGGTGCTCCTCGAAGCGGTACTAGTATTATTATCATCATTATTACTAATATTATTATTAAATACTACTTATTTTACTAACATGTACAGGAGTCTTGGGCCATGTTCACACGGCTTATTTGGGCACGTATTTCAGCCTGTAATTCGCGACGTACTGCGCGAATTACGGGCTGAAATATGGCTCAGGCATTACGGTAATCCACAGTTCTCATAGAGAACTAGGGATTACGTCTCCTCTCCCCACTCGGGGAATCCGCCGCGGGGGGAGATAAGTGACATTTTATTTACTAGCCTCGTATACGCGCAGCTAGCAATGATAGTCTATGGGCCGGAGAGGTGCCCGCCCCCTGCTCCCGCCCCGCCCCGTCCACACGGCGTAATTACGGGGAGTAATTACGTCCCGCAATTAAGCCGTGTGAACATGGCCTTAGGCGGCGTCCACACGGCAGGTTAAAATACCGGTGAGATTTTGATTTAAAGAATCTCACCGGTATTTTTACATCTTGTATGTGGTTTTGGGTAAGGTTCTGTCGGTGGATTCAATCACCCCCCTCAACCACTGACATGTACATCTTCTGCCCAAAAACCGGGCGGAAGAATGAACATGTTCTAAGTTTTTAGCATTGCCGGCAGAGTAAAAAAACGTCCAGCGGAAAATCCGTGCAGTGTGGACTGCTGAACGGATTTTCTATTTAAATCACTGTAAAAATCCAAAAACCGTCTGTAAGACCGACTGAAAAACCTGCCATGGGGACAAGCCCCTTAGTTCTTATACACAGAATGAAATTGTTTTCCTGATGTCCTATATCAATCAATTCACTAGTGTGGATACATAAAATTGATTTGTTTTTATTTCACTTTAATAAAATAAATCACTTTGTGATAAAAGCCCTAGAAACTTTGATGTCTGATAATTTATAGGCACAGTCATGAGTACCCACTAGACACCTGGTTAGAATGAATACAAAGCAGCACGCTGAGCCTTTAGAACTTATTATAATAATGCCATCTAAATATTAAAGGTTTGTTCCATTTAAATTAACATTAAATGAGGCCAGGGTGGGGGAAAATAGAAAAAAAAGGAATACTTACCTCTCTTTTCCCCAACAGCTGTTGAACCGCTTCCCTTCGCCACCGCCATCACAAGCTGCCAAACAGCAGAGGCTTACGCTCCATTCGCTCGCTATGGAGCACAAGTCACTGCTGATGGATGGAACTGAAAGTGAAGAGGAGTGGATCATGGGGCACTTCAGAACAGCAGCAACAGAGACTGAGAATTAAATACAGTTATAGGACCCTCTTTTTGCTTCCCTGTAGAGTTTTAAGGCCCGATTTGTGTTCCCACACAGACATAAGGCCCCATTTGAATTTCAACACACTTTTTTTTTCTTAAAATATAATCAATAAGTATTCTTAAAAATTAGCAAATTTTTACAGTACAACAATTCCCTTTAACTCCTGCCTCCCAACTCCTCCCTTCACAACACTACTGTACAATAAAGCAATTGTTAAAAAAGAAATAGGAAAAAGTCTCTGGTGAGCTATTACATTGTACAATGAATATTTTGTATGAATGTTATAAAATCATTCATGATGACATCACGCTGTCTGTGCAGGGACAGGGAGTAGCTTCAACAGGGGAACGGAGAGAGGTGAGTTTTATTTTTTTTTATTTTGAATCGGGACTGTGAGGAAAATTCACTCAAAAAATGACAAATCGTTCACCTCCTCCAACTTCAGTCAAATGGCCTGCGAGAGGAAGAGCTCAATTATACCCATCGTAAATGCCCTTCATAGGAAGCTAGCACAGCAGGAGAGGTTGACCCATCAAAAGAACCCTCATTTCCATTAATTAGCACCAAGACATGTGCTCTCTCAAATCCCCAGCTTCAAAGACTTGAACAAAAAGATCCTAGCCACAGTGGCCCCGATATTTCATAAGGATTTATAGGCGATCCGCTGGTCTATGATAACTGGTCTATGGCAGTTTCATATCTTAAAATATGGAACTCCTTGTACACACAGCCACCACTCAAACGTTTGCACGATGCAGGGGGACTGAGAAATCAAGAACTGGACTTAGGGAGCACCTAGGATAGGGGTGTCTGACATCAGGGCGTAGCTTAGGTCCAGCCGGTTCTGATGATGTCACTGGTTCCGTTCTGTGTCAATGCCCTGCCGAGGTATGGCCCATTTTGGTTTTTCAGTCAGAAATTGCATGGCCAGAATGGGAGGAGTTCATGGACCATCCCAGGTGTGTGTGTGGGGGGAGTGTAGTGTGCTGCCACGTGGGCTGTCCCATTACAGATATAAGCAGGAGCCCCAGATGGGGCCCAGTCGTTGCATTCATGTGGGCCCCAAACCAAACCAACCACAGGTAACTGGACACATTTTACTGCCTTTGTCTGTAACCATACTTATATTTGCACCTCTGACTCTTACCTGTATATATTATCATTCTGTCTGTATATATTATCATTATTTGTCTAGTGTGCCCTCCAAGGCTCATTAAATCTATAAACTTTAATCTGAGTTAGTCTGTCTTGATCATCGGCCTCACACGCCTATTACTCGGTCTATAATATATAGCTACCCCAAGGCTGGTTCCTTGCCTTGTTATAGGTCGGTAACGGACCGGTCTTATAACTGAACTAGAAACTGATGGCAGCCTATTAGACTGGCAGATTTTTGTTTAACCAGTGTGGGTAAACAAATCTCTCTCAGCCGTTCAGGGTCGTTGGCGAGGAGTGTGTTCTCTCCTCCTCCCTGGTTCTCCCTGTGCCCGTGTGGACAGGGGTTAACGGTGGAATAGTATCTGGCTGACTTTGTGTACCCTTAGGGGGCAGCGCAACATCACGATTCACCCCAAGTTAGGCCGTCGACCCTCGAGTGGGCCGGGGGGCGGGCTTTTTCTTGACAGGGGCCTATAGACCTACCTATATACCAGGGGGCTCTTTATACCTATAATCTACTGGGGGGGGGCATATATACCTACCTACATACTGGGGAGGCGCTTTATACCTATATTATACTTGGGAAACGTATACGCATACCTACATACTGGTGGGCCCTATAACCTACTGAGGGAAAATATATACCTACCTGCATATGGGGGCCTTATAACCTACTGAGGGGCATATATACCTACCTATCTGCCCTATATACATATAGCCTACTTGGGGATATATATCTACCTACATACTGGTGGACTCTATATAACTATAACTTACGGAGGAGACATATTTACCTAACTACATACTAGAAGGCACTATAACCTACTAGAGGGTCATATATACCTATCTACATATTGGGGGGCCCTTTATACCTATAACCTAATGGGGGACATATATACCTACCTATCTACTGGGTGTCCCTATATAACTGCCAACCTATTGGGGGAGATATATACCTACCTACATACTGGGGGCTCTATATAACTAACAACCTACTAAGGAGCCCTGTATAACTACCAACTTACTGGGGGGACCTATATATCTACCAACTTACTGGGGGTTCCTATACAACTAACAACCTACTGGGGGTCCCTATATAACTAACAACTTACTGGGGAAACCTATGTAGCCACATACATACTGGTGGCCCTACTAATTACCACCCTACTGGGAACCCCTATATAACTACAAATTTAATGGGGGACCAATACACCTACCAAGATACTGGGGGACCTATATGCCTACCTACATAATGAGAAACCAATATACCTACCAACCTACTAGAGGACCCTATACACCTACCAACCTACTAGGGGCCCTTTACACCTACCTACAAACTTGGGAACCCGATATACCTACCAACCTACTGGGGGCCCTATTCATCTACCAACATATACTTACCTACAGAGGGCCATATATGTACTGAGGTGGCTTATATACCTATCTACCAAGGGTACCTATATTCCAACCTACTATTGGGACTTGTATACGTACCTACCAGGCACAGCAGTCAGTCTTTTTTTGTAGCTGATGATGAGGTTTGCGCACATCAGGAGGAATTTTGGTCCACTCCTCTTTGTAGATCATCTCTAAATGGGGGACTAATACACCTACCAAGATACTGGGGGACCTATATGCCTACCTACATAATGAGAAACCAATATACATACCAACCTACTAGAGGACCCTATACACCTACCAACCTACTAGGGACCCTTTACACCTACCTACAAACTTGGGAACCCAATATACCTACCAACCTACTGGGGGCCCTATTCACCTACCAACTTATACTTACCTACAGAGGGCCATATATGTACTTAGGTGCCTTATATACCTATCTACCAAGGGTACCTATATACAACCTACTTTTTTGGGGACTTGTTACCTACTCCAAGCACATAGTCAGACTTTTTTTGTAGCTGTGATGAGGTTTGCGCACGTCGGAGAAATTTGGTCCCTCCTCTTTGAGATCATTTCAAAATTTATTAGATTTTGAGCTTTTGTTTGGCAATGGGGCTTCAACTCCCCCTTAATTTTTCCCATGGGTTTAAAGGTCTGGGACTGGCTAGGTCATCCATGACCTTAATGTGCTTTTTTCTGAGCCACTTCTTTTTTGCCTCGTCTGTATGTTTTGGGTCATTGTCTTGCTTTTTAATGTCCTGGTGGAGGTAAAGAGGTTCACATATATTCGTAATGGCACTTATATTGGATCAGGTCACAAACAGCAGTACAGGTCCCCACCTGTTATTCTCAGTTCATCATTTCACATAAACTGCTGCATACATACATCGGTCAAACATCTCGCATTGTACGAACATAGGTCGCAAATACGACTTTTTCAGACTAGGATGGAGAAGGGTTTAAGAGATGAAGAACAGAAACTTGATGGAGGTAGTAAAAAGAAATTTGGTGATCATGGTGATGGGCCCTTTTATGAATAAAAGGATAATTTCGGAGATGAGAGGTGTGTGTTGAACAATTTGAAGGTACCCATGTAGAGCGTCGAAACATTTTTACAACGTGAGGTGTTCTTAATTATGAAGTTTGAGGCATTATCCCCGAAGGGGCTAAATGAGGAAGGCCAATGGAATGTTTTCCTATAAGATCTTTTTATCTCTCTTTAATGTTTGTGATGTCCTAGAATCAGTCGGGAGTTTAGTGTGTATCGAGGTGCCCAGATATGAGATTAGTTTAAAATGTGCATGCTCTGGATAGTATATAGAAGCGTAAATCTCCATGTACTTTTAAAGGGAAAGTTTTATTCTCCCGTTTGGAAATGAATGTTGTTAACTTTTGAGTGTTTAAAAAGTAATAACCAATATTTAGAAGATGTGATGTTTTTAAATATCTATGATATAAGTGATTTGATACCACGGACATGACTGAGAGCTGACTAATATGTCTCGCCCGGACTTGAAAGGATGATGTGTCCGTTGAAAACGGCTTTATAGACTTTTTGTCTGGATAGCAGGTCATGTACATTTATGTGAATCTTTGATATGCTAAATATTTGTGTGAAGACTACAAAAAGTAATTAAAGAAAGAAAGCAACAAGAGATGTTTGTATGTGAAATGATGAGAAGAGAAGGAGGTTGTCACTCAGGATTTTACAGTACATGGCTCCAGCCATTTTCCCATTGATGCAGTGAAATAGTCATGTGCCCTTAACAGAGAAACACCACCAAAACATAATGGGCAACATGTCCCAATACACAAGTGCCATTTGTTTGGTCTATTCTGCAGCAAAAACACTTTTGACGCCGTATTCTCGATGTCAATGAAGTGTCGTACACCAAAACTAGACACATTATATGCCAGGTACAACACATTGTAATGCGCCTAAAAAGGCGAATTACATATAGTAGCAATGATACGCTGTGCGCCGCCATAAAGCAATGCGCCTATCGAGGTACATTGCATACACTAGTAATGATTTGTTATGTGCCTCCATTATGCAATGCACCTCGATAGCGCAATGATACGCTATGTGGCGCAATTTGTGCAATGCGCCTTTTTAGGGGCATTAAATTTACTATGCAAGGTATAACTGACACAAGATTTTTGAGAGGATCGGACTTTACACTGATTTAACGCATCTAAAAAATTACGCTGCGCCGCCAATTTTCAGACATGTCGCCCAATGTTTCCACCTCCATGCTTGACAGTGGGGATGCTGTTCTTTGGGTCATAGGCAGTATTTATTTTCCTTCAAACACGGTGAGTTGAGTTAATGCCAAAGAACTCAATTTTTGTCTCATCTGACCACGGCACCTTCTCCCAAACACTTACAGAATCATCCAGGTGTTCATTGGCAAACTTCAGACAGGCCTGCACATGTGTCTTATCGAGCAGGGGGATAATGCGGGCACTGCAGGATTTTAAACCATTACGGCATAATGTGATACCAATGCTTTTCTTGGTGACTGTGGTCTCAGCTGCCTTAAGATCAATAACAAGTTCCTCCAGTGTAGTTTTAGGCTGATCTCTCACCACCCTCATGATGAAGGATACCCCAAGATGTGAGATTTTGCATGGTGCCCCAGATGGATGTCAATTGACAGTCATTTTGTATTTCTTCCATTTTCTTACTATTGCACCAACAGTTCTCTCTCACCCAGCATCTTACTTATGGTTTTGTAGACCATTCAAGCTATGTGCAGGTCTCTGATCTTGTTCCTGAGACCCTTAGAAAGCTCTTTGGTCTTGCCCATGTTGTAGAATTTAGAGTCTGACTGATTAATTGAGTCTGTGGACAGGAGTCTTTTATAAAGGTGACTATTTAAGACAGCTGTCTTTAATGCAGGTAACAAGTTGATTAGGAGCATCTAACTGGTCTGTAGGAGCCAGAATTCTTAATGGTTGGTAGGGGATCAAATACTTATTTCTCTCAACAAAATGCAAATAAATTTATATAACTATATAAATCACATTGTGATTTTCTGAATTTTATTTTGGATATTCTATCTCACAATGTGAAAATTAACTTACCCTTAAAATTATAGACTGTTCATGTCTTTGTCAGTGGGCAAACTTACACAAACAGCAAGGGATCAAATAATTATTTCCTTCACTGTACAATATCTCAAAAAAGTGAGTACACCCCTCACATTTTTGTAAATATTGTTGTAACGGGTTGGTGGATTCGCTGGACCACCGCAAGCGATGATAGTTAAGCCACGCCAGGGAGCGGAGTCTAAGTAGCCCCCGCTATTCACCAGAGCCCACCGCAAAGCAGGATGGACTTGCTGCGGCGTGAGGCTACCAGGTCGCTACCCCTGACGTGACTTGCCTGCGATGGCGGCAGGGGTAATGCGTGGTACAGAATCGTAATCTGGAGACGAAGTCGGGGACAGGCAGGAGGTCAGGACGGGCGGTAGAGGTTCGTGGTCAGAGACAGGCAGACGGTCAGGGCAGGCGGCAAACAGGCAAGGTCAGGAAACGTAGCGGAACGGACTGGTACACAGGTAATCACTACGGAACTCCAACACTCTCAAAACACACTAACGCACACCAACAATCTGGCATAGAGTGCAGGAGGCATATTCCATATATAGGACCAGCGGCCGGCAATTGACAAATTACCGGCGCGCTGGCCCTTTAAATCCAGACCAGCCGTTGCGCGCGCGCCCTAAGCAGCGGCTCGGAGAGACAGGAGCAGAGAGCACAGGAGCATGGACGGGTAAGTACACTGGTGCCGGAGCCCGGGCAGAAAGGGGATGGTCGCTGGCGGCCGAGGCACCCACGCCAGACCCATGCGGGCAGGCGGGCGGCCACGGGGGGCGACGGCACCTGCGCCAGCCCCCATGACAATTGTATTACATCTTTTCATGAGACAAAACTTAAGATATGACTTTAATACAATATAAAGTAGCCATGTTTCATGGTTTCATGTAACTTGTTAGTATTACAAGGTCTCAGTTATGAATGAGAAGCAGGTGTGTTAAATTTCGATAATTATCGCTCTCAAATTCTCTCATACTGGTCACTGGAATTTCAATATAGTACCTCATGGCAAAGAACTGTCTAAGGATCTGAAAAAAAGAAGTGCTGCTCTACTTAAACATGGCCTAGGCTGTAAGAAGATTGCCAACACCCTGAAACTGATCTGCAGCATGGTGTCAATGACCATACAGCTGTTTAATAAGATAGGTTCCATTCAGAACAGACTTCACCATGGATGACCTAAGAAGTTGAGTGCACGTGCTCAGCGTCATAGACAGAGATTCTCTTTTCAAACTAGACGTATGAGTGCTGCCAGCATTGCTGCTGAGGATAAAGGGGTATAGATTCAGCCTGTCAGTACTCTGACATACACTGCACACTGCATCAAATTGGTCTGCAACGCTGTCATCCCAGAAGGAAACCTCTTCTAAAGATGATGCACAAGAAAGCCCGCAAACAGTTACAAGCAGACAAGCAGATAAAGAACTTGATTTACGGGAACCTGTGGTCTAATGGGAACAAGATAAACGTATTTGGTTCAGATGTTGTCGAGCGTATGTGGCGGCAACCAAGTGGGGAATACAAAGACAAGTGTGTCTTGCCTACAGTCAAGCATGATAGTGGGAGTGTCATGGTTTGGGGCTGCATGAGTTCTGCTGGCTGTGGGGAGCTCCAGTTCATTGACTGAACCATGAATGCCAACATGAACTGTGGCATACTGAAGCAGAGCATGATCCTCTCCTTTTGGAAACTGGGCCATAGTATTTGAACATGATAATGACCCCAAATACACCTCCAGGACGACACTGCCTTGCTAAAGAAAGTGAGGATAAAGGTGCTGGACTATTCAAGCATGTCTCGAGACCTAAATCCTATTGGGCATATGTGGAGCATCCTCAAACAGAATGTGGAGGAGCACAAGGTCTCTAAAATCCACCAGCTCAGTGATGTCGCCATGGAGGAGTGGAAGAGGATTTCAGCGGCAACTTGTGAACCTCTAGTAAACTCCATGCCCAAGAGAGTTAAGGCAGTTCTGGAAAATAATTGTGGCCACACAAAATATTGACACTTTGGGCACAATTTGTCCATTTCACTTAGGGGTGTACTCACTTTTGATGCCAGCGGTTTAGACATTGATGGCTGTGTTTTGAGTTATTTTGAGGACACACCAAATTTACACTGTTAGGCCGTGTTCACACGGCTTATTCCCGACGGATTTGTGAGCCGTATTGTGCTCACAAATCCGGCGTGAATAAGGGGCGGGATGGGGGCGGGGCCGGAGCACGGCGGGGGCGCGCTCCGGCCCCGTAGACAATGCATTGTTTACGGCGCGTCCGCGCCGTAAATAATGTGCATGTCACTTTCTCCCCCCCGCGGCGGATTCGCCGAGCGGGGAGGAGCGACGGAATCCACTGTTCTCTATGAGAGCAGTGGATTACCGTAATGACTCCGCCGGATTGGCGCGTACATGCAGCCCAAATCCGGCGCGCAGTACGGCGCCAATCCGCGGCAAAATAAGCCATGTGAACGAGGCCTTATACAAGCTGTACACTGACTACTTTATATTGTATCAAAGTGTCATATCTTCAGTCAATATTTACAAAAATATACTTATTTTTGTGAGATAATTTATTTAGTCTCTTCTTATGAGGCAACTCGGGAAATTTAATTTGTATCCATCCATAGAAACTTAGTATATGCAGCTACCAATTATATTATGATATACTGATTATTTACATGATAATTGTACTGTATTTTCCCTATGTTAGATTTATGTCTTTGCTACATTTCCATAATTTTTCAATTCTGAATGACACAGTATTGCGTTCTATTTAAAGTCACATTTTTACTGTTGCTTTTGCCTACTGCTTTGCCTGTACAGTTCTCACAGTAGTTTTGGAACTTCCTTCACCAAGAGGAGCACAGTAACACACATAATTGTTGAGAAAAACCTTATTTTGTTTTAAGTTAAAAATATTGTGCTATATATTTTATGATACTTTGCTAAAGGCATACATGCTGTTTTACTGAAAAAAAATCAAAATCCCTTGAATCCTTTCATAGCCATAATATTTGCGGTATAGAAACATATATGGCATACACTTAAGTCAACATTAAAGGGCTTGTACAGTTCTTTTATATATTTTTTAAATCATACTTTTGCATAGTTTTCCAGTATCTCTCTCCTGTGCAGTTTGTAATAGATTTATCAGTATACACACCATGTAGATGAATTGAGCTTAGGCTACAAAAAGGGGGCAATCAGTCACCACCAGGGGCGTTGCTAGGGTCTTAAAACATCTGGGGGGCTGGGCCCTTTGTGTTAAGTTTTGCTCAGTATGGCTGCATTCACACATTTTTCACGCCACATTGTGAACTGCGACGTATTTTTACAGAGAAAAAAAACGTATGTTCTTGTCACTAATTTTACACGTATTCCACATAGATCCTGTCCATCACCTCAGCAGTCACTGTACAATGAAAATCAGCTCTGACAAATTTGCTTTTTCAAAAGCGCTTTACTACGCATGACAGTGCAAAAACCATACGAATCATTGTTACTAAAAAAAACATAACTCCTACAAAACCAAGACCCATAACTATTACTATTTAAGGATCAAATAATACTGTCAGACCATGGCCAAACCCGGCCACCACATTTGCCTATCAGTTGTACACAGGCTCTGAAGACGTATATTAACGCCATATAGTGACCATATAGTGGTAGAAACTAGTTGTATGTAGGTGCTCTGCAGAAATATAAATGATTACACTGCAGTTACATTTAGTGACTCCTAGGAGACTTCTTTTCTGATAGGAGTTGTTCACTTGCCCTTCCCTTCTCCATCCGGCCCAGACCGCCATGATGACTTCTCCTGGCCACGACTCGTCTCTGCAGAATTTACCACACAAACATTTTAGAATCCTCACTTTTCCAGTGCATATCTACATACCTACTGGAGCATTTATATAACTCCTTCCCTAATGGAGGTTTATACAGGAAAGCATGGTGACACCCCATCCCCACAGCAACCCGTTTTTCTATGATAGATGTGGGGAATGGGGAGACACCCATTGTTCCTTTATAGGCCCCCATTAGGTAAGTTTATAGACCCCCTCTCAGTAGGTAGGTATATAGGTCTTAGTAGGTAGGTATATAGGTTATATGTCCACTAGTAGGTATATATATATATATAGATAATAGGGTCCCCCAGTAGGTATATAGATAATAGGGTCCCCCAGTCTGTAGATAGGTAATAGGGTCACCCATGTAGCTATATTGGTAATAGGGTACGCAGTCTGTACATAGGTAATAGGGTCCCCCAGTAGGTATATAGGTAATAGGGCCTCCAGTCTGTAGATAAGTAATAGGGTCCCCCAGTCTGTAGATAGGTAATAGGGTTCCCCTCTGTAGTTATATAGGTAATAGGGCCCCCAGTCTGTAGATAGGTAATTGGGTCCCCCAGTCTGTAGATAGATATTAGGGTCCCCCAGTCGGTATGTAGATAATAGGGTCCCCCAGTCTGTAAATAGGTATTAGGGTCCCCAGTATAGATAGGCAGGTAATAGGGCCCCCGGTATATATAGGTAGGTAATAGGGCCCCCAGTATAGATAGGCAGGTAATTGGACCCCCAGTATAGATAGGTAGGTAATAGGGCTCCCAGTATAGAGGTAATAGGGTCTCATAAGATAATAAGGCCCCCAGTACATATAGGTAGGTAATAGGGACTCAAGTATTGATAGGTAGGTATTAGGACCCCCAGTACAGATAGGTAGGTAATAGGAACCCCAGTATATATAGACACGTAATAGGGTCCCCAGTATATACAGAGATAGGTAATAGGACCCCAGTATATATACAGTGAAGGAAATAATTATTTGGTCCCTTTCTGATTTTGTAAGTTTGCCCACTGACAAAGATGTGAACAGTCTATAATTTGAAGGGTAGGTTAATTTTAACATTGAGAGATAGAATATCCAAAATAAAATCCAGAAAATCACATTGTATAAATTATATACATTTATTTGCATTTTGCTGAGAGAAATAAGTATTTGATACCCTATCAACCATTAAGGGGGACATGTATGAAAACTGTCTTGGTCTAAGACTTGGGGTGTATCGTGACATTGCGCTCCCCCCTAGGGGTGCACATGGTCAGCTGGATACAATTTCACAGTAAACACCTGTCCACAAGGGCACAGGAAGACCCAGGGAGTGCGAGAGGATACCCCACTCACCCACAACCCTGAGTGGCTGGGAGAGATCTGTATACCCACATTGGTGAAACAGAACTCTGCCAACCTGGAGACTGCCACCAGTTCCTTGTTAGTTATAAGACCGGTCCGTTATAGACTTATAACAAGGCCAGGAACCAACCCAGGTAGTGATATATTAGAGACCAAGAAAAACGGGCACATGAGATCGATGATCAAGACAACAGACCCACTCAGGATTAAAGTGTAAAGATTTAATCACCTTGTGAGCAAACTAGACAAACAATACATACATAGGGGTATAACTGTACAGATATTGGTCAAAGGTGCAAATACGGAAATGGTTACAGACAAAGAGGAAGCTGGTCTTGTGCTAGGCACACATGGGGGTGAATGCAGCCTGCTGATTCCGGACGCTCCGATACGCTCGGCGTAACTCCCTCCCAATGGAACGGCACTGGGCTCAACTGGGTTTTGACTTAAAACAGTACAGGGATATCCCATGTCACACCCCCAGTCACATCCTGTCACACCCCTGGTATGGTCTACACTCTCCTCCCTCTCGGACCATGCAGCTTTTGGCTTTGGACACAAAATGGGTCATATTGTGGCAGAGCATTGGGACAGCGAGCCAGTGATACCATCAGAACCGGTTGGGTCTAAGCTACGAATTGGTACCAAACACTGGCCTTCTCCTATGTTTCCTGTGCCAGCCTTTGGTTTCTCCCTTCTCGTGATGCCCTACAAAAGCGGCAGTGAAAGCTATGCGTGTGGGATGTTTCATATTTAAAAATATGAAACTGGGATATGCCTGTGATACACAGTTCTTCTATAAATCCTTATGAAATATTGGCCCCGCTGAGACTGGTTCACCTCTTTGCTGCTGGGGGTCTGGGAGCACAAGCCTGGCCAGGTGCTAATGAAATTAAAGGGGTTTTGTCATGAAGTGAGTTCCTTACCTCTTATCTTCTCAGGAGAGACTATAAACAAAGCATGCTGAGTCATGGGGGAGAGGGAGAGGGGTGAGCAGAGAGCGAGGAAGAAGGGAGCGTCTGCAATGTTTACTCATATAATTACATTACAACCAGTGGATTATCTATAAAAAAAGGGCAAGCCTCACACACTGCACTTTATCCCAGCCCCTTGCAAGCTCCTTTAACTTCCCTGTCATTTAGATAAGAAGTGCAAACACGCAAGCACGGTGGATCAGCTCCTGTCAGTTGTCTGGTGTGTCTAATGTAAACTTTCAGGAAACTAAGGGGGAACTGAGCAAGCTGTAGCTCTCACAAGGCTTACTTTTTGTAATCACTTTATATTTAGAAAAGTGATTAAATACCCATTTTGGAGGATCCCACGTCAACATTACATCGTGGCAAAACCCCTTTAACTGACAATCCTTTGATGCTGCGACTCCCTGCTGGGCTTGTTTTCTATATGGGTTGGGAGCAGTCAGGCATTGCATCTAAATTGGGGACATGTACCTTTTGCCTAATTGATGGCTTTCTACATGACATGTGTTGCACAGTGGAGAAGCTTGGGTGACTTTTGCAATCTGAGTGAATTTCAAGTAACAAGAGCTGCGGGGGTTAGTTTTTATCATTTTCATCACAGGTAGGTAATAGGGCCCCAGTATAGTTAGGCAGGTAATAGGGCCCCCAGTATAGATAGGCAGGTAATAGGGCCCCCAGTATAGATAGGTAGGTAATAGGGCCCCCAGTATAGATAGGTAGGTAATAGGGCCCCCAGTATAGATAGGCAGGTAATAGGGCCCCCAGTATAGATAGGTAGGTAATAGGACTCCCAGTATAGATAGGTAGATAATAGGGCTCCCAGTATAGATAGGCAGGTAGTAGGGCATATTAAAAATAAAAAAAGTAACAGTACTGACCTTTCTCCCTCTCCCTGAAGCTCCTGCTGTTCTGTGTCTTGTTCCCAGCACCGACATCGTGACATCATTATGCCGCACAGGCAGCATGATGACATTTTCACGTCACCTGTGCCTGATACTCCAGAGGACCACCTGGGCCTCACTGGAGTACTCTGCGGAGCAGAGAACACACATACAGTTGAAGAGATCGTCGGTGCTCAAGGCCCACGGCAGCAGCCTGGAACCCGTTGAGGTTCGGGGCACTGGCAGTTTTATCCGGGGCATAAGCACCAGTTAAAACTGCCTAGCGACGCCCCTGTTCACCAATGTCATGAGCTCAGTGTATTTGAATGTATACTGCAATAACTGTATTAATGTCAGTGGGAGCTGTAAATCTGTGCACTGAGCACACCTTGTTTTTTAACTTTAGGAAGACGCTGTGGCTCTTTGTCAAGGACCAGGATTAGTTCATCAGACACCATAGCAGTAGCATGGTCTGCCTCTTTGTTGAGTACCCTTTATTTCTGAGCTGCTCTCTCCCTCTGTGAATATTAAAGCATCTTGATGCTGCTAGTCCCTTTTTAATCAATTGTTCCAACAGCCAACTAATTCTTCGAATTTAGAGACCCTGTCTCTCCAATGCAGGATGGCCATAATAGAAAGGAGATAAATAGAGGGGTATGGTGGCTAAGCGTGTACGACACCACTCCATTCAATGCTACAGAATGTACAAAATCAGCCAATTACTCTTACTCAGCAAAATTCAGGCTGTCACAGAAACTTGTATTCTGTCTACAGAGCAGCAGACAGAGACAGAGCTAAAACAAGAACAATCAATTTCATTTAACCTTTGGGTTTTATTAATTTAAGGCTTCTTAGGGTTATATGGTTACATGGTTATACAGTTAGTATGGTTGAAAAAAACCAAATGTCCATCAAGTTCAACCAAAGGTGGGGAAAGATGTGGATGAAGGGATTTGTAAAGGACATTTTTGAGCTTTGTTTCCCCTACTGATTAAGACTATGGAACCCAAAAAGAATAATTAATTGCTGATCACAAAATTGCCATCAGACTGGATCTGGAATATACAGCTACATAAGTATTAATATTATTTCGTTGTCAATCGTCATCTAAGCCTTCCTTGAAACCCTCATCTTTTCCTGGTGTGACCAGCTCCTGCGGCGGATGTTCCACAGATTCGCAGTTCTCATGTTAAAGAAGGCATTTCTCTTCTGGAGATTGAGGGCGACATGTATGATTTATGGCACTTAGACGGCAATTTTTCTGCGCATAAGGATAGTGTAGAATGCGCCTGATTTATGAACACGCTCTACTGCGGGTCATAAATCAGGTGCATTCTAGCGCAGAATCGACAATTCTGGCTCAAAGTGGTTTACCTGTTTCAGCAGGAATTGCCGTACTGCAGCTATAAATCTATAGTTTCATACAGTTCTAGTGTGCCTCGCCTCTGCACGCCCCAAAAAATCAGACGATTAAAAGGGTGGCAGGACTCTGTAAGCATCTGATAGGGTGTGCAGGCATTTAAAAACTATTGCGATGGGGGGCTGCGCTAGGTTGGGCTGAAAAATTTCCAGATTCTGGCACAACCCCTTTCATACAGTACTGAACCCTTTTTTCCCCAGTGGGGAATGCCCTTTTGTTTTGAGTGGCTTTACATAAATAGTTTTTCCCCCATCTTTTTTTGTGGGGGGCCTTTATAAAAATGATTCATGTCCCCCCCGTGAGTCCATCCCTTTGCTTTGCCTTACACCGTTTTGACATGATCTGTTTTTATCTTGATCACAAGTAACCCTTTCCTTCTCAAAAGCGTTCCCCCAATTTTTCTTCCCCATAGAACATATGATGCCTACAAATTATCCACACCCAGATACATAACTTTCCATTTATCCAAAGTGAACCTCATTTGCCAAGTAGATGCCCAAACACTGAGTGGTCCTTATGTATGAAAACTGTCATATAGTGCGCTGCAAAAATAAAGGCTGAGCTCTGCTATAGGCAACAAAGATAGTCTTACTGCTAGACAGTTTTCATACATAAGGCCTATTATATCCAGCTCCGCTTGCAATCTTCCATAGATTTCACTACGCTACAAAGCTTGGTATCATCTGTAAAAATAGAAACAGTGCTATTAATCCCCTCCCCTATATCATTAATGTATATATTGAATACAAGAGGACCCAGTATTGATCCTTGTGGCACACCACTTATAACCAGGGACCATTCAGAGTAGGAAATTATTTAACACCACTCTAATCCTATATGGGTAAGTATGGGGTCAACAAAAGTGTTAATCCAGCTGCCAAGTGAAACATCTGTTCATAATCTGATCTTCTGGTAGTGATCAACATGAGTACCCCGTTACAATGGATGTGGGCCAGATCTGCGTACACCCCACAGGACATAAAAACCCCATTTTCATGTTATTTGTAAATATGTATGGCAGGGGTCAAAAAAAGGGGCCCTCCTCTTTTTGGGAAATACAACTCCCCTCATGCATTTGTTTAATCTAAAAAAAGTGGGCAAGATGGGATGTAGTTTTCCCAAAGCTGGGGGCCACAGTTTACACCGTGATGTATTTTTAAAAATTTTCCCCCTTTTTGGGAACTTCCTTTGGCGCCCCCCAAGGCCGACCTCATTTAACTAGGTAAACACAGCACTAATCGCAGTTTCGCCAACATACTGTATGTGGGAATAAGGCAAGTAATAGTGTATAATCACTGGTCTCCACGGAGCACAAGGAAAGGCCATGAAGTGCTGTAGGTTGTCTGTCAGTGTGACAACAGTCAGGGCTGTCAGTGTCAGATTAGCTCACTATCTCCTCCCACTTTGCTTTTTTCATCCAGGGCCTGCGCCAGGTTCTGCTGGAGAAGAGGATTCCTTTCCCACGCAAGCATCATGAGACAGTTCAGCTGCAAATCAGATGCAGTGTCAGCTCAGTGCAGCCTTCAGGAGAGCCAGACTGCAGGCAATCCAGGCTGTGCCATATACAGTAGCTACTGCATCTTACCCTCTGTATACTGAATTCTGCATTTACTTACTAGCATTACTCTCGTCTCACATGGGATATAATTTGTTTTACAGTTAGCAGGACGGACACAGGTTCCTTAAATTGCTTTTGTTGTGACAGAAGAGATCATTTCTACAATTATTTATTTCACTCACTTCTATAATGGCAGAGATTCTCATAATTCACTGTCCCCAATGGGAGTTCCAAATCAACCTAATTATTGCCATGTTTTTTTGCAGAAATGCGCATTTGTTAATGGTGTGCATTTCAGAAAAAAAAGCATAAAAAATGCATCAAAAACGCACCATGTAAAAGCACCCTAAGGGTATGTTCATACTGCGTTTTTAGGAGAGTAAAATTACGCTTCCAAAAACACTGATTAGAGGCGTTTTTCAAAGCCTATTTTGAAAAATCCTATCTCCACTGTTTCCTATGGGGATTTTGCAAGTGGAAAACACCTCAAGAATTGACGTCACTTATTTTTACAGCTGTAATTGCGTCCAAAAAACAATTATGCTTGTGAAATACGCTTCATGTGACCAACAATGCATATTTTACATTATAGTTGATGAAGGAAGATTTGAAGTTTGTCTGAGGCTGATTTTGGGCCGTGTGAATATACCCTAACAGAAAGATTATATAGATGATAGATAGACAGACAGACAGACAGATAGATAGATAGATAGATAGATAGATGATAGATAGACAGACAGACAGACAGATAGATAAATAGATAGATAGATAAAAGGGTGGGTAGATAGACAGATGCATAGATAGACAGATATTGGGCAGCATGTTGACTCAAGGGGCGTCATGTATGATCTAGGCGCATATAAGCCAGTTCTAAATAGCTTTAAAGCAGTGAAGAATGTGCCTGAATTTATGTACGAGTTCTACTGCGGGTCATAGATTTGGCCCATTCTTTTTCACTATAACAATTCAGGCATAGGTAGACCACTTTTAGCTTGGTCTGGCTGTTCAAGCAGTAATGCGCCTATTTTTGTCATCCTCCAGTCATAAATGTATAGAATCATATGGTTGTGATGTGACGCGCCTCCAGAACACCCCCACATCTTGGGCGCATTACAAAGTGCCGCAGGCGCCGCAAAATATGCCTACTTTGGAGTACACCTGCTCATACATCTAGAAAATGGGGCTGCAACAGTTTTCGGGCTGAAAGGACACCAGAATACTGGTGCAGCCAGGGGCGTAACTAGAGAAGCCTGGGCCCCATAGCAAACTTTTGGATGGGGCCCCGTACCCCACCATCGCCCACCTTCCTGACCACGAACATTTACCAAGACATGCAGTTAGATAATGTAAATAGTACAAGGGGCAAATATCTCACCATACATCTCACTAACAAACGCTCCACCAAACAATCCCTATACCAAAACCATATAACCAATAACGCTACTACCTGATTTATACCGCCAGAAACATGACCACAAATTTACCACCACAATAGTGACTGAATAATACCCCTACCTATTACTGAAACAGTTTTACAAAGACCAATAGTATCGCCATATAGTTACCTATAGTGGTATATATAGTGTACACAGGCTCTGTAGACTGTATATAACCACCATATAGTGACCATCTAGTGGTATGTACCAGTGTACACAGGCTCTGCAGACATATGTGAGTCACATTGTGACTCACATGTGACGTTTCTCTGACGAGTCGTGTACTTCCCCTTTTGTTCTGCATCCGGTCCAGACCGCCATGATGACATCTCCCGACCACTTGTCCCTGGAGATTTAGACACAAATATCTTAGAATCCTCACTTTTCCAGCACCTCCCAACTCCCTGCCCCCCCTGGCTATATGGGTTCCATTTAGGCAGGCATGGTTTACCTATGCTATAGGGAGCCACAGATAGGCCAGGTTTAGGTAGGCAATAGGGTCCCCACATAGGCAGGGTTTAGGTAGCTACAGGGCCCCATGTAGGCAGTCAAGCAGGGTTTAGGTAGAGTATAGGGCCCCATTTAGACAGGCAGAGTTTAGGTAGCTATAGGGTCCCATATAGATAGGCAGCATTTAGGCAGCTATAGGGCCCCATATAGATAGGCAGGCAGGGTATAGGGGCAATATAGTAGGAAGGCAGAGTTTAGGTAGCTATAGGGGCCATACACTCACCGGCCACTTTATTAGGTACACATGCTAGTAACGGGTTGGACCCCCTTTGCCTTCAAACTGCCTCAATTCTTCGTGGCATAGATTCAACAAGGTGTTTTCAACGATGCACAATTGGTACCAAGGGGCCCAAAGAGTGCCAAGAAAATATTCCCCACACCATGACACCACCACCACCAGCCTGAACCGTTTGATACAAGGCAGGATGGATCCATGCTTTCATTTGTTGACGCCAAAAATTTTGACCCTACCATCCGAATGTCGCAGCAGAAATCGAGACTCACAGACCAGCAAACGTTTTTCCAATCTCTACTGTCCAATTTCGATGACTTGGGCAAATTGGAGCCCCAGTTTCCTGTTTTTTGCTGAAAAAGGAGTGGGACCGGTGTGGGCTTCTGCTGCTGTAGCCCATCTGCCTCAAAGTTCCCGTACTGTGCGTTCAGAGATGCTCTTCTGCCTACCTTGGTTGTAACGGGTGGCTTTTTTGAGTCACTGTTTTCCTTTCTTATCAGCTCAAACCAGTCTGCCCATTCTCCTTTGACCTCTGGCATCAACAAGGCATTTCCGCCCACAGGACTGCCGCTCACTGGATGTTTTTTCTTTTTCGGACCATTCTCTGTAAACCCTAGAGATGGTTGTGCGTGAAAATCCCAGGAGATCAGCAGTTTCTGAAATACTCAGACCAGCCCTTCTGGCACCAACAACTATGCCACGTTCAAAGGCACTCAAATCACCTTTCTTCCCCATACTGATGCTCGGTTTGAACTGCAGGAGATTGTCTTGACCATGTCTACATGCCTAAATGCCCTGAGTTGCCGCCATGTGATTGGCTGATTAGAAATTAAGTGTTAACGAGCAGTTGGACAGGTGTACCTAATAAAGTGGCCGGTGAGTGTATATGTAAGCAGGCAGGGCTTAGGGTAGGCTATAGGGGCCCCATACAGGCAGGAAGGGCATATGGTAGGCTATAGGGGGCATATATATAGGAGGCAGGGCATAGGATAGGCTATATGGGATATATATATATATAGGCAGGCAGGGCTTAGGAAAGTCTATAGGGGCCATATATAGGCAGGTAGGGCATAGGTTAGGCTATAGGGGTCATATATATAGTCAGGCAGGGCTTTGGGGAGGCTATATATAGGCATGCAGGGCTTTGAGGAGGCTATAGAGACTATATATAGGCAGGCGGGGCTTTGGGGAGGCTATACAGACTATATATAGGCAGACGGGCTTTAGCGAGGCTATAGGGGCTATATATAGGCAGGCAGGGCTTTGGGGAGGCTATATATAGGCAGGCAGGGGTGTGGGGGGCTATAGGGGCTATATATAGGCAGGCAGGGCTTTGGAGGGCTATAGGGACTATATATAGGCAGGCAGGGCTATAGGGGTTATATAAGGCAGGCAGGGCTATAAGTGCTAGATATAGGCAGGCAGGGCTATAGGGGTCATATATAAAGGCAGGCAGGGCTATAGGGGCTAGATATAGGAAGGCAGGGTTATAGGGGCTAGATATAGGCAGGGCTATAGGGGCTAGATATAGACAGGGCACTCGGGCCAATATATAGGCAGGCAGGGCTATAAGGACCAATATATAGGCAGGTAGGGATATAGGGGCCAATATATAGGCAGGCAGGGCTATAGGGGCCACCAGCACCTCTTCCCCCATCTCTCCTTTCAGCGGATGACTTTGCC
Source organism: Phyllomedusa bahiana (assembly GCA_025379985.1). Classification (NCBI taxonomy): domain Eukaryota; kingdom Metazoa; phylum Chordata; class Amphibia; order Anura; family Hylidae; genus Phyllomedusa; species Phyllomedusa bahiana. The sequence goes on along the minus strand of JAODAL010002384.1, from coordinate 71,729 downwards.
ACCCACTTTCTAACAAGACCAACCTCATCAGAGAGAGCATCACTCCACCGTCCCCACCACCCACACCCCTGCCGGCACAGTCCCCCCCCCCAGCCCCGCAACCCACACCAATCCCACAGCCACCCCCATGCACATCCCCCCAAACGTGCTTCTCCACAGTAACTCATGACAAGCTCTCCTCTCTACTCTCCAAATCCAACCTCACTACCTGTAACCTTGATCCACTCCCATCCCACCTCATGCCAGACCTCAGCCCTGTTATACTCCCAGCTCTCACCCATATGTTCAACTTATCGCTAAACTCTGGCATCTTCCCTTCACCATTTAAGCATGCTACCATCACACCCATTATAAAGAAACCATCTCTCGACCCCTCCTCTCTGTCCAACTATTGCCCCATCTCACTGATTCCATTTGCTTCGAAACTCCTCGAACAACACGTCTACCTTCAACTGTCCTCCCATCTGTCCTCCAACTCTCTTCTTGACCCACTGCAATCTGGTTTCCGATCCAATCACTCTACAGAAACTGCCCTAACCAAGGTCACCAACGACGTAGTAACCGCTAAAGCCTCACGTCACTACTCGATCCTTCTTCTCTTAGACCTGTCCTCTGCCTTTGACACTGTTGACCATTCCCTCCTGCTACAAATCCTCTCCTCCCTTGGCATCATGGACTCAGCCCTTTCCTGGATCTCCTCATAACTCACTGAGCGGACACTCAGGGTCTCTCACGCGTGCTCCACCTCCTCCTCTCGCCCTCTCTCTGTTGGTGTCCCTCAGGGGTCAGTCCTGGGCCCACTACTATTCTCTATCTACACTCTTGGTCTGGGTCAGCTCATAGCATCACATGGCTTTCAATACCACTTGTATGCGGTTGACACCCAACTTTTCATCTCTGGCCCAGACATTAACGCTCTACTGTCCCGGATCACAGACTGCCTATCATCCATATCCTCCTTTTTCTCCTCCGGTCTCCTAAAACTTAATGTAGAGAAAACTGAATTCATTATCTTCCCACCGTCCCACTCCATCCCTCCACCTGATCTCTCTATCATAGTCAATGGCTCTACACTCTCACCGATCCCGCAAGTCCGCTGCCTTGGGATAACACTTGACTCCGCTTTGTCCTTCAAACCCCACATCCAAACCCTTACCTCCACCTCCCGCCTCCACCTGAAAAACATCTCTCGCATCCGCTCATTCCTTAACCCTGTCACTACAAAAATGCTGGTCCATGCTCTTGTCATCTCCCGCCTCGACTACTGCAACATCCTTCTCTGTGGCCTCCCATCTAGCACTCTTGCTCCCCTTCAATCCATCCTCAACCCTGCTGCCCGTCTTATCCACCTCTCTCCTCGCTACTCCTCTGCCAATCCCTTCACTGGCTCCCTATTGCCCAGCAAATTCATTTCAAGTTGCTAACCCTGACCTACAAGGCTCTCCATAACCTCTCCCCTCCATACATCTCTGCCTTAATCTCCAGATATCTCCCCTCAAGAAATCTCCGCTCCTCACAGGACCTTCTTCTCTGCTCTCCTCTTGTCAGCTCCTCACACGACCGTCTCCAAGATTTCTCTCGTGCCTCCCCCATTCTCTGGAACTCACTGCCCCAACACATCAGACTCTCTCCAACTTTTACCACCTTCAAAAGCAACCTGAAAACCCACTTCTTCAGGACAGCCTACGACCTAGAATAAACCCGCTGTCACTACACCCCACAAACATGTCTGCACTTCACGTTTTGTCTCTTTCCCCCGTCCTTGTAGATTGGACTCCTTCGCGAGCAGGGCCCTCTCTCCCTCTGTACCTGTTGTTAGTCACATATTGTCACTATTGTAAATGTTTGACTTATGTTATGTATGTAACCCCCTGAATGTACAGCGCCCTGGAATCAATGGCGCTATAAAAATAAATAATAATAATAATATAGGCCGGCAGGGGGCTTCATTAATATTAAAAACATAAGAAATCCCTTACTCACCTGTCTTTCGCTCCCTGACAGCTCTGCTCCTGGGCTGTCTGTGCTCGGCGCGGGCCGCCGTCAACACTGTGGGCCGGCGCAGGCTGATTAGCAGAGCGGAGCCGCCTTGCTCTGCTAATACCGGCCAGTCCTGCCTTTGTGCACTCGGGCCGGAGGGCCCGAGCGTTCAGAGGTAGGAAGCGCCGGCCACACAGCTCCGCGTCTGCTGGCAGTGAACTAGTATGTACACTGCCGGCGGGCCTAGGAGCCGAACTACCGGAGTAGCAGACGTGTTAGCTGCTGCCCTGGGGACCGGGCCCCCTAAGGGCTACCCTGGTAGTTACGCCCTGGGTGCAGCCCTGTACATACATATCTCCCAAGGAGTTTGTATGTACTCACTGTGGTTGTGTGGGTCTCCTCTGGGTACCCTGATTTCCCCCACACTCCAGAAAACATACTGACAGATTAATCTAGAATTAAGACTAGAGCCCCAGAGACCAATGTAAATATTGGCAATTTCTGTACAGCACTGTGGAATATAATGTATATATATAATATAATATCAGATTGATAGAGACTATAAAGCCTCCCTCTAGATTCATTGTAGACCATAAATAGGTAATACAATCAAATGTTTATTATAAATTTAGGTAACCCCCCAAAATAAAACGTTTGAAATTTTCGGGAGAAAATTTGCAAAAAATTTAAAAAAGTTTTCTGACTAATACTACAGAAACCCCAATTGACCCCCCCAATAATCCCATAAAAGCAAGCTTAAAAGTTTTCAACAGCTTTTGTATATAACAAAAGAGGAAACTTGAAATTTAAAAAATTTGGGGCTTGTTCTTTTCCCTGGTAAAGTCAAGGTTCCCCAATCTGACTCTGACAGAAAAATTCTTCAACTAAAAAATTTAAAAAAACCCTGCAAATTTGAAACCCCCCCCCGATTTTTTAACTGTCCCAAAATACACAAAAAATTAATGCAAAGCCCAAGTAAATTCCTAAAGGCTTTTAGTTTAGGGGGCACCAAGGGGCGTTATGACCCCTACATCTCCCAAACTTACTATCATATTTTGGTTTTCCCAAAAGGGAAAGGGCCCTACAAACCTTCCCCAGAATTAATACGGGGGTAATTTACTGAAAATACAATATTTCAGTGAATTGAAATGAGTGTTGTTTGATGGGTAAAAAAGGGTTTTTTTTGATCCTATTGCGTCTTTTTAGTTTTTTGGGGGGGGGTTGCACAGCACCTGCCTATTTTTCTTGCAAAACTGCTGACCATGCTGGTACCTTTGGTTTTATTGAGAAATTGGGTAATTCCCGGTATCGTTATAAAAGTTTTTGTTGTGCACATTGGGTTTTTTTGTTGAAAGCGGACCCTCTGTTTCATTTTGTTTTAGTCCTCTTTTTTTCCTTTGGGGCCCATTATCTTTAATGTTTTCCCTTTCTTTTTCCCAAAACCCCAATTTTTTGGGGTTTCATGCTTGTTCTAAACCCTTTTTTTTCTTTCTCGAGAGTCTTTTTAAAAATAAGTAAAAAAAAAGGGTTTAGAGGAAGATTCAGGGACAGTTGGTTTTTGGGGTCAGTTATTATAAATTTTATTATTTTTTCTTCCAGCCAATTAAACCGTGTTTTTTGGGTAATAAACCCCTTTGTTGTCCCCCACTAAATCTTTTTTAACAAAGTTTCCTTTCCTAGTTTTTTAGTTGATTCCCCCCCTTTGGTAATTATTGCATGCAACGCGGGGTTGATTTGCCCTATTTATTTTCCTGTTTTGAAAATTCCAAAAAAAAACCATTTTTGGTTAAAAAATTAAAATCAACTTAAACCCTTTAAAAACCAAAAATTTGGGAGGGAAAAAAAATCGGCGCCCAAACCGCTACAAAAAGAACATAGCCTAAATACAGTGGCACTGATCTGAAACGTAGAAATGCCCAGGCTGTCCTGCAGCTTGGAAAGACCCAAAAAAGTATTTTTTAAAACAAGACAATCCATAAACGACAAGATTTTTTGTGGTTTGGTTTTTCAAATGCTTTTAAAATTTTGGGTGGGGTTACGGGTTTTCCCTGCGCCCCCCCCGGTCGGTCCAAAGGGCACACCCGAACCCCCGCACCCCGGCACTCTGAGCCCCCCATTTCCCCTCCCCACGCCCCTGTTTCCGTCCCGGTGCGCGTCTGCTGCTGGCCGGGGGGGGGGTGGGGTTGGGGGCCCCCTGGGTGCGGCCCGTGGTAAACCAACAGGCAAATTTTAAAAAAGGGAAACAGCCCCCGGGTGTTTGGGGTTCTCACCGGGCACGCCCTATAAAGCTCCCCCCCCCTTTCCTTAGAAAAATTTTCCCGAATCAAATAGGGGCCCCTGTGCCTTGAAAGGAAGCGTTCCATATTGGTTTTTGCGTTACCCCTGTGTACCGCCCTTTCTGCCCCGTCCCCCAACCAAAACCCAAATTCCCCGCCTGCCCCGCCCTTTTCTGCCTGTCCCGACACAACCTTTCCCCGCCTGTCCTGCCCTTTTCTGCCTTTTCCCTGACAACAAATTCCTCCCTTTAAACGATTCTTCCCACGCCACCCCCGGGCCCAGCCACCGCAAGCAATTTTCACGTCGGGGGTAGCGCCCGGTAAAAATTCCCGCCCGCAAGCCCCATCCCGCTTTGCGGGGGGCTTTTGGTAAAAACCCGGGGGTGCAACTTAGACCCCCCCTGCCGTTTAAACCCCCAAACGCTTGGGGGGGCCCGAGGATCCACTGACCAAACTGACCTTTAATATTTTTTAAATGCCTTAAAAGGGGTTAAGTCCATTTTCTGTCTTCAAAACACCTCTGACCTGTCAAGGCATGGACTCCACAAAACTCCTGAAAGTGTCCTGTTGTATTTGGCACAAATGCAAATCCTTTGAACCCTGTCATGTTATGGTCATAAGGCGCAGCCTGCCCTCTTGGATTTGCAATTGTTTTACCACAGATACCCAATTACATTAAGAACTGGGAAATGAAGAAGCCAAATTAAAGGAGTGTTCTGGGATCTAAGAATGCTTGTCTATCGGGGCATGGTTAAAAAAATAAGATAAGAATCATACTTACCTCCCAGAGGCTCTGTTCAATCCCGGCTGCCGGATGTAAGTGGGGAATGGTCGTCATTCATGTGGCAGCCACAGCCAATTACATGCCACAGAGGTCACGTGCAGGTGACATTATGGCCTGTGATTGGCTGGAGCTGTCACGTGAACGTTGAACGTTCACCACTTCCATCCAGGATGTACAGGAGCGCCTGGGGGTGAGTATGATGAACAAAGTACAGCAGCATATATCGATAGTGACAGAAAGGGAGTGCACGCCAACAGTGGCCTGGATCAAGGCCAAATCCAATAGAAAAAATAATATGAAGGCAGAAACTTCAAAAAAAGCAAAAAACTTTTAGACCCAACGACAGCAACGTTTCGGCTCAAAAACAGAGCCTTTCTCAAGGCTTGAGAAAGGCTCTGTTTAGAGCCGAAACGTTGCTGTCGTTGGGTCAATAAAAGTTTTTTGCTTTTTTGAAGTGCTGCCTTCATATATATTTTTTCTATGGGGGTGAGTATGAGTCTTATCTTCTGTTTTTAATTATGCCCCAACAGAGCATTCCTAGGTCCCAGAACACTCCTTTAACATCTCAAACTTTTTATTATATTCCTTGAACTACTCCTGAAGATCTTTGTAGTGTGGCAGGGTGCATTATCCTCCTGAAGCCATGGCCATTAGGCAAAACAACTGTGGTCTACAACTATGTTTAGATATGTAACATCCACATGAACAACAGAATAAAATTATCTCTCTACCTCTAATAGCAAAAAAGGGGTGTTTCCACCATAGACTTTGATGGAATATTAATACACAGAGCTGGACTGTACTATTGAACTTCCATAGAGAACAATGGAGAGTCCTGCGCAAGCACTCTCTCAGTAAGCACTTTCTGGGACCCACACCTATCAAGCTTTAATGGCATATCCTTCAATATTCTATCCTTTAAAGGGGTTATCTCTCCATGTTGTTTTACAGAGACACAGCTAGTTTCAGGCTCACTCTTCCTGGTTAGGCCATGGATGTGTGTACAGCAGTGATTGGAATATTAGCTTTGCTATACCTGGCTGATCCTGTTAGAGACATTAGTGCTGGAAGTTTATAAACTGTAGTGTACAAGACTACAAAGTTGTAAAGTGTAAAGTTTCTCAGTATGTAATGTAAACAAGCTCTGCCTTGCAGATACTATAACAAACAGCAGAAAGTGTCATCACCATCCCAGCAACTGCTGCTAGAGCCTGTTGGAGCAAAGCGAGGAGGTGATAACCTTGGCAGCTCTAAATCTTCCGAGACACACCATAGTGTGGGAGTGGAGAACCTGGGGGAGGACTGTGACAGTACACAAAGAAAATAAATTTGTTTTCTTAAAAGGGTGTTCCCACAAAGGAACATCCACTTGACTGGTCTTCTGTTAGATAGAATGGGTGGCACTTGCAGCCATCATCTCCATTCACTTCTATGGAAGTCCTGAATATAGTAGAGTGAGTGTTCTTGGCTATATTCAGAACTCCCCTAGAAATGAATGTGGACGACGGCCACAAGTGCCACCCTCTTCATTCTCTTTCACTGTCGGCACGTAGCTAGCTATGAGCCGACCTGTGAAGCAGATGTTCCTTCCTGTAAACACCCCTTTAAGTAGTATATATATGAAGAGGATATGGTGCTTATAAATGGGTAAGAGTATGTTCACACTGCATAATTGCGGAGTACATTTCGGTACGTAGTTGCGCTTCAATACGCTTGAAATGCACTCCCCCAATTACGGTAATTTATAGCTCTCATAGGAAGCTATGAATTACGCCTGTCTTCCCGGCGTTTACGAGGCAGAGGTAATTGAAGTGAATGAAGCAGCCCCTTAGAAGTATGCATTAGCCAGTGCGTACTTCTAAAACGCCTGGCGTATTGCGGCGCGTACAATACATGCCGCGATACACCGTGTGAACATACCCTAAGTCAGTTGCCATGTATGGGATGGAGAGTGGTGATGTTGTGTAGAAGTGTTATTTAGCCTTTCCATTTTCAGCAACTGCTCTCCTGGTGCAGGAGTGATATGCTCTGTCCAACTGCGCACACTCAACCTCTTTCTACTGCAGGCAGGTGTCGTGGCTGCTGAATTGCTCACTTCCACACCACAGTCCAGCACCTCTTTTTGCTGTACCTTCTTTCCTGTGTAGCCTCCTCATCCATGCTTCAGCTGTGTTCCCATACACTACCCCTTGTGTGTTGATGTGTTGGGGGCTCTTCTTTTGGGATTAGGCCCCACTTGTGGATGCTTTTCCAATACTGGCTTAAATAGTGTCCACCAATATGAGTGGAGGACAAGGAAGGTTGGTGGCACCCTTTGGTTTAGGGGCCCAGTGAGGGATTAATTTACTCACCGGTGGGCAAATCCAAATTTGAGCACATATAATCAGCAACAATGGTTAAATGGGTCGTTCAGTTGGATCATTTCAAGAGTTCCCAATGAAATCAACAGACTGTTTTGTTTTATCTAGTAATACCTGGATCTTCATAGCCACAGAAGCTCTTTGTAGCCACTATTTACTCTGACAGACTAAGGTACTAAACATGAAGAACATTATATGGCTTAAATGGAAAGGTTTACACATTTTTAATATACAGAGTTAAAAAGAATTCTTTATAGAAGAAGTTGAAAGCCAATGCATTCATAATTATGATCAAAAGTTTGGATCAAAAAATGCATTAAGAGACTCATTTTCTTATATATTCTTATATATCACATGCAGTTGCGTTTGGATGCGTGTTGAATGCAGCAGGATCGCACCCTATAGCTTTAAATAGAGCTCCTGCTGCATCTTTCGGACCAAGAATTGACATGTCAATTTTTGGAACGGATCTGAAAGACGCAATGAGACACACATCAGCGATCACTCGTTTGAATGCCGGTGTGTGTTTCTAAGTAAAAGCAATGTGAATCACTTTTCTGTGTAACGATTTCCAACCAGGGTGGCTGGAAACGACCGGGTATGGCAGATCCTCTGGGCCCACCACGGGCGCAGATGGTAACACACGCAGTGGGTAGCCGAAGTGCAGGTCTGGATAGCCAGTGCCGAAACGGACACAGGGCACCACAAGTTTAGTTGTTAAATGGATAGCACAGTCCCAGGACGATAGCAGATTTGGTATGACGCCAGGTAACAGCAGATATTTGGCAGACTGGTGCAGCGGCAGGTGTAGAGAGAGTGCGGTTGACTTCCATAGGCTCATCTTGGGGGAATGCAGGTGCCAGGCGAGGCTGAGTCGGGGTTTCAAGTACAAGGCGCGGAGGCTTGCGAGGCCGGGAGGAAACTGGTTGTTTGCGAAGCTCTAGTTCCCTCTCGGTAAAACGGTTGTCGATACGGGTAGCCAGAGCGGTGAGGTTGTCCAGGGTGGTAGGTAAGTCACAACCAGCCAACTCGTCCATGATGCGTCCATCGAGGCCCCCCCACAAGGCAGCAACGAGGGCCACATTGTTCCAAACAAGCTCGGAGGCCAGGGTATGGAACTGGATGGCATACTGGCCCACGGTGGAGTCGCCTTGACGGAACCGGAGCAGAGAAGATGCAGCAGATGTGTTGCGTCCAGGTAGCTCAAAGGTTTTGCGGAAGGAGTTCAGGAACTCCTGGAGGTCCCCTGTTAGCGGATCCCTTTCTCCCACAGAGGTGAGACCGAGGCCAAGGCTTAACCTGACAGGTTGATGATGAAGGCCACCTTGACACGGTCAGATGGAAACTGGTGAGCCAGAACCTCAACGTGGATTGTGCACTGATTGAGGAAGTCGCGACACGTATGTGGGTCTCCGGAATAATGGGCAGGCAGAGGCAGGTGCAGGCTGGGACTGGGCATGGCAGCAGGAGGCGGAACCACATCAGGTGGCGGAGCAGGTGTAGGTGCCAGTCCAGACACGACTTCGTCCAGACGGGTGGTGATAGTCTGCAGCTTCTGAAACAACTGCTCAAGGTGGTCACCAGGATCCATAGTTTATGGTCAGTTCGTACTGTAATGATTTCCAACCAGGATGGCTGGAAACGTACAGGTATGACGGATCCTCTGGGCACACCGCGGGCGCAGACGGTAACACACGCGGTGGGTAGCTGAAGTGCAGGTCTGTATAGCCGGTGCTGAAACGGACACAGGGCACCACAGGTTTAGCCATTAAATGGTTGGCACAGTCCCAGGACGATAGCAGACTTGGTATGACGCCAGGTAACAGCAGGTATTTGGCAGACTGGTGCAGCGGCAGGTGTTCAGCAGGTAATGGGTTACAGGTACTGGTAAATGTATGATAAACGTAGAAGAGCACAGCAGCAAAACAGCAGCTAAGGTATCAAGCTCAGTGCAGGGTACACACATCAATGAACTGCCCAGGAGCACAGGGAGGAAGTTCCTTAAGAAACCAGAGGTCACAGGTCACTGGGCTGGACATAGGAACACTGACTCTTCAAATACAGTGTAGTGCCGCGTGCGTGCCCCTAGAGGGAGCACTTGTGCGCACAGGACACCAGGGAGCTGGAGGAAGCAAACATGACTCAGATCTGCCAGCAGGAACAGCTGTAGGACTGCCAGGAATCGGGACAGGTGAGAGACCAGAGCCAGGGACAACAGAGGATGTCCCAGCAGCGGCCAGGACATGAGAAACACGGGCACGCAGACGGTCCAAAGCAGGGACCACGGCGTGAACCGTGACATAATCATTATTAGATACCTGTTTAGGGTCCGACAGACAGATCCAAACATATATCTAAAAACGTATGTTCACACGGACTCAACACGCCATGTGAACATACCCTTAGAGGTTATCTGGGTGCCCAGTGGAAGGTCAGATGACTATAGTCCAATCTGTAGATAATCCACAGCACTCCTTTAATGATTGTAGTAAATTAGATTTATTATATCAGAAACCTGTAATGCAGAATATTATCAACTCTCCATTAAATGCAGTATGCATAAATGTAGTATAGGTATTCCCACAGTCCGACGTTGCGGCCATGAAAGGCCGTCATCAGGGACGTATGTAGTGGGAGGTGAGGAGCCAAGCAGTGGATAGTGACACTCTCCAACAGCATTTCACATTGCTGGACCACGCTGCACCGCCGTTTTTTTGCACCTTTTTTGCGGATTCCTGTCAGCCCAGTACATAGGCTGCACGGGAATATGGAGTCCACCAAACATCCGACTCAAAACCTATGCTGGGTAGACATAGTCTTTGTGGGAAAAGACCATATTTCATAGAAACATTTTTTATTTCTACCCCTGGTTGTCAGTTGTCATAAAAGACCGCATTTCTTAAATAATCCGTAGAAAAATATTCTATTTGTACTCCTGGTTTTTAGTTGTCAGAAAAGACCACATTTATTAGGTATTCCATAGAAAACATTTCTATTTCTACCCTTGTTGTCAGAAAAGACCGCATTTCTTAGATAATCTGTAGAAAAATATTCTATTTTTACTCCTGGTTGTCAGTTGTCAGAAAAGACCACATTTATTAGGTATTCAATAGAAAAAAGTCAGTTGCTAATCCTACTTGGCAGTTGTAAATTACAGGGACTGAAAGAAGAACACTGTTGATTTGGTGTTACAGTTCTTCCATAAGACTGCATTTCACAGATATTCGATAGAAACAATTCTGTTTCTAATCCTAGTTGCCAGTTGGAAATGATAGGGATTTAAGAACACTTGTGATTTGCTGTCTTTGCAGTACAGTAAACATTTTCTAGACCTTTTTAATATTTATCTTGTGAACATGGAGTGAACTACAGGCGGTAAGAGAGCAAAGAGGGGGGTAGGACGTGGAGCTAGAGGTAGGAGAGAAGGCGCTACTTCCAGTGCTCCGGACAACACACAAGCGAGCACATCGTCAGTTGCAGGACCGTCAGGCCTGTCATCGCTCGGTCGGTTACCTGTGAATCTCAGTAATGAAGAGCGTTGCCAATCTCTTCTTCAGTGGTTAATGCAACTTGCATCCAGCAGTTTTACCTCCTCGTCCTCTCAGTCACGGCTACAAATGTCGTCATCATCATCTTCAGCATCAGTCCAACCTGAAGCAAATGCAGCCCAAATTTCAACCCAGGTATAGACCACTGTGGATAATCCATGTTCTGAAGAGCTCTTTAATGACACAATGTGGTTGGGGTCAGAAGGCATTTCAAAAGATCAAGAGGCCAAAGAGGATGATTTTGTCTGCTCTGACGCCCAATCGCTGATGTCAAAGGAGAAGGCATCTGGTCAGTCGGTAGAAATCCCAAGCGGTCAGCAACACCTTGCAGTGCCTGTGGCTTCTAGCCCGCAGCTTCAGGATGTAGATTGTCAGGATGAGGAAATCACCTTGACACACACTGTCTCCTCCTCCGTCACTTCCAAGACCAAGCATTCCTCTGCTGCCCATGTCCCGGAGCGGCATGAACAAGCATAAGCCCCAGTACCAGACACTGTCATCCGATTACCACCACCACTACCAGAGACACAGCCTACCCCTTCTTGTTCTACCAGTTTGACCTGCACGCCGTACAGCGGCCAGTCTAGCAGCCAGCCTTCTGTGTACCAGGTGTGGGAGCAGAAGAAACACTTTCACCACAACCATCTTGAAGCTAAAAAGCCTGAATGTCGGCATTGCCAGGCTCTTGGCCTTGGAAATGTTGCCTTTCCGACTGGTGGACACAGATGGGTTCCGCCACGTCATGGCCCTGGCCTGCCCCCAATACCAAAGTAGGCATTTCTTTTCCCGAAAAGTCGTCCCTGCCCTGGCCAGCCACATGTCAGAAAAAATCTCCAGCGCGTTGGCAGCATTTGTATCCAGCAAAGTCCATCTGACCACAGATATATGGACTAGTAAGCACGGTCTAGGGCTACATCTCTGTGACAGCTCACTGGGTGAGTTGGGTGGATGTCTCTGGTGATGATGGTGGGTCTCATGCTCGGCGCACACTCTTCCACACTGCAGGGATGGTGTAGGTTTCCAATCCCCAAGTTCAATTGGTAGCATCACGTGCCAAGAGAAACCAGGCCGTGTTGAAATTAATGTGTCTTGGAAAGCGTCAACACACAGGTCAAGAACTCTGGACAGTTCTGCGCAATGAGACCGAGCTGTGGCTGGGTGATAAGAACCGGGCGCCAGGAAAGGTGGTGTGCGACAACGGGAGAAATCTTCTTGCTCCCTTAAGATGAGTAGGCTTGCGCACATCCGTTGCCTGGCACACGTCATGAACCTGGTCGTGCAGAAATTTCTAAAGCGCTACCTGGGTTGTGACTGCCTGCTGAGGAAAGATCGAGGTCTGAGCTCACACTTCTGGCATTCGCATCCTGTTTCGGCCCGACTGGCTGCGTTGCAGTGTCATCTTGGCATCCCCATCAACCGTCTCACTGTTGATGTGGCAACACGCTGGAATTCGACCCTCAACATGTTCCAGTGATTGTGGCAGCAGCGTAATACCCTTACGCAGTATGAAGTGGCACATGGCCTGACAAGCAGTGGTGTGGACCTCGGGGTGTTGAGCCATTGAGAATGGAGGCAAGTGAAAGATCTCTGCACTATCCTTGCCAGTTTTGAAGATGCCACCAAAATGGTCAGTGAGGACAATGCCCTTGTCAGCATGACCATTGTGGTGAAATTAGTTCTGGAACAAGTGTTAGACACTCTGAAACAGCAGGTCCCAGCAGTGACGGAGGAGGAGGCGTACACAGAGCCTTACTGACTGTCGCATCAAGAAAGCCCGACAGTTTCCCAATTTTATAGGTCTTCGTTAGGTGGTGGTTCGGGGTATAAGGCTGAAGCAGGGCGGCACTTCAGCTCTCAGAGTAGAGCGTATGAGGCTAGCCAGGGCTGTTTTGATCCTGAGAATGAGGAAGCGGAGGAGGAGGATGAGGCATGGCTGGACACCGACGGTACCGATGTCCCTGCGTTGAAAAGAGGTTGGCACAGATTTGAGGCGGAGGAGGAAGACGAGGAAGATATATTTAGTGCCCCTCGACCCCGAGGCTTGGGAAATCCTGGCTGCATCTCTCACAGTAGTGCTTGGATGCTCCATTTCCTGCAACATGATCCACACATCAAGGCAATCAAAATGAACAGCAGTTACTGGGTGGCCACCCTCCTTAATCCACGTTACAAATCGAAAGTCAGCAATTTCCTTCCACCCACACAAATTGACAGAATGCAGGAATTTGAGACCGTGCTTATTGATCAACTCGAGACATCTGTTGCGTCTGCTTCACGTTCTAAAGTCACGGTGGAGCAACGCCATTGTGGCAGAAGTCTAATGGGTGACCTCTGGCAATCGTTATTTACCACCTCACCAACGCCTGTAATGCAGGGCACAAACAAGACACACAGAGATCAGCTTAAAAGGGTTTTGCCACGATCTAATGTTGACGTGGAATCCTCCAAAATGGGTATTTAATCACTTTTCTAAATATATGTCATTAAAAAAAGTGAAGCCTCTGAGAGCTACAGCCTGACTAAGATGCCTTTAGTTTCCTGACAGTTTACATTAGACATGACTAGGAGCTGACAGGAGGTGATCTGGCCGCGCTTGCGTTGTTTGCACTTCTTATCTGATGGCAGAGAGCATGATTGAGCTTTAAAGGGACTGGGGAGAAAAGATCCTGTGTCTTTTGTATAGAGATTCCACTAGTTGTAATGTAACTATTTGAGTAAACATGCAGAAGCTCCCTGGATCTCTGCTCAGCCCTCCTCTCCCCCTGCAGCAGTTTGTAAACAAATGAAATTGTTCGTTTATTTGTTCACAGAACTTATCTTCTCTCCTGAGCAGATAAGAGGGAGAAACCTGTGCACAACACAGTCATCCCCTGTGGATTAGCCAAATAACATGTTTGCTCAAGTACAGAGACTGAATATCAGGAACGTGCGCTGGAGGTGGAGTGATGACATCACAGAGGAGGTACTTGTTTATTAAAACACAAAAACACAACGCCCCTTTTTCAGGCCTCAAAATTGGAATATCAGCCTGTTAGGTGAGGAACTCACTTCTTGGCAAAACCCCTTTAAGATCATGGTCCACGACGACCTGCAGTTCAACACCGATATTTTTGGACATGTTCTGGACCCAATCAACTTCTGGGTATCCAAAATGGATGAATGACCCGAACTTGCTTGGCATACCATAGAAGTGTTATCCTGCCCAGCAGCCAGCGTCATCTCGGAATGGACCTTCAGCACAGCTGGAGAGGGATAACTGAAAAACGTATCCGGCTTTCCCCTGAAAATGTGGATCATTTGACTTTTATCAAAATGAATCAAGCGTGGATCTCTGATGATTTTGTTGCCCCAGTTGCCGAGGTCACCAATTAGTAGCAGGTCTACTTCACAATGTGAACTACACATTCCTTTGAAAAAAGAAATGGTCCTATTTCTTATTGCTAATTGTATGCAGAGTGTCCAAAAGGTCATTTTGCTGGTTTTGTGGTCAGGAGACTGTAAAAGACACCAATAGTAAAGGTTTTGTTAAAAAAAAAACATATTCCAATTACTCATTTCTTCTTGAAAATTTTTAGCAGTGTCAATGGTTTTGGGGTCCTGCTGCTGTTAAGAGACAGCAATAGTCAAGGTCCTATTCCAAAAAATGTTCTTTCAAACAGTAATTTCTTCTTCAACATTTTAAAGAGTGTCCGAATGGTCATTTTTGCAGCTTTTGCGGTCATGCTGCTGTAAACAGCTATAATCCAGGCCCTATTCCAAAAATGTTTTTTTTTAAAAAAACTCTTTTATTCATGCTAATATTATAGAGTGTCTAAAAGGTCATTTTTGCGGCTTTTGAGGTCATGCAGCTGGAAAAGACAGCGATATTCAAGGTTCTATTTAAATAAATCTTGCTTCAAATACTTATTTCTTCCTGCTAATTTTATTCTCAGTGTCCATAAGGGTATTTCTGCTGGTTTGGGGGTCAGGCTACTGTAAAAGGGGTGCCAGGGGTGCAAATAGGGCAGTACTCCGGTCAGTGACCCTAATCAAAAAGGGGCCCAGTGATAGCTTGATTTGATTTAGCTGCACGAGGCCCTGAGACGGTTGATAGATGACTGACGGCAGCCATGGCTACCACTGAACCCACTATAACTACGGCCTTGTCAGCTGAACCTCCGTGTTCTCCATTGGGATGTTCTTGCTGCCATCACATATATGACACACATGTTTTTTGGCCCTGGTGCAAAAAATCATAGGGGGCTCCTGCCAGTTACCATGTGCCATTTCCAATACTGGCATCTTCTTATGTGTCAAAGGGCCCCATAGCAGCTGCTACCGCTGCACCTACCATAGCTACACAGTCCTCATCTTTTCAGTTCCTTGCTGCAGTTTTGGAGGAGCAGCCAGTATATGAGACCGGTTTCTTCCATAAGATCCTATTTCACAGATAGTCGATAGAAACATTTTTGTTTATAATCCTAGTTGCCAGTAGGAAATTATAGGGATTTAAGAAATCTTGTGATGTGCTGTCTTTGGAGTACAGTTCTTCAATAAGAGACTGTGAACCAATCTTCTAGACCTTTTTAATATTTATATTTTTGAACATGGCCTGTCATCGTGGTTCCCTGTGCGTCTCATTTCTGAAGAGCAGCGGCAATCTGTTCTTCAGTGTGTAGGGATCAGCTCACTGGCAGTACGGGAAAACACAGTCCACTTATTCCTTTGATTGGCGTTTATTGATCCACCAGAGTAAACAGAGCAAAACAAAACAGCGTGGCTTGAATTCAGGCCACAAACATAAGAGAACACAGTCCGTGTTATAAGACTCACAGTCTCTGGGTTTGTTTCTCCATCAGGATAATGCCACATTGTGTTTCACCAACAGCCTGCTGTAGAAGTCCTCTCCAGCTCACACACTGTCAGATCTCCTTCTGAGCAGACACACCCCTTGCTCACCTGACCTGCCAGGCTTACAGGCTTGGACCTGGAACATGGGAGTAGCCAACCCGCCCAGCTCTTTTGGCTACTCCAGTAAAAAGCCGACCCAATTAACTGCATAGCAGTTATTCTAAACGTATGTGTGAACGTGTGTCAGTGGCCTAGTGCCGCTGACACCAGTACTACACGGCTTTTTACCACACCGAGACCAGGCATCTCAGTGAGACATATCGGCCATCCACCACGGCCACTTGTGGCTTTCTACAAGTGGTTAACACATCCTGCATCCAGAGGTTTTAAAGAGAACCTGTCACCTAGTTTTTGCCCCCCTGGCTGAGGACAGAACAAGGTAGTGACAGACATGCTGTTTCCAGCGCTGTGTCCCTTATTCTTTAAGATGCTGTAGTTTTCGTGTATTTAATGCTCAAATCTGCAGTTTTCAGCCAGAAGAGTCATTCGAAGAGTCCTTCAGAGTGTCAGTTTTTTTTCAAACCCGGCCAATCGGAGGCTAGCCCCTCCCACCTCAACTGACAAACCTATTACTTTGAATAGGTAGAAACATGTGAATAACTGTCAGTGGGCGGAGCTAGCCTTTGGTGGGTGGAGCTGACACCTGCTCATGAATAAGATTTGAGGGGTAAATGCTCTAAAACTGCTGCATCTAAAAGAATAAGGGGAACAGTGCTGGGAACAGCAGGTCTGACACTAGCTTGTGCTGCCCTCAGCAAGGGGGGCACAACCTATGTGACAGGTTCCCTTTAACTCCTCTTCCTCTCAGTCACGGCCACAAATATGGTCATCATCCTCATCAGTCCAAACTGAAGCAATGTGAAGAACCCTTTGATGACACAATACGGTTGGAGTCAGAAGGCATTTTAAAAGATCAAGAAGCCCGAGAGGATGATTTTGTCTGCTCTGATGCCCAATCGCTGATGCCCTCAGAGGAGGAGAAGGAAGCCAGTTCCTCTCCTTGGGCTAGACTCGCCATTTTAAAGGTGCGAAAATGACAAACACTTGAGGCAAAAGGCGTTGAACCCAATATATGTTCTCCAGACCCTTCCTTAACATGAATTTCTGCCTTTGTCAACATACAAGCGCATCTACAAGAAGGGCGACATTGTGTACATTAAGTGGGACATGTATGAAAACTGTCTTGGTCTAAGACTTTCTTTGTTGCCCATAGTAACCAATCAGAGCACCTGTTTCACTTTTTTAGAGCACTATATGAAATGAAAGGGGAAATCGGATTGGTTGCTATAGGCAGCAAGGAAAGTCTTAGACCAAGACAGTTTTCATACATGTGGCCCTAAAAGTATGGGCACCATACAAAAAGGCATGCCACCTAAATGCTATCATGGCCAAACTGGCAGGATCTACAATGTTAAACAGCGTGCTCTGGGTCTAATTGTGAACAGGCAGATGAATGGTAAAACCTTTGCCGAAAGAATCAACGTCCATGTGGAGCACATTCGCCACTCCAAGAGCAGAGAGAGTTTCCTCCAGCACGTCAAGGAAAACGTGAGAAAGAAAACGGAAGCTAAGGAGAAGGGCACCTGGGTGGAACTGGAGCGTCAACCAGTGTTGCCAAGTGAAGCTCAATTCGTTTCAACTTGTGGAAAGGAACCTGAACTTCTTGAGCCCATTCCCGACGAGTTTATGTGACAATATCCTTTGCAAAATATTACATTGTTGCTTAAGCATAAGGATGTAATTGTGTTACCTAAGGCTTTTTCAAATTTCATATGGAGGGGCAAGCACTCTCGTATAGGCAGAAATTTTTCAATGTCTTAATCAGAAAAATCTTGTTTGAAATCGTCATTTCTTTCTGCGAATTTTATTCTGATGGTCAATAAGGGCAATTTTGCTGCTTTTGTGGTCAGGTCACTATAAAAGACACCAATAGTAAAGGTCGTATTGAAAAAAGCTTAATTCACATACTCTTATTCTTGCTAATTTTATTGAGTCTCCGAAAGATCTTTTTTGCTGCTTTTGTGGTCATGCTGCTGTAAAAGATAGCGATACTCAATGTCCTATTCAGAAAAATCTTGTTTGAAATAGTCATTTCTTCCTGTGAATTTTATTCTGATAGTCAATGAGGGCATCTGTGATGGTTTTGGGGTCAGGTCACTGTAAAAGACACCAATTGTAAAGATCATATTAAAATAAAGCTTATTTCACATACTCATTTCAAATTTAACATGCCTCAAGGCAATCAAAATAAACAGCAGTTTATGGGTGGCCACCCTCCTTGATTCACGTCACCAATTTTCTTCCACCACTCAATTTGACAGTAGAATGCAGAAATTTGAGACAGGACTCAGTGACCAACTGGAGACATCTATTGCATCTTCTTCACGTACTAATGTCACGGTGGAACAACGTCAGCAACGTGACAGCAGTAGAATGGCAAGTAGCCATAGCAGCAGCAGCAGCATTGGAAAAAATCTTGTTTTAAAGAGTCAATTTCTTAGTGCAAATGTTTATTCTGAAGGTCCATAAGGGCATCTGTGCTGGTTTTGGGGTCATGCTGCGGTAAAGAACAGCGATAGTCATTGTCCCGTTCACTAAAATATTGGTTCAAATACTTATTTCTTCTTGCAAATTTTATTCTGAGGGTCCATAAGGGCATCTGTGCTGGTTCTTTGGTCATGCTGCGATAAAGGACAGCAATAGTCAATTTCCTATTCACTAAAATATTGGTTCAAATACTTATTTCTTCTGGCAAATTTTATTCTGAGGGCCCATAAGGGTATCTGTGCTGGTTTTGGGGTCATGCTGTGGTAAAGGACAGCGATAGTCAATGTCCTGTTCACTACAATATTTGTTCAAATACTTATTTCTTCTTGCAAATTTTATTTTGAGGGTCCATAAGAGCATCTGTGCTGGTTTTGGGGTCATGCCGCTGTAGAAGACAGCAATAGTAAAGGTCTTTTTGAAAAAAAGCTTATTTCACACGCATCAAGGCAATCAAAAGAAACAGCAGTTACTGGGTGGGCACCCTCCTTGATCCACGTTCCAAATCAAAAGTCAGCAATTTCCTTCCACTCACACAAATTGACAGTAGAATGCAGGATTTTGAGTCAGGGCTCATTGACCAACTGGAGACATCTGTTGCGTCTTCTTCACGTTCTAATGTCACGGTGGAACAACATCAGCAATGTGACAGCAGTAGAATGGCAAATAGCTGTAGCAGCAGCACTGGAAAAATTCTTGTTTGAAATAGTCAATTCCTTCTTACTAATTTTTTTCTGAGTGTCCATAAGGGCATTTTTGCTGGTTTTGTAGTCAGGCTACTGTAAAAGGGATGCCGGGGTGCCAATATTAAAGTAGTACTGTCAGGGGCCCTAATCAAAAACGGGCCCGATGCTAAAAATAGGAAGTAGTAATGGGTGGGCGCCCCATTTGATTTAGCTGCATGTGGCCATGAAACAGTTAATAGACGACTGACGGCAGCCCTGGCTCCCACCGCACCCACTCTAACTACGGCCCTACCAGCTGAACCTCCGTGTTCTTGCTACCATCACATATATGACATGTTTTGGTCCCTGGTGCAAAAAGAGATAGAGGTCTCCTGCCAGTTACCATGTGTCATTTCCAATACTGATGTCTTCTTATGTTTCAAAGGGGCCCCGTAACAGCTGTTACCACTTTATCTGCTGTGGCCAAGCCGTCCTCATCTTTTTGGTTAGCCATTGAAAGGAATGAATTATTTTAGCCTAATTGTCTTGACTAAGATGTACCAAATATCCAGTTTAATGTGGTGGATGGAAATTCCAGCTCCTCTTCAACTAGATATGCTTCTCTGAGGGGCCAAAGCCACCATACATTCAGGGCAACAGGTTCCATTCACACTGATTATAAGGACCTCAGGAAAGATGGGTGGAGGGCACAGCCAAGGTGAAGACAGTCACCCCTACAAATGTACAATGCAAAATAACCCCCCCAAAATTCTGAGGTCCTTATAATCAATGTGAACGGAGCCTGTTTCTTTTAATAGATGGTAGCTTTGACCCCAAAGAGAGGCAAATCTACTTTAACGGACCCACTTGATAAGGTTACTTTGATCAAACTGTGTAGTAAAAATTGTGCATATCCATTTTCTAGATGTTGAAAAGTTAGCAGTAATGCAGTTTAAAATAATTCAATGTATGTATAGGTTTTAGTGTCCACTGGTACTGCTGTATTTTTTGTATTAAGAACCTGCCCTGTTGACCTTTGGATCAAGAAGGACTAGTGGAAGAATTTAAATAGGAAGCCTATCTAACTAAAAGGAACAGTGGGACACACACACACACACACAAACGCACAGACACACATACGCACAGACACACACACACACGCACAGACACACACACATACACACACACACACACACACACACACACACACACACACACATTGGCCATCCCTGGAACACCTCCATGAGCTGTCTTAACCAATCAGCCCAGTTCTTATACAGTCTACAGAAATCATTGTAGAGGTCAATTTTTCCACTAGATGTCCTTGATCCAAAGGTCAACAGCCTTGTTGGACAGGTCATTGTTTCAGTGGCTCCCCCAGGCCTGTTTGGTGTCCATTGTTTATTCAACAAACAGGATTTACAACATGTAAGGGGGATTGCATACATTTATGGCCACTTACATGTCATCTACTCCAATCTGTCTAGTCTTTCCTGATATGGTCAGCAGACTTTAATCCTTTGGAGATATATATATATAAAATTATCCTTTGTAATAAACCCTTTCCAGTTGTACTTGATCAATTATTAAGGCACCCCCAGAACCAAGCAGATTCTACATGTAGCACCCTAGATGGCACTGGGGTGATTTAAAATTCCACAGAGAACCCCCTGAAAACTCTGTCTCTGCCCTACTCCAGATATCTAAAGACAGAAGATCAAGAAACAGGAGAGCCTGGATCTTGGATACATGGTGATGTATTAAGTTTTGTTACATTTATGTATTTTGAAGTGAAATGTTTTTGTGACGTCATATGGCAAATTGTAATGTGTAATTAAAGGTTAACTGTTGAGTGTAGATTGTTGCAGTGTAGTAGACAGTTGAGGTAAAGTTGTACCTTGTTAAAGAAAGACCTGCTTGTTTCTCCATGCAACAGAATTTGTGAGGTCGGTATAGTTATTGGTGAAGTTGTTTTGTCATTTGTGTTTTGTGTATTGTCAGGAAAACCCGCCCGCTGGGCCCACTTGAGGGTCGACGGCCTGACTTGGGGTGTGTTGTGACGTTGTGCTTCCCCTACGGGTGCACAAGGTCAGTCGGATACGGTTTCACACTTAACCCCTGTCCACACAGGCACAGGGAAACCCAGGGAGTGTGAGAGAATACCCCACTTGCCCACAACCCTGAACGGCTGAGAGATATGTTTACCCACGCTGGTTAAACAGAGCTCTGCCAGCCCAGTACTGCCACCAGTTCCACGTTAGCTATAAGACCGGTCCATTACAGACTTACCGCAAGGCCAGGAACCAGCCTTAGGTAGCGATATATTAAAGATCGAGTATAAGGTGGGTGAGAGCCATTATCAAGACAGACTAGCTCAGATTAAAGTTTATAGATTTAATTCGCCTTGGGGGAGGCATGGTTTGCAGCCGAGGAAGATGGTCGCCTAATCTTGCAGCTCCTGAGCCTCACAACATTCTCTGGGGGCAATCCCTATCCATCCTGGCGCGGGGACGGAGGAAAAGAGACACGGACACAGGGAGTACACCACAGACACAGCGGAGAGCCGTTTGTTAGCTATATAAGTATTTAATTCCTGCCCCAGCACAATCCAGGGACCTGCGGCCTTTTGACAAGCCCCGGACCGCCAGCTACGGGATTCCCTGCTCCCATACAGCGTCATCTACACCGGGGCGCAGGCTCCGACATCCGGAGCACCAAGGATGACTTTCCACACTCTCCCCGGCAGTCAGCAGGCCTGCATCCCAGAAGCGCCGCTCCGAGCAGCTCCAGAGCTCCTACCTCAGCGCAGCAGCGGGTGGACGGTCTGAACCCGCAGTCACCATCATTCCAGTCTGTCTGCCTCACAGCATCTGTGGAAGAGCAGGATCTCTTTACGCTGGGCACACTGCCACAACACCCTCCAGCAGCTGTAAGCTCACAAAGGGCGACATGTATGATCGGGATTTGCGCCCGATTTCTGCCGGAAACTGCGCCTCACCGGTCCAAATCCACTGTCGGACGCAGTGATGCGGTGTTATGCGCAACCTTCGCCACTTTCGGATGCGCCTAACATGAAGGGCGTGCAATGGGCGTGGTGTGGGCGTTCTGGGGCGGGACGCACCACATTCGAATACTCCGATGCGTGCATTATCGCTGGTCGGCAAAGTGCGGCGCATTGCAGCTCCGACAGGCAGACCTCGTTGAATGTGGTCTACCTGAGCCGGAGGAGGCGAAGTGAAGCTAGAACGTAATGGAATGGGGCAAAATGTGCTCTAGGTTGACTGTTACAACAGTACAATACTAAAAAGAGTTGGCTATAAAATTATTTCATTAATAAAGATAAATATCAAAGTTGTCTACAAACGATTAAATGTGTTGTAATAGTTGATCATTTAAAATTAAAGGAAAAATATATAAGATCGCAAAAGAAATACATCTCTGAAAAAGAGCTCAAACGTTCTAAAAAAAAGACAAATAAAAGCACTAACATAAAGTCAATAACGGCACAACATCGGGAATTGGGATATTGGAAATTGCCGAGAAATACAGTAATTCAAATTCTGTAAGCGCTTCTCATTGGTCGGTATAAACCAGCCAATCAGAATACGAGCAACAGCGAACCATTATAACCTATGGAGTAGTGTTGACCAATCAAATGAAAAGGCGGGACAGTTCAAAATACAGTAAAAAATGAAGAAAAGAGCTGATTTGTTGAAGTAGCGGGGGCTTGGCTATCCTGGCCAATCAGAGCACGAGCTACTTTGTCCCATTGTAGTCTATGGAGAGATGGGGGCACTGAAATCTCAGCTCCGTGAGGCATGGAGTATTAGTAAATAAATCGTTTTTATTAAGTGTAAAACATTCTCTGTAAAAGAGCTAAAACCTTCTATAAACATACAGAAATAAAATCACTAACAACGCGTTTGTCGCCGGGACCGGCGCAACATCAGGAATTGGGATATTAAAAATTTATCGGGAAATACAGGAATTCAAATTCTGTAAGCGCTTCTCATTGGTCGGCAGAAACCAACCAATCAGAATAGGAGCAACAGTGAACCATTATAACCTATGGAGTAGTATTGACCAATCAAATGAAAAGGCGGGACAGTTCAAAATACAGTAAAAAATGAAAACAAGAGCTGATTGGTTGAGACCAGGCGGCAGATATGAATCCACCAATCATATGTAGTGCATCGATTTTGAGTGGAGCAAGAAGGACGCGGTAGAAGGGCGCCCTAAAAGTTATTACTGTCTATGGGAAATATTCTAGTACTGTGATTGGTTGGGGGGAAGAGGGGCTCGTCCTGCTTAGCCAATCAGCGCGTGAGCTACTTATCTATCGCGCCCTTCTTGCTCCACTCAAAATCGACGCACTACATATGATTGGTGTATTCATATCTGCCGCCTGGTCTCAACCAATCAGCTCTTGTTTTCATTTTTTAGTGTATTTTGAACTGTCCCCCCTGTTCATTTGATTGGTCAATACTACTCCATAGGTTATAATGGGTCACTGTCGTTCCTATTCTGATTGGTTGGTTTCTGCCGACCAATGAGAAGCGCTTACAGAATTTGAATTACTGTGTTTCCCAGCAATTTTTAATATCCCAATTTCTGATGTTAGGCCGGTCCCGGCGACAAACGCTTTGTTAGTGATTTTATTTATGTATGTTTATAGAAGGTTTTAGCTCTTTTCCAGATATTTTACACCTAATAAAAACAATTTATTTACTAATACTCCATTACTCACGGAGCTGAGATTTCAGTGCCCCGATCTGTCCATAGACTACAATGGGACAAAGCAGCTCGGGCTCTGATTGGCCGGGATAGCCAAGCCCCCGCTACTTCAACAAAACAGCTCTTTTCTTCATTTTTTACTGTATTTTGACTGTCCCGTCTTTTCATTTGATTATTCAATAGTACTCCATAGGTTATAATGGTTCACTGTCGCTCCTATTCTCATTGGCTGGTTTACGCTGACCAATGAGAATAGCTTACAGAATTTTAATTACTGTATTTCCCAGCAATTTTCAATATCGCAATTCCTGATGTTGCGCCGTTATTGATTTTTTGTTAGTGATTTTATTTATGTATTTTTTTAGAAGGTTTGAGCTCTTTTTCAGATGTTTTACACCTAATAAAAATGATTTTTTTTGATTCATACTCCATGCCTCACGGAGCTGAGAGCTGATATTTATTTCTTTAGCGATCTTAGATATTTTCCCTTTAATTTTAAATGATCCACTTTTTCACTACATTTAATCGCTTTTAGACAGCTTTGATTTTTCTCTTTATTCATTCATTCATTCATTTGAAAGACAACTCTTTTTGCTATTCACTAACATGTTTAATGATTTCTCGCTGTTTTCCAGCCTGTCTCGATTCGGAATACATGTTAGGTGCAGTCCTTCTGCGCCTAAGTCCCGCACTGCGCCTCACACACTGGCGAGGCGCAGGGAACTTTTCACCACATGTATGAGCGCACCTCCTCGGGCGGCGAATCTTAGGCGCAATCCCGCACTACGCCTATGTCCCGCACTGCGCCTCACACTCTGGCGAGGCGCAGGGAACTTTTCACCACATGTATGAGCGCACCTCCTGATGCGGTGAATCTTCAGATCCACGGAGATACAGGTGAGGCGCACTCCCTCTGCACCTAAGTCCCACACTGCGCCTCAAACGCGAGGCGCAGGGGACTTTACACCGCATGTATGAGTGCATCTCGGGCGCCAATCTTCATACATGTCGCCCAAAGTCTCTCATCACCTGCCCAATACTTTGAGAGCACAGAGGGATTTCCTCTCCTCCCTATACATCCTTCCTACCACCTGGGAACCATGCAAATGGGCTTTAGTGTCACCTTGGTGACGCCACTCATCACTCCTGTGGGTACTCTTGGTGTGGTGCGATTGTTAAGTCCAGCCAAACGTCGCACACATCCATCTCCACCATTAAAATACGGAGGACTAAAACCTCAAGTACAATTGCATAGGGCTGACACTGGCTAAGCTCCTGAAGCTAGGAGGATAACAGTCCAAGGATCTGTTTCTCTGAACAACAATACCACAGTGAATCCATCAGTGGACAATATGGCCTCCAAAACGCAACATACACAACAAGGGCATAAACTTCTCACTATTCTGTCACCCCATGTGGCCGCCTGGTCAGCACCAACTGAATCAGGTGACTCTCACTCAAATGATGATACTGCTCCTTTAGATACCTGGGCTTCGTCCCCTGAATCTATGGATGATGCTATAGGATCTGCTGACCCTGCTCTGTCCAGTACACTGAATTGGAAATTGTACCTCAAATCTCTCCCAACTAAAGAGGACTTTGAACAATTAATAATGGAAGTCAAGGAAACATGTAAGGCAGAGATAGCGATGGTCAGACCCTCTGCTATATGTCCGACATGCAAGCCTCTATGTAGTCGCAGGCTAAACTTGCGTGATACCACTAGACATTTGGAGGATTCAGATAATAGAGGCCAGAGAAACAATATAAGAGTAAGAGGACTCCCGGAGGCTACAGGAGAGGAAAACTTTCATCAAATTCTGGAGACTATATTCAATAATGTGCTGGAGGAATCTACCAATCATAACATTAAGTTGGTTCGTGCGCATCGGGCCCTTAAGCCAAAGGGACCTGTGTCCCGCCCCAGGGATGAATGAGAGGATTATGTCCAAGGCCAGAACCTTATTCACTGTGGATTACCAAAGTACCTCACTCCAGTTGTTTCCAGATCTCTCTTGGGTCACCCTACAAAAACGCAGGCACATGAAGCCGCTACTGGACACTTTGAAAGATCACAGTCTAGTGTATAGATGGGGATTCCCTTTTGCTCTTTTGGTGTCGAAAAATGGACGCTCTGCTGTGCTTCGTGAATTTGCAGACCTTTCAAACCTTTGCACCATGCTGGGTATCCCTATCCCGGATTTAGCTGATTGGGAACCTGTGCCTTTGCCACCGGCCCCAGCTCCAGAATGGCGACGTCCTCCGGCTAAGCAAAAGAGGCGCCTT
Organism: Phyllomedusa bahiana; assembly: GCA_025379985.1. Lineage (NCBI taxonomy): Eukaryota > Metazoa > Chordata > Amphibia > Anura > Hylidae > Phyllomedusa > Phyllomedusa bahiana. Next base: position 45,662 of record JAODAL010002384.1, on the reverse strand, counting down.
TCTCAGGGTCCCTTGACCTCCCAATCACACCATTCAACTTCCACGGGAACTTGATTTCCAGAATGAAAGATAGATCTTGGAGGTCTTCTGCGGCTTTGTCCCCCTTCTTGTCGCCCTTCAAGGGGATAAACTGGTTTGGACGCTAGGGTCATACTTTTGATATTCTGCTCCTGATGAAGAAATCTAGGATGCGGGAGACTGTGTTGAGTTTATGCATTTGTTGTTATACTATATTTTGCCTTTACAGGCTAACCATATTCTTATGTGCTCTGTTATTTGATGCTAGTTATTGCCCCTACTTGCATTACAATCATTATGTGGGATACGCTGAGGGATGTTTGATTTTTATTTTACCTTTCTCGACTTCTTGCATTAGTTAATTTAACGTTGTGATCACTCTTGAGCTGTACTTGGCTCTTCTTTGATAGTACTGGTTGCATATTGCTGCCCCCTTGAGGCTATAGTTGATATTTACAGTGAAATATACTTTCTTTGGAGTTAGTTATTTTTTCCTACTATTTAGGATCACTCTACAACTCTTGCCTCTCCGGGACATATATTGTTCTGGCTTAAATTGTACTATGTTTCTACTGTGTTATTTGTTGTGGTGTCTTGTAATATCTTCCCTAATTCCTAATGTCTCTTTAATTTTTACTGTAGGCCTTAAACCTGTCTCCCAATCGAGGAAGGTATGTCATTTCATAATCTTTGATTTGCAGTCCATATCTATAGTTCTCTTTTTCTTTAGACATCCCAATGATTAAATTACGCTCATTTAATGTCAAAGGTCTGAATTCAAACCTTAAACAGAAGCTCTTGCTCCCTGATCTTAAATGGGAGCTAGCAGACATCATCTTCTTACAGGATACCCACTTTAAAAGGGAGGGAAACTTTAATTTTGCTAAACATTTGTTCCCTATACAATACATGGCTTCACAAGACAGGAAAATGGCTGGGGTTGCTAATTTTTTTTTGTCTAGGCTATGCCCCATACAAATTCGCTCAGTGCATTCTGATCCTGGAGGGAGATATCTGATTTTGGAAGGAACTCTGAGTGGCACGCCTATTATCCTTTGTAACATGTATGTCCCTAATTTAGGGCAACTGTCATTTCTCAAGGGGCTCCTACTCCGCCTGTCACGTCTACGTCCATCATCTCTTATTTTAGGAGGGGATTTTAATCTCGTTTTCTCTAAGGTTTATGATAAACTGCATCTACGTCAACACACATCTCCTCAGGCTCAACGTTGTGTCTCCAGGGGCTTCCGTCAGCTGATACGCCAGTTCCATCTGTTTGACTTATGGTGGATCAGATGGATAGAGTTTACACTTTTTTTTTCGAACCCCCACCAGTCGCACTCTAGGATAGATCTTTTTTTCGGAAATGTTTTAGCTCTGAGAATGCTGGACGCGGTGGAGATGGGCTCTATAATCTGACTCCTATATTATTTCACTTTCCTATTTCAGGTGGGACATTCACCGATTATCACAACTTGGCAACAATTAGGATTTTTCCTTATCCTTTCGTAAACTTCTATATATGTGAAGTTGCCACAACTCTTGACACAATTAGTGCAATTTTTATCTTTTTAATCAATTCGTGCAGGTATTTACTGCGTAGAAATACACTTCTTTTCAAAATATACACAGATAATCATGTGTGGTGAATATAAAGTCCAACCTTATAGTCCATGTAGATGGATATGGGGCTGAAGTACGCTGTTACTCCGAGCGTGTAAACTCCATGGTGCCTTTGCTCGTCTGCACCTGCTACGTTTCGGGGTACACCCCCTTTCTCAAGCATTCTGGGATAGCACTACAGCCGTACTTATATACTACTGGTAATATATAGAAAACACGTTTAAAAACAACAATACAGGTAGGGTATACATTTCTTATCTATCATTTAGCTTATTCAATACTAATATTCTGTCTATTTCTTTATTGAATTATTCCTATCTTCTATTTTTAAACTATATCCTTTTCCCTACCTGTATATCCCTACGAGCAAGGGATCTCTTAAAGATACACACTCCACCTTAAGAGTTGTGGCAACTTCACATATATAGAAGGCTCTATAATCTGGTCTGACCACGCCCCGATCAGTATTACTTTGAAATTTATGAACTTTTCACTGAGGGAATGCCACTGGAGGCTCAATGAATCTCTACTTAAGCATCCTCAGCATAGGGAGGAGATACGGCAGCAGATTACGGAGTTCTTTGACATCAACACAGGCTCAGTAGAATCTAAAACCACTTTGTGGGAAGCTCACAAGGCAGTTATACGGAGTAAGTGTATAGCATTGGGTTCCCATCTGAAAAAAGACAATTACGCCGTGTGGACGGGGGCGGGAGCGGGGGGCCGACACCTCGCCGGCCCATAGACTATCATTGCTAGCGGCGCGTATACGCCGCTAGTAAATGACATGTCACTTATCTCCCCCCCGCGGCGGGTTCGCCGAGCGGGGAAAGGAGACATAATCCATAGTTCTCTATGAGAACTGTGGATTACCGTAATGACTGGGCCGTATTTCAGCCCATAATTCGCGCAGTACGCTGCAAATTATGGGCTGAAATACGTGCCCAAAAAAGCCGTGTGAACATGGCCTAACAACTCTAAGACGGAGGCTATGCCAATTAATTTTTCCAATGAATAATCCTCCCAGTTAATGACTAATTTTAAATATCGCTGGCAGACAGACCGCTTAAAATATTTGGGGGTTTATTTAACTCAAACCTATTCCACTCTTTTTATACATAACTTTCCCAGACTTCTTACAGATATTAAGAGATTACTAGATAGGTGGAATAAGCTTGCTTTATCTTTATTTGGGTGTATTGTGGCGATTAAAATGTCCATTGTTCCGAAATTGATGTATCTTTATGAGACTCTGCCTATCCCTGTCCCTATAAGAACCCTCCATTCCCTGCAATCAGATTTAATCCATTTTATTTTGGGTGTTGGGAGACACAGGGAGGCTGGATGGGGGCTTGTCTGTTCCAGACATGGTCAAATACTACAGGGCGGCCCAGCTGCGGGCTGTGCCGTCTTGGTCTGCTTTATTTGTGTACTCCAGATGGATGGAGGTTGAAAAGTTGTGGATGGCCCCCATCCATCCCAACTCCTTACTGTGGGCTACTACTTCCCAGGGTTTCAATGTCACACTATTACATTCTCTTTCTTCTCTTTCATCCCTTATTCCTGGAAGGACGAGCTGACGAGAGGTTGCGGTCTTGGTTTGATCGTAAACTATTCAGATTTGCAGATTTAGTAGACTATCATACATTTAAATTGAAATCTTTTGCTGACTTACGCTTAGCTCATGACCTGCTCCCTTCGGCCATTTACTATTATTTGCAATACTAAAGTCTACCACAGTATCTCTTCCCACTATGTTTGAAAAAATTTGTCGGGCAAATTATTCATCTAGGGGATTGATTTCTACGATATATAAGTTCTTGATTGCTCCGAGCCCAGACTCCTCTACATACTTATATGACTAGATGGGAGGCTTACTTGGGGTCCCCCATCTCCAGAGACACATGGAGTCAGATTTGGAAACAAGCCACTCAATCATCATTATCTGCTCAAACTAAAGAAAATCAGTATAAAATTCTTATGTTCTGGTATCAAACTCTGGCTTTGTTACACAGGTTGAGTCCAGGCATCCTGGATTCTTGCTGGAGATGTGGGAACCCCGGAGTGGATTTGCAACATGTTTTCTGGGAGTGTGGAGCGATTCGGCCTTTCTGGAGGATGGGTCAGTCCCTATTGTTCGATATTAGGCTATGTCCATACTGCACAGGAAAACAATCGCATCTTCGGCGCTTTTCGTTTTTTAAAAGTGCAGAGGATACGATCGTTTCTGCAGCTCCATAGACGTCAATAGGAAAGACGAGCTGCAGTCTACACAGCTCGTCTTTTCTCTGCCCGTGTTTCGGCAGCGGCGTATTACACAACATGATGTATAAAACGCCGCCGCTTCTCGTTTTCCTGCCGTCTTCCCATACAATACAATTGAATGGGTGACGTCATGCACAAAGCGTCAACAAAGCCGCGGTCCTGCATTGGATTAAAAACGGACGCTTTCAGGCCGTGTTTTGTCCGATGCAGTGTAGACATAGCCTAACACAAATTAAGGTTCCACTGACCCCACCGCTCTTTATTCTCAATGTTCCCTACACGCCCTTGGGACATAGGATGGGTAGGCTTTTCTTATATATACTGACGCCTGCTAAATGCCTAATAGCTAAGTTTTGGAAGCAATCTTCTATCCCTACTAATCAAGATTTTCAGTTTTGTCTAAAAGAAGTTATGCGTATGGAATATCTTACTGCTCTGTCCCATAATAAACTGGACCTATTTGACAACATTTGGAAACCTTGGGATGTCTATTGCATCACCCACAACCTTTAAATAATACTGAAGGTACGAGCGGACTGTGAATCATCGTATGGTGTTTTTTCTCCCTTATGTGTCCTGTTGTATATCTTCACCCTGTCTCTGTTCTATGTGCATTGATTTTTCTTTTTTGTTGCATTTAACCGCCTACTGCATTAAGTTTGTAATAACTGTATTGATGGAGACATTACCTTCAAGAGACGAAATGCGGTTTATCTCTGTAACTTGGACTTACCTTTGTTTTATCACAGATTGTTTGGGCGACCATGCCTGTTTACAGTTTTGTTTTTTTTCTCTTTTATCAAGCTACTCTCTGTTAATTTGCCTTTGACGACGCACTAGACAAGCAATATATACATAGGGACAATACTATACAGATATTGGTCAGAGGTTCAAATAGGGATATGGTTACAAACAAAGAGGCAGCAAGATGTGTCTAGTTACCTTAGGTTGGCTTTGTGCTGGGCCCACACCGGGGTGGAATGTGGCCTGCTGGTTCTGGATGCTCCTGTATGCTCTGCATAACCCTTCCAAAAGAGAACAACCCTAAGCAAAGCTGGGTTCCGACTTAAAGGGGATTTGCCAAGATGGCAGTTACCTTCCTCCTGTCAGCACGGGAGCAGGATAGATACGAATGAGGCTGAGTCATGTAGCTGCGGGGGCGCGAGGGAGGGGGTGAGTGAGGAGTGAGGAATCCAAGTGAGCGTCTCAAAACTTAAGTGAAATAATAAACAGTACAACAGTGGATTCTCAATACAGCAAGACAGCCTCAGACTGTCTACCCGGTGCCTTAAAAGCTCATTCATTTTGCCTGTTATCAGATAAGAAGTGTTTCACGCAAGCGCGGTCTGTCAGCTCCTGGGTTGTGACTAGGGAAAGCTTTGAGGTAACCAAGGGGGACTGAGAAATGCTGTAGCTCTCAGAGTTTTCACTTTTTTTAATAACATATATTTAGAAAAGTGATTAAATACACATTTGGGAGGTTCCCACATCATTACATGGTGGCAAAACCCCTTTAAATCAGTACTGGGACAGCCCATGTCGCACCCACCTACACTCCCTCTCATGCCGCTCCTCCCTCTTGGGTCATGCAGTTTTCTGGCTGGAGCACCAAAATGGACCGTAGCGCGGCAGGGCATTGGGACAGAACTGAGCCAGTGGCACCATCAGGCCTGGTACCATACATGCCTATCCTACTTGGTTTTTAAGGCCAGCTTTGTATTTCCCCCTTACTCTGCATCCTTTGAATGTGGTAGTGGCAGCTTGATGTGTGGAAAGTTTCATATTTTAAAAGATGAGACTTGGGTGGACCTGTGATCCACAATTCTCTCATAAATCTTCATGAAAGATCGGTGCCTTTGAACCTGGGGGTCTGAGAGCCGGTGTATTTTCAGCCGGAGTCAGGTGCTAATAAATTTAAATGAGAATTCTTTGATGTGCTGACCTCCTGCCAGGATGATCTCCTCTCTGTCCTTTGTTAGCCAGGTCTGAATGTCTCCTGCATAATTAATGGATTCCTGGGACATGTGTTTTCTGAGTGAATTTTGAAGTTGGAGGGGTGGGTGACTTTTGAGGGTCATTTTTGCGTCAATTTTCCTCACATGTATATTTCCTGTTTCTTTCTAAACTTAGAACTTGTGCAGGAGTATGTTAAGAAGTATGCCTCTGCTGTTTATCAATCCATTGCAGATAGTGTAAATCTTTGTGTAGACAATTTGAAGACCTGGTAGCTCAATGTAAAACCCATAATAGTAGTTTTGTCCCATAAGTTTGAAGCTGTGGTCTGGCAATATAATTGAAATAATAAAAATGCTTCCAGAGCCATTGGCCGCACAGTTGTCATCTGCACATATAAATTATGACTTGGCAGGTGCATAAATAAGGATGAAAAAACTACAGCGCATTATGGCTGGTAGGGACACAAGAGGTGTAAATGCCCTAGAAAGGTCAAGGAGATGATCCGATTATCTTCTGTAACAACTATTTAAAATTGTCCAAAGCTGTATACAGCTGCCTTGACATGTCTCCCGATGATGCAGATTTCCTGTGTACAATGGCTAACAGCTAGCAAAGTTAATTATTCCACAACTATATCACTCCGCAATGCCAGGTCCTATCAAAGCTTTACCAACATCCTGATGGATTAGTGTGATGATTATAAACAGGGTTATGGAGAATAGGAGTATATATCCACAATATACAGGCCAAGGAGGAAATGGCCTATCAAGCGCTGTTATAATTATAATATGCCAGGCCATATAAGGAGATTCTGTAATATATCCAATTTGTCCCAGGAATGTAATGAATATAATTGCCACTCTATAGGAGAAATTAAAAGCACTCTACCTGAGAATGAAACCCATGCCCAAAATACAAAGTTTACCAATGAAGTTTATGGTTTTGATTGTTAAAATAGTAACCCTGAAACCCAAACAGCAGCAACACAGGACTTTAATCTCAATAAAGATGACCGTAAAAGGCAAGCTGCACCACAAGATGGGCAGCATACTGCGGCTTTGTATGGTCCATGGGCAAATCTACCATTCTGGCTATTCTGGAGCTGGTCACAGAGTGCCTTACCCCTGTTACTAAATACCACAGTAGAAGGCACCAATATGGTTTAATAAACATGGAAAACCTTTTGACTTACTAGGCCAGATTAAGATATATGTGTGAGGATAATGGACAGAATAGTTTTCTACTTGTTTATGATAATTTTCTTTTGTATTCTATTTTTGTTTGTGCTTCTTTTAGGCTGAAGGTCACTCATCAGGTGATAAAAAGGGCAAGGAAATTAAGCTTTTATATTTTGTTCAACAGGTCGTTATAAAGAAAAAGTTATCTTTAAATCAAAAAGAAGGGAAATGACACAAATTATTTATATGGCTAATGTGTTATTTAAAATCCATGTGGTGTAAGAACTGAGCTCAAAAGTAAAATGTTCAACAATTAAATAGGTTAACATCCCATTGTGGTGTAGATGTTGTGTGTGCCTAATGTTTGTTACTTGTACGTGTATGTTTTCATTATTTTGTTTCGCAGGTAACAGGGTTTATTCCAGGAACTGAAGTCTAATGCACAATTTATGGTGACCACTATAAATCTGAGGCCTATAAATGAAATATATAGAACCATATATATAGAACCAGTTTTCCCACTTTACTCAGAAACTGCCTGGAATTACAGATACAGTAAAAGTTGAGTTGACCCTAATTGTTTTATGTATGTCTGTTTAAAGTCTTCAATACAATACATTGTATAGTCTTCAATGTTCAATACATTGAGTACAATGTACCAGCACAATATTTTTTTGTTTCTGGTTCTCAGGAGTATCAGTTTTACATACTTTGTTTGTTTTCTATTTTCTGAAACATCTTTGATTTTTCTCAAATTTTTATTTTTATATATTTTTATATATTTTATTTATTTATTTATTTATTTTATTTGGTCTTCCTGTCATTTTATTATTTTTATTATTTTTTATTTTTTGTTGTTCTTTGGTATCACTGTTTAATTAGGATTATTTTGACAGTCGACTTGCAATAATTTTATATATACCGTATTTTTAGGACTTTAAGACGCACCGGACCAAAAGACGCACCTAGTTTATAGAAAAGAAAAACTGGAAAAAAAGAATTTGAAGCAAAAAGTGTGGTAAAATATTTAATAACATACATTACATAATATTTCACCAATGTAACAATGTAAATGTAAACATCGCTCAATAACTGCATTAACAACCATTACTACTGACTGTAAACTTGTGCGGAAACTCCTCTAATCATCAGGGAACCCCAAAAACTCCTCGTCACTACTGTTCAAATTTAAGAAGGTTTTCTCATGCCCTGATGCTTTCACAGTTATGGTTTTGGCACCTTTCACATCAACGGTCCTGTTTGATGGAACATCGAAGGTTAATGGGACTTCATCCATGTTCGCAATCTGGCTTATTTCGAATCCATTTTTTTTTCTTGCATCCAGTACAAATTTGTGAAAGGACACAATCTTGGATTCATATTCTTTAGGCATTTTTTTGTGCAATTCTAGTTTTGGTGTGCAAAGCAAGGCCACATCTCTTCATAAATATGTAGCACCATGATGGTGGTCCAGTGAAGTCTTCAATGCCTTTCTCTGCAGCAAGATGTTTGGCTTCATAGATCATCTTTTTTGTAGATACTGAAAAGCCGTTGTTCCTGTGATGTGTGGTCCACTATTTCACATCCAGTTCTAGCTGTGGCCACTTTGGAGCATGCCCACGTAAACATTGTTTAGTATTGTCCGCTTTTTGCAGCTCCTCCTCCTGTTTCCTCCATTCCCATATAATTTTTTCGGTTGGAGGTGGCCCAAGGTGTCTCTCCGCTGCTCTGTTCCCATGTTCTTTGGCGTACTTCACTACCTGCAGTTTAAAAGGGATTTTATATGAAAGCCTTTTTTGCTTTGACATCTTTCAACAATCACTGTAGATTCAGCAGGAGAGTAGTGTATTAGTAGTATTGTATCTTTCTGCAACAAAATACAGTAATGACAAAACTATCAGCACTGTGTCCTTCATAGGTATGGGCGAGATTTGCTGTTGATGCACTGTTAGGCTATGTCTACACAGCACAGGGTTATGATTGGATTCATGGCGTATTCAGTACCGTAAATCCGCTGAAAATCCAACTGTAGCCAGTGCTGTGTAGAGCTCAATAGAAAATCTGTGCTGTAGTCTACACAGCACAGATTTTCTATTGAGCCACCATCCGTCTGGCGGAAGATAGAACATGTTCTCTCTTCCATCAGATTCCTGTAGCCTCAATGTACAATGTATGTCGTGGCGAATTTAAAATACCAGCAGATTTCCGACGGTATTTTAACTACGGTAAGTTGTGTTGACAAAGCCTTATGGGGGAGATCTGCTTATGCACTGGGGTGGCCTGCTTACACGGTTATGGAGGAGATATGGTGCTGGAGGGCCACAGAGTGAAACACTATAGGCGGTGGTCAGGGTGTTTTACTGTGTTAGTTTAGGGTTGTACGGTAGTCCCCGGCGCCGCCGCTATACGCCGCCGCCGCTGATCGTTAGGGTCCTAAGCCGCTACCAGTCGCTAAGCTATCGGCTTAGCGGCTTAGGACCTTGGCGATGGCAGCGGTGGCGGGACTAACTGTATGTGCGCCCGCCGGACGCACATACAGTTAGATGCTTCAGCGGAGCAGAGAGCCCCGGGCGGAGTAATCTGTGCACAGTCAGGATGTGCACAGCCCAGGCGGCTGTTGCGCGTCATCAGGGCTGCCCGCGCGCGGCCTGGTGACGTCACGCCGTGAAGAAAAGAACCCCGGGAGCACCGACAGCGACAGCGACAGCGGCCAGGGGGGTCAGGTAAGTGCTGTCAGGGTATTACTTTTAATTAGCGCGCTATTCATGCTGGGGGTCTATTATCTATTTTTTATGTTGCAGGGAGGGGGGCTGTTATCTCTTGTTTTATGTTTCAGGGAGGGGGGCTGTTATCTCTTGTTTTATGTGCAGGGAGGGGGGCTGTTATCTATTGTTTTATGTGCAGGGAGGGGGGCTGTTATCTATTGTTATATGTGCGGGAGGGGGGCTTTTATATATTGGTATAAGTGCAGGGAGGGGGGTGTTATCTATTGTTATAATGTGCAGGGAGGGGGGCTGTTATTACTGTTACATGTGCAGGGAGGGGGGCTGTTATCTATTGTTATATGTGCAGGGAGGGGGGCTATTATCTGTTGTTTATGTGCAGGGAGGGGGGCTATTATCTCTGTCATATGTGCAGGGAGGGGGGCTATTATCTAAATTTTTATGTGCAGGGAGGGATGCTATTATCTACTGTCATATGTGCAGGGAGGGATGCTATTATCTTATGTCATATGTGCGGGGGGGGGCCTATTATCTACTTATATACGTGCAGGGAGAAGCTATAATCTACCTACATATGTGCTGTGAGGCCTATAAGCTACCTAAATATACACGTGCTGTAGGGCTATAAGCTATCTATAACCCGCTGGGGGACCGAAACCAGGCAATATACCAGCTGGGGGGCCTAAACCAGACCATATACCTGCTGGGGGACCTAAACCTGCCTATTAAATGCTGGGGGACCCAAAACGCCTCTATACCTACTGGGGGATCTAAAAACCCGGCTATATACCTGCTGGGGGACCTTTAAAAATTGGTATATACCTGCTGGGGGACCATACTGCCTATATACCTGCTGGGGGACCTAAACCTGGCTATATGCCTGCTGGGGGACCTAAACCTGCCTATAGACCTGCTGGGGGACCTAAACCTGCCTATATACCCGCTGGGCGACCTAAACCTGCCTATCTACCTGCTGGGGGATCTAAACCTGCCTATATACCTGCTGGGGGATCCATAACTTGCCCATATACCTGCTGGGGGACCTAAACCTGACCTATATTTCCTACTGGGGGATCCATAACTTGCCTATATACCTACTGGGGGATCCATAACCTGCCTATATACCTGCTGGGGGACATATAACTACACAACCTCCTACTGGGAGATATTAAAAAAGTATATAACCAACTCTAGGGACGTATAACTTACTGGGGGACCCTATTACCTTCACTGGGGGACAATAATTTACTGCGTGTGAAGTCGCTAACAGGGCGTTAAAGCCGGTTGTTAAAGGCCTCAGTCAAGTCAGTTGATAAGAGTTAGCAATCGACTCCGCGGACCCCAGTCGGTTGTTAAGCCAGTTGTTAAGGCCTCAAGTCGATTGTTAAGACCTTAGCAATCGACTCCGGGGACTATTGTACGGTATTTTGTGTTGGCACTAGGCCACATGGGTACAGGAGGTACAGCCACAGCTGACAGGCACAAAACTTTCGGAAATGTGGTCCTCTCTCTTCCCCCAGGAGATTGTGCCTGTCAGCTGTGGCTGTACCTCTTGTACCCCTGCGGCCTAGTACCAACACACTAGGTACTCTGTCCCCTGCCCCTCAAATAATCAGTCACAGCCAAGACCTTCCGGGGTACAGGGTGGAGTTTAGTAGTAATTCTGAATATTTTAGTTGGACTTCATCTGACCACCGTTGCATTACCATATTTCAACAAGGACTGGTGTCAGGTAGTGTTTATTTAAATAAACAGTTTTTTTTACGATTTTATTCCAGTGGTAGTAATAAAGGTTCTAACAGATGCCTCTTTATTAGGATATGTTCACAAGGGTGTTGGATCAGTTTTTGGATCTCTTTATAGATACGTTTTTGGGTCCGTTTAGGATCTGAAGCATGGATCCAAACACGTATGTATAAACGGATCCAAAAAAGCCATGTGAACAATGTGCAGTGGGATTCACTTTGCTTTCAATGTAAAACATGCATTAGCGTTCAGACAAGTGATCGCCGTTTTTCATGGATCCGTTCAAAGATTTGTCATGTCAATTCTTGATCTGCTTGACACAGCAGACACCCTATTTAAAACTATAGGATGTGATCTTGCTGCAGCCAAAACATAGCCAGTACCTATGTGTTGGATGTGATTTATGCAGTGCTTTTGGATGCATTTTTCAGATCCCAAAATGGATCCAACATGCTGTGTGAACATACCCTTACTATATCTCAGGCTTGATGTCAGCCAGCAGTGTTTTTCGTCACCGCAAGGCCGACACTAACCTCATGTCACTATTACTCCAGTACCGTACGCAATGAACCAGGGGTAGTGGGAAGAGCCAGGTAGCCGTCCAGAAGCGGACACTCTAATATTATGATCCTCTTCTGGGATGGCTGTGGGCTGGTATTTCTTGGGTAGGAAAGGACATTTCCATCTTAATATGATAATACAGGCTGCAGCTGACTGTTTAACCCTGGTTGGTTATGAAAAATGGGGAGCCCTCACGTCGTTTTGTTTTTATCATTTATTGAAGATCCAGTACGATTATATTGAAAAAGAAAACAACATGGGGTCCCCCCATTTTTCATAACCAACCAGGGTAAAACCAGCAGCTGTAGTCTGATACTTTCAGGATGGGAAGATCCATGGATATCGGCCTCTTCCCACCCTAAAAATACCAGCCTGCAGCTGCTCCAGAAGTGGACCATCACATTTAGAGGGTCCATTTTTGATGGTTACCTGGCTCTTCCCAGTACCCCTGGTACGTTGGGTACTGGGGTAATGGTGAGAGGGGTTTACTGTCAGTCTTGTGGTGATGAAAACCACCGCTGACTGACACTGAACCCGGGTGAAATAACACACAGAACACATAGAAATAAAAAAAAAAATTTTTTTTATTTAAATAAATAAACTCTCCCTGAAACCAGCCCTCGTTAACCATTTCATTAAAGAAACAGATGCAACGCTAGTCCGACGTAGTCCACCGAATCCGTCGTAGTCAAAAAGGAAAACCTATAAAAGAAAAAAAAAATACAGACAGGGCATTACCCAGCTTTCCAAGATGCTGAATAGACTATCCAGCACCCAAGAACGCTGGGTGGCACACCCCACAGCAGGCACCCAGAAAAGCTGGGTGCTTGCTGTGGAGTACGGGTGCCACTCTGCATTCCTTTATGGAAGACCTTTACATTGAACATCTTTACCTCAGCTGGCAGTCACGTGATGGAAGGCTTTCTTCTGCTGACGTGCCTGCGACGCCTGTATGGTGCCTCCATAACCCCAGCTGCGTGAAGGAAAGCCGAGCTGTTTTCGGCAGGTCCTTTGAAGTCTATGCCCGGCTGCTTCGAGATGCGCAGAGCGCACGGGGGACGCACGGGGCATCATTTTCAAATACTCCTGCTCCACAGCAGGGCTGCTGCAGCCGTTGGACGTCGCAGCCACCCTTCGTGACACTGCCAAGACATCGCCACACACAAAGGTAACTTCACCCCGGCCCTACATAATGCTACATTCGGACTATAAGACGTACCCCCATTTTCCTCCCAAATTTGGGGGGAAAAAAGTGCGTCTTATAGTCCGAAAAATATGGTACTTATTTTCCACCATAATTTGCAAATAACTTCTTTCCAAATCAGATGATGTGATTTTCGAAATTTGTTCTCTCATTTTGTCTCTCATAGTTGAGGTCTATTTATGATGTCAATTACAGGCCTCGCTCATCTTTTTAAGTGGGAGAACTTGCACAATTGGTGGCTGACTGAATACTTTTTCCCCACTATATATAAATAAATATATATATATATATATATATATATATATTTATTATATTATATATAATATAATTAATATATTATAATATATATATATATATATATATATGTTATTTTTGTGTGTAGGTAGTATCTATTTAAATGACCAGTGTTCAATGTGATCCTAGCACGTGAGTGGCGTAAATTTACCAGTAGCTGCTGCATTTCCCACCCTAGACTTATACTCAAGTCAATAATTTTTCCCAGTTTTTTGTGGTAAAATTAGGTGCCTCGGCTTATATTCGGGTTGGCTTATCCTCGGTATATTGGTGGACTTTGTCTCCTGACATTCTACACCCTGGTGTAATTTTTCCTAACCCCTTCTGCCCTCCTGTGTTTTTGCACTGTATTAATTATATTTCACTTTTGTTACAGAAGAAAATAATTTAATTCATGTGTCTGAAGTATTTGTACTTCTTCAACACTTTGATATTGGAGACAATGGGTGACATGTATGTACAGGGCTTCGCCAGAATTCTGGCGTCTATAACGACTGGAGTGGTGGATCCGCTGGACCGTGGTAATGGCCACACCAGGAAGCGGGGTCTAAGTAGGTCCCAGTATTCACCAGAGCCCGCCGCAAGGTGGAGTCCTACCAGGTCGTTACCCCTGACGCGACTAGCTTGCAATGGCAGCTGAGGTGCATGGAGGTACCAAATCGTAACACGAAAACCGTAGTCGAGAACAGGCAGGTCAGGGCAGGCGGTGAAGGTTCGTGGTCCAGAAAAATGGCAAAGGGTCGGAAACACGGAACGACAAGAACGCACTTCGGAAACGCTTTCTCTAAGGTTTGAGGCAACATATGTCCAGCAGGTAAGAGACGCAGGCCACGACAATATTTTGGGTCAGCGTCGGGACGCCGGGCCACACATAACAGTGTCTTTTCAGCCCGAAAACTGGCACAGCCCTGTGTGCTATATTTTTAATCAGGCACACTCCAATGTTAGGTGCATTACAAAGCGCCCACGGCACTTTGTAATGCGCCTGAGATCGGGGAGCATTCTTTTATGACAGTTATGACAGTTTATCGGCAAATCCAGGTCAATTACTGCTGGAACAGGTAGACCACTTTAAAAGTGGTTTACCTGAGCCAGAATTGTCGCTTAGTAGCTAGAAAGTGCTAAATCTATGACCCACAGTAGAACAGGTTCATAGATTCAGACTCATTCTACGCTACTAATGTGAGCACAAAAAGATGGCGCCTGGGCACCGAAGATCATACATGGCGCCCTAAAATATCACTTTTTCATTGTAATAATAAACATGCCTCTAATTATTCTTAAGTTCTGGTTAGTATGCATTACATAATCATTTAAGATATCTAAATGTCAGTGGTTCTACTGTGCATGACAGAATGCTTATATATAACTTCTGCTCAATGACTAAAACTCGTTTTAGGATATGGCCTTGTAAAGCTAACAACAAGTAGAAATGTTGATACTTATGAAGAGACAAATTCTGCAAAAAGCTGGGTTTTTACAATAATAGAGCAAGGGCACAAAGGAATAGACATATAAGAAAAAGGTTTGGTTGATTCAACTTGATGGAAATGTACTGTTGATTAACCCCTTAAGGACCTTGTGATTTTTTTTGTTGACACGTTTGTTTTTCCCTCCTTGCCTTCCCAGAGCCATAACTTTTTTGTTTTTTCACCTGCATAGAACTATTAGGGCTTTATCTTGCGGGACAAGATATACTTTCTAATGATGTTATTCACTGTACTATAGAATATACTAGGAAACCGCAAAAAAATTCCAAGTGGGACAAATTGTGAAAAAAACGTACTTTTGCCATGTTTGCGGGTTTTTTGCTTTTATGTTGTTCAATCTTCGGTAAATATAATGTGTTATCTGTATTCTACAGGTTGATATGCATCCACCAATTCCAAATATGTAGGGTTTTCATTATGTTTTGGTACAGTAAAGAAATTCCAAACATTTTCAATATTTGAAATTTCTGCTGCGGCGCCATTTTGTGCGACAAATAACTTTTTTGTACTAACACCTATGGACGTCAGTGAGGGCGCATTTTTTGTGGGCTGAAGCGTACTTTTTATTGCTAGCAGTTTGGAATGCATGCAACTTTTTTGATCACTTTTATTCCAATTTTTATGCGAAGTGAAATGGCCAAAAACGTAATTTTAGCGTTTGGAATTTTTTTTCTTTTACGGCGTTCAGTGCACGGGATAAATGATTTTATATTTTTAAAGATCGGACTTATACGGACGCGGCGATACCAAATATGTGGGGTGGTGATTTGAACTTTTAATACTTTTTTTTGTACCTTTTTTTTAACTTCAACATTGAGTCCCCCTAGGGCGCTTCACCACTAGGGGGCGCGATCATTAATACAGCCTAATGCATTGCATAGACAATGCTTTTGGCTGTACCAAGATGGAGGTTTACCCACCTCCTGCCTGGGGCAAACGAGAACATGGCAGCGATGGAGGCCTTCACAAGGCTTCCCGCTGCCATGTCCAGGCATCGGAACCCTTCAGTTATGCTGCGGGGGCTCCGAATGCCGTGAAGAAAGGTGTGCGGCACCATTTTTCATTCATTTAGACGGCGCGGCGATCTTAGCTGCGCCGTCTAAGGATTTAAACAACATGGGCGGTCCCCCCCCCCCCTCCCCAGGCTTTAACTGCTGGGTGTTAGCTAACGGAGCGATCCCGCCACAAAGCCGCTTAGCGACCCTGGGATGTACTCACCCTTATAGAACTATAGAATTTATGAAAGAATTAATATCCATATCAACTTCAACACTTCTCTTTTTGCATCATTATTTTGCATCATTCTGCTGCTGTACCTCTTTATTAACTTTATTTCTTCCATTTCCTTCATCAGCTACATTTCCTCCATTTTTCTCCATCAACATTTTGCCATCTTATATATCATATACCGTATATACTCGAGTATAAGCCGACCCGAGTATAAGCCGAGGCACCTACTTTTGTCACAAAAACCGGGAAAGCTTATTGACTCGAGGATAAGCCTAGGGTGGAAAATGCAGCGGCTACTGGTGAATTTTTAAAATAAAAATAGATACCAATAAAATTACATAGGCAGTTTAATGTCCCCCATTGGCAGATATAGGCAGGTATAGGCAGTTTAATGTCCCCCATAGGCAGGTATAGGCAGTTTAATGTCCCTCTTAGGCAGATATAGGCAGGTATAGGCAGATTAATGTCCCCCATAGGCAGTTTGATGTCCACCATAGGCAGATATTGGCTGGCATAGGCAGTTTAATGTCCACCATAGGCAGGTTATAGGCATGTATAGGCAGATCAATGTCCACCATATGCAGGTTATAGTATTGTATAGGCAGTTTAATGTCCCCCATAGGTTGGTATAGGCAGCTATATGTCCCCCTAGGCAGGCTATAGGCAGGTAATTGCCCCCATAGGCAGGTTATAGGCAGGTATAGGTCCTCCTAGGCAGGCTATAGGCAGGTATAGGTCCCCCTAGGCAGGCTATAGGCAGGTATAGGTCCCCTAGGCAGGCTATAGGCAGGGTACAGGCAGGTATAGGTCCCCCTAGGCAGGCTATAGGCAGGTATAGGCAGGGTATAGGTAGCTATAGGTCCCCTAGGCAGGCTATAGGCAGGTATAGGTCCCCCTAGGCTGGCTATAGGCAGGAAAAGGTCCCCTAGTCAGGCTATAGGCAGGTATAGGTCCCCTAAGCAGGCTATAGGGAGGTATTGTTTCCCCTAGGCAGGCTATAGGCAGGGTATAGGCAGGTATAAGTCCCCCTAGGCAGGCTATAGGCAGGTATAGGCAGGTATAGGTCGCCCTAGGTAGGCTATAGGCAGGTATAAGTCCCCCTAGGCAGGCTATAGGCAGGTATAGGTCCCCCTAGGCAGGCTATAGGCAGGTATAGGCAGGTATAGGTCCCCCTAGGCAGGCTATAGGCAGGTATAGGTCCCCCTAGGCAGGCTATAGGCAGGTATAGGTCCCCTAAGCAGGCTATAGGCAGGTATAGGTCCCCCTAGGCAGGCTATAGGCAGGGTATAGGCAGGTATAAGTCCCCATAGGCAGGCTATAGGCAGGTATAGGTCCCCATAGGCAGGCTATAGGCAGGTATAGGCAGGTATAAGTCCCCATAGGCAGGCTATAGGCAGGCTATAGGCAGGTATAGGCAGGTATAGGTCCCCTAGGCAGGCTATAGGCAGGTATAGGTCCCCCTAGGCAGGCTATAGGCAGGATATAGGCAGGTATAGGTCCCCCTAGGCAGGCTATAGGCAGGGTATAGGCAGGTATAGGTCCCCCTAGGCAGGCTATAGGCAGGTATAGGCAGGTATAGGTCCCCCTAGGCAGGCTATAGGCAGGTATAGGCAGGTAAAGGTCCCCCTAGGCAGGCTATAGGCAGGGTATTGGTCCCCCTAGGCAGGCTATAGGCAGGTATAGGTCCCCTAGACAGGCTATAGGCAGGTACAGGTCCTCTAGACAGGCTATAGGCAGGGTATAGGCAGGTATAAGTCCCCATAGGCAGGCTATAGGCAGGTATAGGACCCCATAGGCAGGCTATAGGCAGGTATAAGTCCCCCTAGGCAGGCTATAGGCAAGTATAGGCAGGGTATAGGTCCCCTAGCTAGACTATAGGCAGGTATAGGCAGGTATTGGTCCCCTAGGCAGGCTATAGGCAGGTATAGATCCCCTAGGCAGGCTATAGGCAGGGATAGGTAGGGTTTTAAAACAAAAAACAAGCACTTATCTAGATCCCCGCTGCTCCGTCTCCAGTGCACGCTCCTCCGTCTTCTCGGCTAAGGTAGGTGATGTCATCAGGCCTCGCATGCAGCGTGATGACACACTCTGCCTGTGCTGGAAACACAGTCTGCGGCCGCCCGGAGTCCACTGCGGAGCACGGAGCGCTCGCTCTCTGCTCCGCAGTGGTATCTCTTCACCTCTGTGCGCTCTGGAGGAGTCGCATACAGGGGAAGAGATAGCTGACAGCGCCTGGGCCACCGCAGTGCCCGGACACTGTCGGCGGTACTCGGCATTCAGTTATATGCGCTCCCTGAGGAGTCGCATATAACTGAAGCGTCCCTGTCGGCGCACGGGCCATCGCAGCGCCCGAGTACCGACAGTGACTCCAGTATAAGCCGAGGGGGGATTTTTCAGCACATTTTTTGTGCTGAAAAACTCTGCTTATACTTGAGTATATACGGTATCTTATATCTTCCCTATCTTATATATTTCTTCTACATCTCTCTCCCTCAATTTGCTTTTTTCTTTATCCTCTTCCTTTTTTCTACTTATCTTTAACCACCTTTCTCAGCTCCATGTAGAGCCTTTATTATCTTATCTACCTATATTCCTTCCCTCTCCTTTCCTCTGCCTCTCTTACTTTACTGCCCATTATTTCTCATCATATATGTCCTCTACTCCTTCTCTTTCATTATACTGCCCATCATTCCCCATTAGATTTGCTTCTCCAATATCTTTTTTTTCTTCTTACAAATCTTCCCCCTTTCTCCTTTATTTCTTATTACCATACCACCTTCTTAGCCTTTCTCTAGTCTTTATTCTCTCACTACTTCAGATGCACTGCATTCTCTTACTATCTTCTTTTACATGTCCTATTATGCATATGCCACTGGCTCTGTGCTTTCCAGTGTTCACATGGCATCCTCTATAACAAATTTAAGTCAGGATGGTGCATCAGAATGATGACTTCCAGATTCTGGAGCATTTTCATAAACGAAGCGTGCTTGTCCCCGGCAGCAAGCCTCCACTCCAGATTCTCCACTCACACCTAACAGGGAATATTTTCTTTGCTGCCACTACTCTGAGGCAGTGGCATAACTAGAGATGCCCGGGCCATATAGCAAGCTTTTGGATGCCCCCCCGCCTCCCCGACCATGAATATTTACCAGGACCGCGTAGGTGATGCAATTACTAGATAGGACAAGATCTCACCCTCGTACTGCTACCAAACAAATCCCACTATACCCATATTAACATTACCAATAACACTACTATATATGGACCGGATTATACCGCAAGAACACGACCACAAATTACCACCACATAGTGACTGAATAATACCCCTACACTATTACTGAATAAAGATCTGTATACAAAAACTATATTACCGCCATATAGTGACCATATAGTGGTATATACCAGTGTACACAGGCTCTGCAGACATATAAGTGATTATAGCGCAGTTACATCTTGTCACTCTCAGGTGACGTTTCTCTGACAAGTCGTTAACTTTCCCTTTTGTTCTGCAGCTCGTTCAGACCGCCATGATGACTTCTCCCAGCCATCACTCGTCCCTGCAGATTTGGACACACATATCTTAGAATCCTCACTTTTCCAGCACCTCACTCACTGCCCCCCACCTCTGTACAAATTTCCCATGGGTAAGAGAGTGGGAACAGGCCATAGCTTAGAGGCACAGTCTATTAGAGGGAATGAACAGAGGACTCAGCCCCTGGAGATTGTATTACAGCTATGGCCTCTACCCATCAGAATCATGTTACCAGGTAGACTCCCATTAGATAGGTTGGTAGGCCCTTAACGGGGTTGTATCATTTCACTGAATTGTCTTCAGAATAAGGGGACAGTGAATACAAGCAACTTTGCAATTGGATGTCATTAGCAAAGCTGTCTTGTATTCACAGTTGTCCTTATCTTCTGTTTCTGTTTACACTGATAACCAGTGCTGGTCGGATCCCTCCTCCTTGCATTTCACTAGCTGAGAGCTCATTTACATTCTGTTCAGCCCCCGGTCGCAGTATTCACGGAGCTTGCTTTCCTGTCTTTCACTCAAAGTAAGGGACCGGCACATTTTCACTCTGCACAGCCAGAAGAAACAGAATAACAGTGCAGGGCTTCTGCAATCAGGAAATAGCACAATTGTGTGTCGATCCCTGCCTCTCTCTCCTACATAGAAGGGAGATCTGTGCTGTTCATAGAAAGCTGTAACAAATCTCCAGCTGTGAGAGGAGAGGAGATCAGTGCTTAGTCTAGATTGAATGCAGCTTGTGGTATGTATAAGCTCCTTACAAAAAAAAGACAGAAAAGGGCGGGGACACAATGACATGTGGACTCGGGAAAAGGGGGGGGGGGGAATTCTCGGGGGGCCGCTTGAAAAAGTGAAGGGGGGGTGATGTCCCCCCCCCCCCTGCTGGGGGGGGAAGAAACGCCCCTGCATTTTTTTGAGTTGAAAAGCTGGGGGCGTATAAAAATCAGCCGAATAAAAAACCCGATAAAATTCCCCTTTAAGGTCCCCAATTGGGGAAAGGTTTAGGCAAACGGGTTTAGGTAGTTAAAATTGGGCCCTTTAGGTAGGCATTATTTTAGGCCCCATTTTTAGGGCACCCCCCCAAGGTAGACAGCTGGGGCCTGGGTAGGCACCGGGTTTGTAAGTAGCCAGGGTGGTTGTAGGTGGGCCCCCAAAAGTAGGTGGGGCAACCGGGTTTGGTGGGTTTAGATTGGCCCTAGGAAAGGCAGCTACCGGTAGAAAACTAGGCTGTTGCTGGGCCCCTTTGGTAGCAAATTAGGCAGTTAGGTGGACAAACAGGTAGCCAAGTAGATAAGCTATAGGTGGGGCCCCACATAGGGTGGGAAAATAGGTTTTAAAAGGGGGCCTCCAAATAGGCGGGAGGTTTTGGGGGCGGCTTTAAAGCCCCATATAGGTAGGAAGAAAGGCATTTAGGTAGTCAGGCGGGTTTTTTTAGGTGGGTTTTTAAAGGGGGGTTATAGGTTGGAGGCGGGGGTTTGGAAAGTATAGGGGCCATATAGGTGGGAAAGACTATAGGGGCCATATAGATAGGCAGTCGGGTTTGGTGGGCTTTGGGGGCCAAATAGGTAGGGGGGAAAGGGGTTCAGGAAGTTTATAGGGGGTCATATAGGCAAGCAGGTTTTCAGAAAGGCTTTGGGGGTAATATAGGTAGCGGGGGCGGGGTCGATAGGAAAATGGGGGGGTTTCATATGGGTAGCCGGAAGGGTTTCAGGTAGATTATAGGGGGTCAGATAGGCTGTAGGGGGGTCAGATAGGTAGCCAGGCAAGGTCAGATAGGCTACAGGGGGGGGGTTAAAGGTATTTAGCCGGGCAGATTTCAGGTTGTGGGCGGGCCAGGGCCAAAAATTTTGAAAGCCAGGCTGGGGCGGTTAGGTGCCGGGCAGGGTAAGGTAGGTAGCTGGTAGGGCCGGTTTAGATAGCCAGGCGGGTCAGGTATGAGCAGGCCGGGGCCGGGGTTGGGTTTGCAAAAAGGGTTTAAGGTAGGTTTAGCCAGGCGGGGTTTCCAGGTAGTTAGCCGGGCCCGGGGCCCGGGGTTATGTGGGCCAGGCAGGGTCAGATTTGTAGCCAGGGGGGGCCAGGTATGAAAGCCGGGCCCGGGTACATAGGCTTTGGGGGGGGTCAGGTTTTGTAGCAGGCAGGGCCCCACGTAGGTACCCCAGGGGGGCCCATTTAATGTACCCCAGGCGGGGCCCCGGGAAAAGGTTAGCCGGGCCCGGGGCCAAAGGTATGTACCCCAGGAAGGGACAGGTAGGTACCCAGGGCCAGGGTCGGGGTAGGTAGAAGGCGGGGGTCGGGTTTATGTAGCCAGGCGGGGCCGGGGAAATTTTACCCGGCAGGGACAGGTGGAAAGCCAGGCAGGGGTCGGGGTGGGGTGCCAGGCAGGGCCCAATTATTTTAGCCAGGCGGGCCCAGTTATGTAACCAGGCAGGGGGTTTCAGGTATGTAGCCGGGCAGGGCCAAAGGTATGTAGCCAGGCGGGGTCTTTTTGGCCCTTTAGGGGGGCCCCAGGTAGGTAGCCAGGCAGGGCCAGGGGTGTACCCAGGCGGGCCCCCCGGGGGGGACCCAGGCCGGGCAATTAGGTACCCCCGGGGCGGGGTGGGTTTAATGTAGACGGGAAAAGGGCCCCAGGTATTTTGCCGGGCGGGGCCCGGGGAATGTAGACAGGCAGGGCCAGTATGAAACCCCAGCCAGATTTAAGGTGGGTTATGGGGGGGGATAAGAAAAGGCTTTTGGAGGGGGTAAAGAAAAGGTAGCCAGGCAGGGTCAGATAGGCTACAGGGGGGTCAGGTATGTAGCCAGGCAGAGTCAGGTATGTAGCCAGGCAGGGCCAGATATGTGGGCCAGGGGGGGAAAGGTGGTAGCCGGGCCCCCCCCCGGGGTCGGTAGGAAAGCCGGGGTGGGCCGGTAGGTAGCCCAGGGGGGTCAGGTATGTAGCCGGGAAGGGGCCCCGGTAGGTAGAAAAGGCGGGGTTTCAGGTAGGTAGCCCAAAAGGGTCCGGTAGTTAGCCAGGCGGGGCCCCCAGTTTATAAGCCGGGGAGGGGCAGGTAGGGACCCAGGCAGGGCCAGGTATGTAGCCGGCAGGGTAATATAGGCTTTAGGGGGGGTCAGGTTATGTAGCCCGGGCCCAGGGGAAAGGTTATGTGGGCCGGGACGGGGTTTCCGGAGGTAGCCAGGCAGGGTCAGTTATGTAGCCAGGCGGGCCCCCCGGGTTATGTACCAGGCGGGGCCCAAGGAATTTTGCCGGGGGCAGGGCCAGGTGGGTTTCCCAGGCGGGGTTTCAGGGTGGGTAGCCAGGCGGGGGGCCCAAGGTTTTTAGAAAGGCCCCGGGGCCAGGTTTTGTGCAGGCGGGAAACAGGTAGGTAGCCAGGAGGGGTCTGATAGGCTTAGGGGGGTTTCAGGTAGGGTAGCCAGGCGGGGCCCCGGGGTAGGTAAGAAAGGCAGGGTCGGTTTGAAACCCAGGCGGGGCCCAGGTATGTGGGCCAGGCGGGGACAGGTGGGTTTCCCCGGGGCAGGGTCAGAAAGGCTATAAAAGGGTCAGGTTTAGTAGCCGGGGCAGGGCCCCAGGTAGGTAGCCGGGCCCGGGGTAAAGGTTTGTAGCCAGGTAGGGTCATTTTAGGTTAGAGGGGGTTCGGTTTATGTAGCCAGGCAGGGCCGGGGAGGTAAGCCAGGCGGGTTCAGGTATTTTGCCAGGAAAGGGGCCCTAGGTTTGTAGCCAGGCGGGGCCCGCTAGGAAAGGCCAGGGGGGCCCCGGTAGGTAGCCCGGGAAAGTCCAGGTATGTACCCGGGAAAGGGGCCCCAGGTATGTAGAGGGAAAAAGCCCAGGGTAGGTAGCCAGGCGGGGCCAGCTATGTAGCCGGAACGGGTCAGGTGGGTTTCCCAAAGGCCCCGGGGCCCAGGTGGGTACCCCGGAAAAAACCCCAGGTAGGAAACCCAAGGTGGGCCCCGGGGTTTGTACCCGGGCAGGGAAAGGTAGGGAAAGCCCGGGCAGGGCCGGGGTGGTGGGGGGTTCAGGCGGGCCCAGGTCTTAGCCAGGCGGGGTCAGGTAGGGTAGCCGGCGGGCCCCAGGTATGTAGCCGGCAGGGGTCAGGTATGTTTTTTCGGGCCCGGGCCGGGAAAAGGTACCCAGGCAGGGGTCGATGGGTAGCCCAGGCGGACCAGGTTTGTACCCAGGAAGGCCCAAGGTATGTAGCCCAAGTGGGGCCCGGGTATTTTAGCCGGACAACCCCAGGTAGGTACCAGGCGGGGCCCGGGGATTTTTCCCAAAGGCAGGGCCAGCTTTGTACCCAGGCAGGGTCATGTAGGTTGCAGGGGGGTCAGGTATGAGCCAGGTAGGTGCCAGGGGCCGGAAAGGTGGGCCCAAAGGCAGGGCGAGAAAAATTTTGCCGGGGCCTGGGGCAGGTAGGTAGCCGGCGGGGTTTCGGGGTAGGTAGAAAGGCGGGGTCAGGTAGGTAGCCGGGCGGGTCAGATGTTTTAAGGGGGTGGGTATGTAGCCCGGGGGGGTGTCAAGTATGTAGCCAGGCAGGGCCAGGTATGTAGGCCGGGCCAGGGTCAGGTAGGTAGCCAGGCAGGGTCAGGTATGTAGCCAGGCAGGGTCAGATAGGCTAGTAAGGGGACAGGTATGTAGCCAGGAAGGTTCAGGCTGGTAGCAAGGAGGGGCTCGGTAGGTAGCCCGGCAGGGCCCGGGAGGCGGCCAGGCAGGGCCAGTGAGGTGGCCAGGCAGGGTCAGGTGGGTAGCCAGGCAGGGTCAGGTGGGTAGCCAGGCAGGGTCAGGTATGTAACTTTAATTCTAAAAAGAGATAAAAAAATCATTTACTCACCTGTCTCTCAGCTCCCGGGCAGACTGTGCTTGGCGTGGGCGGCACAATGATATGACATCATCTTGACGCCCACATCAGCACTGTGGGCCGGCGCCTGGTAGCAGATTAGCAGAGCAGAGCTCCGGAGGCGTTCCGCTCTCCTAACACTGGGCAGTCCTATCTTTGAACGCTCGGGCCGGAGGGCCTGGATGTTCAGAGGCAGCATGCGCCGGGCGTCGCATCTCCGCATCCGCCGGCAGTGAACTGGTGTGTTCGTTCCTGGCGGGCGTAGGAGAAGAACTACCGGAGTAGCAGACCTGTCAGCAGCTGCCCTGGGGCCCGGGCCCTCTAAGAGCCCGGGCCCCGTGGCAGCTGCTACGTCTGCTACCCTGGTAGTTACGCCCCTGCTCTGAGGTCTTCACCAAAGCTTCTTTACCATGGATTTACCATGAGGCCTTTATCATTACTTTTGGGATTTTTTGGGTCTTTTCCTAGCTGAGGCCCTTAATTTTTTTTTTTTTATTCTGGGCTCTTATCACCAAATTCTCAATTTCTTTAATCTGTCTATGTCTCCCCCATATTTTATCTTAGGGCGGACCTGGGTATATGTGGATCCTCGGGTTTTACCTAAAGAGGAGATGCAGCCGCAGACCATTCCAGAGAGAAAGGTCTAAGGGGCCCCCCTGGTTTTTCATTAGACCGGCGAAAACCCGGTTTTCTTGTGCATGGAACCCCAGGTCGCTAACCTGAATGGCCCCTCCGGTGACGGGGAAACATGCCGAGTTGGATAGCGGTACATGCAGGGTGAGGGTAAAGGGAAGCTGCAACTGTAGACGCAGAAGGTTCCCAGACGGGGTGCAGTGGGGGTAACCACAGTAAACAAGGGAAATCGGGATGTCGTTATGCAGTACAGACGAAACCCCGAGATCGATCAAGTGGAGACCCCAATAAATGCCCGAGACAGGCAGGAGTCCTTAATTCCCAGGTGTTTGAAGGGTATTGACCGGTAATTGGTACTGCCCTTTAAAATTTAAAAAGGGGTGGTCAGCACTTGCAGGGGGCCCCAACGGACTGGAGCAGGAGTGTGGACAGGTGAGAACACAGAGGCAGGGGGACCTGGGGATGTGAGGGAGACACGGCATGTCCAAGTCTGGGGGGGGGGAAATGGCAGGGGCCCCATTACAATTCCACGCACTTTCCCCATATTTTATATCTCCCCCTATTCCCGGGTGATCATTGTCCATTATCCCTTATATACCCTCTACACATTCTTTCTTCCTTACACTCATTCACCCCTCTCTTCAGCCTTATATTTGTATGTTTACCCTTACATGCACCTCCTTTACATAGTTCCCTTGTCTAAACATTTGTTATACTTTATTTCCTACGCATCTCCTTATCTACATGTATGTGTACCTCAATTCATATATTTTTCATATTCTCCCTCTTTCCCCACCCCTACCTTTTAAAACATTTTTCTCTTGTCCTTGATTACACTTCCCTTCCCTTTACCCCATTTGACTCCTCCCCTTATCCTTCTTTTAAATCCGCTGTTCCAGTTTTTTCCTCTTTCCCCATTTTTTACAGATCCTCTTGCCTTTTTCTCCCTTTTTTTTACTCCAAACCCTTTTTCATTTATTTTTTACTATTGCCTGTTTCCCCCAGGATTTTAGATTGTACCGTTATTCCTCCAACAAGAAAACCTTGGAATGAAGGCCTCTGCTAAAACTTTTGGGTCCTGGGAATATTCTTATTATCTTCTTTTCTCATAAATGCACAATTTTTTATATATGGAGAGCTGATATGTACCACGTTTGTTGAATTAAATCAATTTTGCAACATCATCCTTAAGATGTGCCATGAATTCTCTATTTTTTACAATTTTTTTTACAAATTTGCAGATAACTTTTTTTTATTTTTCCATCTGTGAGCCTGAGTGGGGACTCTGATTTTTTTGCCTGCTGTAGTGTAGTTTTCATGTGACCTTTTGGTCATTTTTTGGGGGACAAAACCAAAAAAAAAAATTTTTTTAAACTTTTAATTTTTTTTTTGTGATCGTCTTTTATTGACATGACGATACCAATTTGTTTAATTTTTTTTTTATTATTACATTTGTAAAAGGCCCCAAAAAGGGTTTTTACTGTAAAGTTTTAAGATTTTTTAATTTATTTTTTATTTTTTTTTACCCCAGGTTTTGACCTCAAGGGGGGCCTAAATTTGCAATCACAATGGAGCAGTGCACGGCACTGTTCCTTAATCCTTTGCATGCTCTGGTCGCATTTACCGCAGCATCTATGGGGTTAAAAGTTATCTCAAATCCCGGCTACTAGTGGCAGGTCCTGACTGTAACTAACAGCCATTATATGCTACCTATAGACCACCACAATAAAAGACCATTTTTCTTTGATTTTGTGTGATTAGCTCAAAAAAGGATTATACAAAAGTAATTCAATTTGTAATGGAAACTCTATGGATGATTTTAGTTTTCGAGGGGATTGTTCTTTGAAATCAAATTTTTAAAGCAGGCAGAAAGCAGATACCAATATTGTGACAGATCAGCGCATACTCTATACTGTCATTTGCTAGCAAACACTACTGATGCCAGTGCAACTTTTGTGAAAGGCTCTGGGTGTTGGAGAATATCTGACAAGTGAATAAATCATGCAAGTTGCATTATTCCCCTCTTGCTGTAAAACTACTATTTCAGAATATCAGTTTTATTCAATGTGACAGATAGTCATAACTAGCTATATCAATCATCTAAATGTGAAACCCTTGTAAAAGACATTACATAAAGAGATTGATAGCATCAGTGAATGAAGTTTCTCATGTAGTTCCCTCTCCTTAATAAAAAGTTTTTTAACATATGTAATTTACAGTCACATTATATGTGTATATATTGGTAAAAAAAAGAAAAAAATTGTTCTACTCTTACATTTTTCATCTGAGAAACAAACATGATTTGTAGCAGTGTTTCCTATGTGTGATAAACCATGATACATTATTTAATATAGAACACCAATCATTTGTTTCCTCTCCACATAATTGTAAAGGTTTTGTCATACTTTTGTTATCACTAAAGGGTTGATATGTGTCTGACTTCTATTCAGAACGACAACTTTATAATGAATGTTATTGGAGTTTTTATCTTTTGTGTTGAATAATTCGAAATGTAGATATATATGTAACATATCTATAGTTATCTCTCTTATATTACATAAAACTGTATATTTTGTACATAACATTCTTCCATGTCTCACAACAAACATGTAACAAACTTATAATTAATATATACGTATGTATATATGTACGTATTGTGGCAGAGTGACCGTGTGCAGTTGCAGGCCACTAGGTGGAATACAGCAGGATACCTGCTACAAACGTGCCACCGAAATCCTGCGTTCGGTGGGGGAAGGAGACTTGTTATTGTCAGTAACAATAGGTAACTGACAGAGGTAGCTGGAATGGCTGCCTTGCAGCCAGGTATGGGTTTCCTTTCCCGGGACGGTCGTAGCGTTGGGTGGGAGGCCGTCCCCACATTCCAGGCCAGGTTTTGGGCCAGTCCCTTAAGGGCTATAAAAGGCCTACTACAGGTGATCGGGGGCGTGGTCTGCTAGCTGGTAGTGCTCTGGCCCCCGGAGGCTTGAGGGAAGCCGATACCGTACCGGAGAGTACAGGGTGTACGGTGCTGGACATTAGATCCAGACCACGGCTAAATAGGGTCTATTCTTATGTTCAGTTAGTGGCCAGATGGCTGAGGTGTTTATTTATATGTTTGTTTGCTGGTATGCTATGCCTGAACAATAAAACAGGCTGAAGCCATAAAGAAGCCCTTTGTCAGTGTGCCATTCGCTTACCAAAGCGGTGATTAAGTGAGTGAAGGACCAAGATGGCATCCGGATACAAGTGAGGCGTCACAGTATGTATACGTATATGTACTCGAGTATAAGCCGACCCGGATATAAGCTGAGACACCTAATTTTACCACAAAAAACTGGGAAAACTTATTGACTTAAGTACAAGCCTAGGGTAGGAAATGTAGCAAGTAAGTGATGCCCCTTCATTAACCAGGACAGACAGCCATAGCAAAGAGCAGCAACTAGAGGTCTTGGTGCCACGATGTATGAAATGATTGTCCCCAGTAATTAGCCACATTACACACACATAGCTCAGCTACATGCACCTAAGCTACCTGCTCAGCAATTAGCTGCACCTGTTTATTTTTCCCAAGTAGCATATGGGCCAGAGTTGCCTGCTACTGGGTTCAATCTAGTTCAGCCATTGAACTGTAAATATGGCCTTTTTTAATATTTTTTGAGTAAGAAAACCCCCCTTTTTTGGTATGGGGAAAACTTCTGGGATAGTTTCAGATCCCTTTTAAATTTATAAACCATACTTCCCCCCCCTGAGGGGTTGGGGCGCGTCAAAACCTGCAAAAGGGGGGGCCAAATTGTCCCCCTCCCCCCCCCCGTTGGGTTGCTGAATTTTTCCCAAACCCCTGAAGGCTCCCGGGGGGAAGTTCTTTTAAAAGGGCATCGGGGTAGCGTCTCTTGATGTTTCCCCCCTGAAGCCTTTGCCCTTTCCCCTTAAAAAGGAAGCCCCAGAGACCCTTTACGGGGAAAAAAGGGGACTGGGCTTATTGGACCCTTTTGGGGAGACTCTACCCCTTCTCCCGCTCTCTTTTCCCCTTGGAGAAAAGTGAAAAACCAAGGATGCCGCGGAAAGGGGGAGGGGGGCTGAGTGTGGTTTTGGGGGAAGGGTTATGTGTTTTCCCGTTGTGTGAGGGAGGGGTGGGGTGAATTGCAGTGTGGGGGGGAAAGGGGGGGGGTGAGGGGCAGTGTGGGGGGAAGGGGGTTTTGCAGGGCTGAGTAGGGGGGGGGGGGGGGTTATGCCCCTATTGCAGTGTGCAGGGTGGGTTTTATGTGTTTTGGCGTGTGTGGGGAGGGGTTTTATTATTGCAGTGCGCAGGGAGGGGTATGTGTATTGCAGTGCGTGGGGAGAGTTATGTGTATTGCAGTGCAAGGGGAGGATAATGTGTATGGCCAGGGGAGGGGGTTATGTGTTTTGCAGGTTTGGGGGGGGGGGTTTTTATGTGAATTGCAGCCCCGGGGGGGAAAGGGGTACTGTTTTGAAAGTGTGCGGGGGAGGAGAAAGTTTTTGAAAGTTTGGGGGAGGAGAAATGTGTATTGCGGGTGCGTGGGGAGGGGGTGTAGGGTTTTTGTAGTCCCGCGGGGGAAACTTATGGTTTTGGGCCGTGCTCGGGGGAGGGTTATGTGTATTGCAGTGCGAGGGGGAAAGGGTATGATTAATGCGGGGGGTTGGTTTTTGAAAGGGAAGGGGTTTTTGTGTATTGTAGTGCTGGGGGAGGGGTGTGTTTTATTGCAGGGGGTTGGGGGGGGGTTTAAAGTGTATTGCAGTGCGAAAGGGGAGGTTTATGTGAAATTGAAAATGTGGGGGGGGGGATGGTTTATTTTGCAATGTGGGGGGGGGGGTTTTGTTTTTCCCAGTGTGGGGGGGAGGGGTGTGCTGTTTAAAGTGGGGGTGCGGGATGGGGGGGGTGTATTTCAGTGTGTGCAAAAACCCCACCCATCACAAGGGAATTGAAGATAAAAAGGGGCTGGGCCCTTTCAGCATGCCCAAAAAATCCCAAGCATACCCCCAAGGGAAACAAAAAGGAGGGGCTCTGTAAAAAGGGCATTCCCAAAGGCCCTGGAAGGCCAAGCCCAGTCCCCCAAAATCTAAACCCCCATAGAAAACTTTTGGGGGCAGTTGAAAGTCCTTTTTTCCCCAGCGACCCCCCAAAAAAGATCCGGCTCTAGGGAGATCTGCATGGGGGGAAGGGGGCCCAACAAACCAGCAACAGTTTTTGGGGGCCAACCTTGTGAAACTTACAAAGAACATTTGCCTCTGTCATTCCCAAACAAAGGTTTATATAAAAAAAAGGGGATGAGCGAAATTTTTCAAACAAATTTGAAATTCCTTTTGGTTTTCGGGAAAAAATTTTGTTTCCCAAAATTTGAACCCTGAATTTTTCCCCTTTTCTTTGGAAAACGAATCAAAAATTTGGCCACCACACATGGCGTGAAGGGGGCAAACAAAGGGGAAAAAGAAAAAAACCCCCCCAAATTTCCATCCAGACATGCAGACATGAGCAAAACCCAGCAGCCAGCCAGCTTCTGTGAGGGTCACAGCCCTAAAAACAGGAAAGCCATTTACATTCTGCCACTTGCCAGTGTTTTTTTCTTATGACTCGGATCTTGCAGCAGCAATAGATTTCACTCTGTGCCCCAAAAATTCCCAATTTTTTCAGTTACTTTTGGTGAAAATTTCCTTCCAACTACACAGCATGTTGTGTTCAATTTTACACAAAAGGTTTTTTATTTTTGGGGTATACTCTGTGTCAAACAGAAAATTTTTTTTATTATTTTTGGGGAATTTTCTTTGAAATAGAGTGTTTTTTCTCCCATACGCACATCTTCCCCTTTCAGCCGTTCATTTTTTGGGTTTTTTGCTTCCTTTTGGCAAAAAATTTTTTCTTTTTTGGGTTTTAAAGGGAAAAAACCTTTGAAAAACAGCTTGTGGGACACACATTACATTAAACAGAGTTTGGTTTTTTTTGTAAAAAATTTTTTTTATTTTAACAGTATGTCAGACAGAAGGTGGCAGGCCTTGGGCATGGGGAGGGGCCCGTGGGTAAATTTTTCCTGGGGGCGGACAGGGTTTTCAGCACAAATAAAGGAAAATCACAGCCCGGGGTCACTCGGGGAGGCCCGATCCCACGGGTTTTCCCTCAGCGGGCCCTGTGTTTACCCAACCAACGGGTTTTTTGAAAAAATTTACTAGGGCATTCACTTCCTTTCCCCGTGGGCATCGACAATTTCCACCAAGAGTCGGGGGTTCGTTTAGGCACCAAACCCCCAGTTGGGAATTTCCCCGGGGGGCAGATTTAAGGGGCCCCCACCTGTCCTCAAACCCCCCTCTGTCCCCGTTCCGGGTTTCCCCCAATTTAGAGAACTAATATTCCTTTGGGTCTGCGCCACTAAAAAAGCGAGGGGGGGAAATCTTTGAGGAAAAGGAAACAGCTACTGGGCCCGCAAAGAGGTGAGCCGACATCCGCTGCTTCCTGCAGTATGCCGGGGCGGCTAGTGATGTGGGGAGTGGCATGGGAGGGTTTTTTTGCAAACTGTCAAGCTCTGTACCCAAAACCCTTGAGGGGGACAGGAGTGACGGGCAAACCCCTAAAAAAATGACGATGTGGCCCATGCAAATTAAAGGGGCCAGGGGGAACAAACGGCAGCTTGTTGTAGGCGGCGGGCGCAGCCAAAAAATTGGTAGTATGGCCGGGGGGGAGCAAGGGGTTTCAGCAGTTGCGAAAGGGCGGGAGCCCAAAGGTTTTTGGGGGGCGTAATCATCCGTTCCGCAGGTCCCTTTTCCCGCCCAGAAAAATAGCGGCGAAGGGGCCTTTAAACCCAAGGGCAGCCCGGGTAGCAGTAGTCAGTGCTGGCGTTGGTGGTAAAATCACCTACTCGTCGGGTGGTGGCAGTTTCCTTTCCCAAGACATGGAGGAGGCGGGAAAAGGGGAAAACTGTTTTTGGGGAGAATTGTGGGCAGAAAAAGGGAAAAATTGGGCCCCGGGACCTTAAAGGGTTTGGGACAACGGCCCCCTTTCATCCAAAAAAATATGCAGTTAACCCTCTAGTGGCCTGGGGGGAAACGTTTTTCCCCTTTCAGGGGGATCCCTCCGAAACGCAGCAGCCCCAGTGGGATGCATCCCCATTTTAGACAGTCAAGGCTTCCCCCCACCTCTGCCCGGGAAAGGGGGGCGTTTTCTCTTTTCCCATCATTTTAGCGGTCCAGATTTCTCCCACTCCTTGCCCTCAAACGCGCCAGAAGTGTTCAGCGAGGCGATTGCCAAGAGGCAGCCCGTTATGCGTCCAGCCAACCTACGACCCAGGGAAACTGACCTGTCCTGTTCCAAGTTGGGGGTACTGCAGTTCCTCCCTTTTTTAAGTGGGGGGACCTTTCAACCGGGTTTAGAGAAAAAGGGTGGGGTTTTGCCGGGGTTGAGGCAGAAAGTCCCCAAATCGTCATTTTTTTTCGAAAAAGGCCCGTATGCAAAAAAATATGTTTGAAGAAAGGTGGGGGTAGTTACCTTGGGGCTTTTAGGTTTTTTCCAAAAATGCACAACAGCAGGGCGGGTGGACTGAACGGCCGGGACAGTAAATGTCCTTTAAAGGGGCCCCCTGGTGTAATGTGCTTTTGCCCCAAACCACACCAGCAACCCTTATAGGAAAACCCCGCTTTCCCCCTCCCGTTTTTCCAAACTGTTTTACCTGGCCCAATGTCCCGCTTCCCCCCTCCTCCACCCCCTCAGCCCCAATGCATTTATAAGTCTTAGTGACCCTTTCCGCATACAACATGTGGGGGGCAAAGACGGTTTTCAGAAATTCCCACACCTGGTTTGCCTGGGGCGAACAAAGTAAAAAGGGGGGGATCCCGTTTGCATCTTTTAAAGCGAAATGATTCCTCTGCAACAAATGAAAATCGGAACCAATGGGACAGAAAAAGTTTAAGAACATGGGGTTCCCGTGCCCCCGCCGAGGGGGTCCTGAACCAAGCGCCCTGCATTGGCGCATGTGTTTAAAATTTAAGGTTGTAAAAAAGGGTTTTTTCAAGGGATTTTAAAACCCCTTTTGCAAGACATTCTAAAAAGGGGCCCGGAAATTTTTCATCACTTCCGGCCCCCTTCCTTTCATCCCAAGACAAAACCCCCCTTGGGGCTCAGGACCGAAAGGGCCCCCCCAGTATAGGCTGATATGGACGTTTTCCCCCGTTGGGAAATTTCCCCCCTCCATATTTGGACCGACTGTTTGAAAAGAGAAAGGCCATTAATGTTTTCTTTTTGTTTCCCAAAAGAAACCCGGGGTTTCTCTTCTGTTTTAATTTTTTTTGTCAGTCGTGGGGAACCATACTTTCACCTGCCCTTTGCTCGGCCCTTAAAAGAGGAACGTTTTTTTATCTTCCCCCATGAACAAAAGTCATTCCCCTTCTTCCCTGACAGATGCTGCAAAATCTGTCTTGGTTTAGGGGGCTTGGGGAATGGCAAATACATCCACAGCCACATGAGTCCGGGGGGGGCTGAAAAAAGGGGAGGAGGAGGACATTGGTGCACATCAATGGTCTGGTGAAATTGCCCTTTTTTCCCAACCAGGTGAAGGAAGGAGGAAAAGGAGCACCGGGGGGGAGTTAGAGGGGGATGAAAAGATGGGCAGATGACCCAGACACACCGTAACAAATATAACGGGAAAATTTGGGGCAGGGAGTCCCTTAAAGTCCTTTCGCAGATGACCTGCTGCATGCTGAATTTTTCCCGGGTAGTTTCAGCCTAAAGTCCCCATCTGGCATTGGGAAGATTCTGGCTCTCCCCCCTTTTTGACAAATCGCTTAAACCCCCTCCAAAAAAGGGGGGGCTGTTTTTTTTTTACCTGCCCGAGGGGAGGGGCAAACTCAAGTGCTATAGAGACATCCTTTTAAAATCCCGTTGAGGGTGCCTTTTTCTGCGCCCAGGGGTGCCTCAGTATCTATTAACCCCTTTCAGGGCTCCCTACAGCCTAACAAATGGGGCCCCCCCCCATTACTAGTTCCCATTTTTTAACAAAAGGGGCCCCTTTTTATTTAAGGGCCCCCACAGAAGTACTGCCCGTACGCTTACTTTTTACTCATGTCGGCGCCCTTATCCCCTCCTCTAGAGGGCTGACCGGGGGGTTTCTCAACTTCAAATTACCTGCCCCCCCGGGTTGCTTTTGGAGGAGTAGGAGCAGTAACCCCCCCAATCAGCACAACTGAGTTCTGGAGGGGTTGATGAGAGGGTTTTTTTCATCCCCCTAGTGAAAAAGTATTCCCACCAGCACCCCGGAAACAGCCCTGAACCCCGTGGGGGGTGGCCCACTGGGGCTTTACCCTGCCAACCCCCCATTGAAATCCGCTGGACTTCTGGGGACTAGAATTTTGTGGCCGCAAACTTGCCCCGGTTTTCACTGGAAAGCCCGTCCCCGCCCGGCCAGTAAACGTTGGGATCAGAGCGGGTGGGTTTTGTGGCGGGGCCCAAAATTTTTCCCCCCAAAGGGGAAAAGCACTTTCACCCGGGAAAAAAAATTTTGGGGGGATTCACCTTTGTTTAGAAGAATCAGGGGCTTTGGGTCAGCCAGGGTTTTTACCACCAATTTCCGGGCCAAACAGATTTGATCCGCCATGCCCCCTCACCCAAAATTTGACAAATGAGTTGGTTTTTCTGGGGTACCTTGGGCCCCAGCTTTTATTCTGATGCGCCACCCCGCCTGATTGCCACCAAAATCTTGCCAAGGGTTTTCTTCTTCCCCCTACCCTCTTTACCGGGAAATTTGGGATTGCCCCCAACTTTCCCCAAATTCACTGGGCCATTGTGTTTCCTTCTGAAACTGCTGCCCCCTTAAACCCAAAGGGTTTCCCCATTTCTGCTGCTGTCCCCTCCGGTATGTCCACCCTGTCACTCTTGGATTGATGCCCCACTGGGTGCTGCCCCCCTCTTCATTATGTCCCCCTAGCTGGCCGCAACCCTCAAAATTATGTGATTGGCCACTCTCCGGCCTGATGTGCTGTTGCTTTCCACAAAATCCCACTGTGTAATTGTGCCCCTCTGTGGCCCACTATTTTCCGCCCAACCCCCACTTCTGTTTTTGTGCTACTCCCGTGGCCTACTCATGTACTGCCACCTTTTCCCCAATTTTTTTTGTGCAACTCTGTGCCTTCTAATTTCTGCTGCCACCTCCAAATTTTGTAATTGTGCCCCTCTGTGGCCTTTCTCATGTTGCGGACACCTCCAAAATCTGTCATTTTTGGGCCCTCTGTGGCCTACTTATGCTGCGCCAATTTACACCTTCCACTCTACCCTCCGTGGTTTCCTAAATGCGTTTCTACCCTCCCCCCAAAAAAATGAGTTGCCCCTAAGTTTGGTTTTTCCCCTTTTTTTCCCAATCTGAAATAAAGAACAAAAAAAAAAAAAGGGGGGGGGGCAAAAACAACCCATTTTTTTTCCTTCAGGGAAGCCCTAAAGGGCCCGTATGGGCATGGGCCTTTGTTTGTATAAGGATTTGGGTGGTGGTTTTGGTAGCCCAAAAAAGGGTTGGGTACAAAAAAAAAAGAAGAATGCCCAATAACCCCCTTTACTTTTTTATCTCTGTTTTGGGTCAATTTGTTCTTTTTTGGGTTTTAAACAAAACTGTTTTGGGTTTTTACAAATTTAAAAGTGGACACCGAGGATTCAAAAGGAAGGGCAAAATGATCAGTTATATCAATGCAAACTGCCGACACCCTCTCCCCTCTTGTCATAATCTTAGGAATCATCAAGATAGTTCACCACAATAAGTGAAAAAAGTTACTTTTTTTGGGACCCCAGGCAAAATTTCCCAAAAAAAAAATTGATGGTTCAGGAAAAAAGTCCCCGTGTTTGACCAAACACAACAACCCGTGTAGTTGAAAGAAAAATTTCACTTTAAAGTGAAAAAAATAAACTGTTTGGGACAGAGGGAATTTTCACAAAAATAAAAAAAAACCCCAGTCAGGAATTTTAAAGTTTTCTATGAAAAAACACCCCACACACACACCCCCAAAAACAATAAACATAAAAATAACTATAATAAAAAGGAAAATTTTTGGGCACAGAGAACAATATCCCAAAAAAAATAACCTGCCTGTAATGGGGATGTGTGGTATTTGACAAAAAGCACAAGCGTATTTTAAAGTTTTTTTTAGGGCAAAAAGAATTTTTTTCAAAAAATTGCAAACCCTCTCCAATCTTTCAGGAGAAGGGTGGGGGGGGGCCTTTCACGTATTTAGTTTAAACGAAAAAATTCCCTTAACGTGGAACATCTGGGTGACCCCGTGAAAAAAGGGGTGCGCTCTTTGAAAGGGTATGTGTGTTTTTGGCCCCCTGCTTCGTTCTTTCCGGGGGTTACATTTTCCCCGGGAGCCAAAAGTTCCCAAATTTTAAAATTTTTTGGTCAGTTTTTACCCCTAATGCCCATTAAGGGGAAATGTTTAAAGCGATTCTAAAAAGCTGGGCCCGCCCTCGCGTTTTCATAACCCAAAACACAGCAAAAATTTCAATAAACAAACCCCCCTTTTCATAAATTTTCATGGCACAATGTTCAAAAAACCCTACCCGGTTTTGCAGCCAGGAAATAAACTGTTTTTTTAAAGGACTTGTTGGAAAAATAAATTTAAAAACGAAACAAATTTTTGGGAAAAATTCGGCAAATCGGCCCAATCGAATTTGTGAGAAATTCATCATCCCCAAAAAAAGTAATGAGATGACCCTTTTTTTATTACCAAAAACTTATTTTTCCCCCATTAATTGCGAATAAAATTTTTTTTAAAAACAGACAATCATTTTCGGGATTTATTTTTCCCTTTTGTTCTTAAAAGTTTTAGGTTTACCTATGATGTCAAAATTTGAGGCCCTCTCCCTCTTTTTAAGTTTTTTGGGGAAATTTGCACAATTGGGGGGCCCGACTAAATAGTTTTTTTTTCCCCCCGTATCTGCTTTTTATGGAATATGTATTCATTTTCACTAAAAAACTGCTCATTAACCCGTTTATTTTCCATCCCATCATGACGAAAAAAAGGGTTCTATGTAAATCTGAAGTGTTCATTCTACTATAAACTTTCCCCTTTTACCCCGTTCCCTTGCCCATCTAAAAAACACAGAAAAGTGCTAGGGCATCTGTTTCTAAATTGGGAAAATGTTTCCTTTTTACCAAAAAATTGCTCCCTAATTTTGTTCATTTTCCCATTTATTTAAACAAACACAGCAAAGTGTTAGGCATGTTTCTGTGGAATATTTTGTTCAAACTCCACCCAAAAAATTACCTTTTTTTATATGTTTTATTCTTCTCCCCATCATGCACAGGGAAAAATGTTTGTCCCTGTCTCTAGGGAAAAAGTTTCATTTCACATAAACTGAACCCTAATTCCGTTCATTTCCCCCCCAAATTTAACAAGTAAAAAGTTTATACTCCTATTTCTATGTAATAAAGCCCCCAAAGTTTCCCCAAAAAGCAAAAACCCCGTTTTTTTTGGGCTATTTGCCCCCAAAAAAACCTTTTTTACGCCATATTCTTACTGAAAATGAACTGTCGTACAACAAAAGTAGCATTGTACGCAGGTCAAGACACATTGTACTTCTCCTAAAAATGATACGCTGTGCGCCTCCATACCGCAATTCAACTATCGAGGCGCATTATACACACTAATAATGATATGTTATGCGCCTCCTCGATAGGCACATTACATACACTATGTAACAGCTGGAGTAGTGGATCCTCCTGACCCCCGCAAGCGGTGGTAATGGCCGTGCCAGGGAGCGGGATCTAAGTAGGTCCAAGTATTTACTATAGACCGCCGCAAGGCAGGATGGGCTTGCTGCGGCGGGAGTCATACCAGGTCGCTACCCCTCGCGCGACTAGCCTGCGATGGCAGCTGAAGTGCGGAAAGGCACCGAATCGTAACATCAAACTTGTAGTCGTGGACGGCCAGACAGGTCAGGGCAGGCGGCAAAAGTTCGTGGTCAAGAAACGTAGCGAAAGGATCGGTAACGCAGGAGGCATTAGAACGCACTTCTGGAACGCTTTCTATATGGCTGAGAGCACAATAGATCTGGCGAGGAAGTGCCGGAGGTGGTGCCATTATATAGGGTCAGCGGCCGACAATTAACCAAATACTGGTGCACTGGCCCTTTAAATCTGAAAGGAGCGGAGCACGGCGCCACTCATCCCCGGTGCAGGGTGAACCAAGGGGACATAGGTGCGCCCCCACAGCCAGGCCTGCATGCTGCGGGTCCACTCGTGACAGTACTTTCTGGAAAGAAGGAACTTCCATACTAGGTCACGGTCCAAGATGTTATCCTCCGGCTCCCAAGATCTCTCCTCTGGCCCGAACCCATCCCAGTCAAAGAGGAAATGTCGCCTCCCTCTGATAGTTTTCATGGCCAGAATCTCTTTTACCGCAAACACGTTGGAAGCCTCAGCTTCAGGGGGAGAGGAGGCGACTTTCCGGGAGAAATGATAAAGCACCACAGGTTTCAGCAGGGAGACATGGAAGGAATTCGAGATCCGCATAGTAGGAGGGAGACGGAGCTTATAGGCCACCGGATTGATCCGTTGCCACACCTTGAAAGGCCCCAGGAACCGTGGACCTAGTTTATAACTGGGTATGTTGAGCCGGACGTACTTGGCAGAAAGCCACACGTTATCTCCCGGAGCAAAAGTTGGGGCCGGTCTTCTCTTCATGTCCGCCTGGGCCTTCATGCAGGCTTTCGCTTGCTGCAGGGACTGGCAAGTCTGCTCCCAAATGGCAGTCATATCCCGGACCAGTGTGTCCACCACAGGAACCTCGGAGGTAGAAGGCAGCGGGAGTGGGGGGCGGGGATGCAGTCCCTAGACTATGTAGAAAGGTGTAGTGCCAGTAGATTCTCAGTCCTGGGAGTTATAGGAGAATTCCACCCACGGCAATAAACCGGACCAATCATCCTGTTGGACTGAGACAAAGTGGCGAAGATAAGCGCCAAGGATCTGATTGATCCTTTCCACCTGACCGTTGGATTGCGGGTGATAAGCCGAGGAAAAGTCCAATTTTATTTGTAACCTGGAGCAGAGGGCATGCCAGAATCTGAAGACAAACTGGACCCCACGGTCCGAGACGATGTGACGTGTGAGATCGTGCAGACGGAAGATGTGCTCAAAGAATAGGGCGGCAAGCTGAGGAGCGGAAGGTAGACCTGGCAACGGGACAAAGTGTGCCATCTTCGAAAATCGGTCCGCGACTACCCAGATCGCGGTATTGCCAGACGAAGGAGGAAGATCGGTGATGACATCCATCGATACCTGGGACCATGGTGAATCAGGCATTGGCAGTAGTCCAGATGGGCCGCAACAGCGCGTCTTGTCCCGGGCACAGGTGGTACAGGATTCCACAAATTCTCCTTTGTCCTTGGCAAGAGCTAGCCCCCAATAGAAGTGGGAGATTAGCTGATATGTCTTCCATGTGGCA
Source organism: Phyllomedusa bahiana (assembly GCA_025379985.1). Classification (NCBI taxonomy): domain Eukaryota; kingdom Metazoa; phylum Chordata; class Amphibia; order Anura; family Hylidae; genus Phyllomedusa; species Phyllomedusa bahiana. Next base: position 5,965 of record JAODAL010002384.1, on the reverse strand, counting down.
GGGTGCCCGGCCACCAGGGAGCAGTGCCCCCATTTTAGAACCCTCCTCCGGAGAGCCGGACGCACATAAGTCTTATCCCGAAGAATCTGTTGGAGATCCACCGGAGCAACGTGAACCAAATGTTCTGGGGGTATGATATGCTGAGGACCGGGTTCTTCTCCAATAGTATTGAAGGCGTGGGATAGGGCGTCGGCTTTGACATTCTTTTCCGCCGGGTGGAAGTGAATCCGGAAGTCAAAGCACGAGAAGAACAGTGACCACCTGGCCTGGCAAGGATTAAGACGTTGAGCCGACTGGAGATACTAGAGATTTTTGTGATCTGTGTAGACATCAATTGGATGACGAGCCACTGCCAGGAGGTGGCGCCATTCCTCCAGGGCCAACTTGATGGCTAACAATTCCCCATCCCCGATGGCGTAATTCTTCTCCGTCAGAGAGAAGGTCTTGGAGAAGAACCTGCACGTGAGAGTTCTGCCCTTGGGCCCTTTTTGCGTGAGAACTGTCCCCGCCCCCGCGGAAGAGGCATCCACTTCCATAGCGAAAGGTTTCTCTGGGTCCGGGCGAGACATGATGGGTGCTGAGGCAAAAGCCGACTTAAGCTCCGTAAATGCCCTTGTGACCAGAGTTTCGGGTTGGCGTTCTTCTTAGTGAGGGCCACAATCGGTGCCATCAGTGTAGAAAAAGGGGGAATAAATTGCTGATAGTAATTAGCGAACCCCAAGAAGCGCTGAGTAGCCCAAAGACCGACTGTTCGAGGCCACTGCAGAACCGCTGACAATTTTGCTGGATCATCTGCAGGCCCTAATCCGAGATGATGATGCCTCCACCTGAAAAATATCTCCCGTATCCGTTCATTCCTTAACTTCGAAAGCACAAAAATGCTCGTCCATGCCCTCGTCATCTCACGCCTAGACTATTGCAACATCCTTCTCTGTGGCCTCCCAGCTAGCACCTCGCTCCCCTCCAATCCATCCTTAACTCTGCTGCCCGTCTGATTCACCTCTCTCCTCGATACTCCTCTGCCGCTCCCCTCTGCCAATCCCTTCACTGGCTTCCCATTGCCCAGCGAATCCAGTTAAAGTTAGCAACCTTGACCTACAAGGCTCTCCATAACCATTCCCCTCCATACATCTCTGCTCTAATCTCCAGATATCTCCCGTCACGCAACCTCCGCTCCTCACAGGACCTTCTTCTCTGCTCTCCCCTTATCAGCTCCTCACACAACCGTCTCCAAGACTTCTCTCGTGCTTCACCCACACTCTGGAACTCACTGCCCCAACACCTCAGACTCTCCCCCACTCTCACCGGCTTCAAAAGCAACCTGAAAACCCATCTCTTCAGGATTGCCTACAACCAACAATAACCCCACCACCAGTACACCGGCCCACAAACATGTCTGCCCCTCACCCTCTGTCTCTTCCACCTTCCTTTTAGAGTGTAAGCCCTTGCGGGCATGGATCTCACTCCTTATGTACCAGTTGTTAGTTAGTAATTTGTCACCTTTGTACTTGTTTGACCTATGTTATGTATGAAACCTGAATGTACAGCGCCCTGGAACCAAGGGCGCTCAAAAATAAATAATAATAATAATAATAATAATAATGTAGCCCAAGAATTGAAGACTTGTCCGATGAAACAGGCATTTCTCTAACTTGGCGTTCAGTTGATTACTGCAGAGATGTCTCAGTACCTGCAACTGATGGGTCTGCGGGTCAAGTGAAAAAATCAGTATGTCGTCCATGTAGATGATGACACAGGTGTAAAGGAGGTCTCTAAAGATGTCGTTAACAGCCCAAAAGGCATCACCAAATATTCAAAGTGCCCGTCATGTGTGTTAAAAGCCGTCTTCCATTCATCGCCCTCTTTAATCCTAATGAGGTTGTACGCTCCCCGCAGGTCTAGTTTAGAGAAGATCTTGGCTCCCCGGAGCCGGTTGAAGAGCTCCGAAATTAGAGGTAATGGATAACAGTTCTTCACGGTGATCTTATTAAGGCCTTTGTAATCAATGCAAGGGCGGAGAGAGAACCATCCTTCTTCTCAACAAAGAAGAAACCTGCTCCGGCTGGGGAAGAGGACTTGCGGATAAAGCCCTTCTGCAAGTTCTCCTCTATGTAGGCCGACATGGCCTGAGTCTCGGGTACAGATAACGGATAAACCCTCCCCTGAGGGGGACTGGTCCCAGGGAGAAGGTCAGTTGGACAATCATAGGGCCGATGGGGTGGCAGCGTCTCAGCCTGTTTCTCCGAGAACACATCAGCAAAGTCCTCGTATTCTGCTGGCAGGCCTGGCAGAGGCTTGGGGCGTGACTGCGGAGAAATGGCACACACCGGGCGAGGTGTGATCAGACAGAGATTCTGGCAATCCGGTCCCCAACGAGTGACTTCACTGGTCCTCCAGTCGAGCGTAGGGGCATGACGTTGCAGCCATGGAAGCCCCAAGAGGATCGCCGAAGAAGACCGAGGTAGCACGTGGAAGGAGATCTTCTTCTTGTGCAGGGCCCCCACCTGGAGGGACACCGGCCTGGTGATGTACTGGACGGAGTCGCTCAGAAGCTCCCCACTGACCGATGAAATCACCAAAGGTTTTTCCAGCCAGACCAGCAGCAGACGATAACGGGATACCAGGGAGGCATGGATGAAATTCCCGGCAGACCAGAATCCAGGAAGGCAGGGGCCTGAAATGAGAGGTCAGCATCCGTCGTGACTTCCACCGGCATCGTCAGTCATGGAGAGGAAAAATTAGCATCTAGGGACACCTCTCCCACGGAACCTAGGTGCAATCGTTTCCCGGACACTGGGGACGTTGCGGGAAGACTCGGTGGAAATTACGCGGTTTAGCACAGTAAAGGCATAGATTCTCTGCCCGGCGGCAGGACAGCTCCTTTTCCGATAAGTGGACCCGGTCCACCTGCATGGGTTCCTCACTGGAAGACTGTGGAAACCACAGCGGGGGCTTATGGAACACAGGGGCTACTCGAGGCAACCGGCGGGGACGTACGGCGTCTCGTTCATGGCGGAGCTCCTCCTGTCTCTCAGTGAAATGTACATCAATGCGGGTGGCCAGGTGGATGAGTTCACTCAAAAATGGAAGGTCTCTAGTAGCCAGTGCGTCTTTTACTCTGCTGGATTGACCCTTCTTGAAGGTGGTGCAAAAAGCTGCGTTGTTCCAAGAAAGCTCTGAGGACAGGGTGCGGAATTGAACGGCATATTCTCCCACGGAAGAGTCGCCCTGATGAAGATTCAGGAGCGCCGTCTCGGCGGATGACAAACGCGCTGGTTCCTCGAAGATGCTACGGAATTCTTGGAGGAAGGCCTGTAGGTCTGCTGTCATGGGGTCGTTTGTGTTCCAGAGAAGTGTTGCCCAAGCAAGGGCCTTCCCGGAAAGTAGACCAACCACGAACGCCACTTTTGACCTTTCTGTGTGGAACTGGTCGGCCATCAGCTAAACGTGCATGGAGCACGGGGAAACGAGTGCGCCCGTGGCCCGACATGCGGAGCGCGGCGCCACTCGTCCCTGGTGCAGTGGGAATCGAGGGGACACGGATGCGCCAGCAGCCAGACCTGCGGGCTGCGGAGCCACCTGTGACACACTACCAATGAGATGCTATGTGCTGCGATTTTTAGGCGTATTAAGTTTACTATGCAGGGTATGCCTGACGCCAGATTTTGGAGAGGATCGCACTTTCTGGGGCACTTTACACTGACTTAATGCACCTAAAAACTGCTGCGGTGCCGCCAATTTTCGGACATGTCTTCTTAAGTGTTTATTCCACTATAAATTGCATATATATGCTGTTCATTTCCCATTAAGCAGCTGCTTCTATGAAATATGTGCCCATCCCACTAGGATCTGCCCAATAAAACATGTTAATTTCCCATCTACTATGGACAGGAAAAGCTTTAGAAACCCATTTCTATTGCATATACGTTAATTTACTTTAAAATGTTCATATATTTTTTTCATACCAAATCTATCATGCACAGGGAAAGTATTAGCCGCCTTTCTCTAAGGAATATGTGTTTTTTTCACTATAAGCTGCCCATAGAACCTGTTGTGTTCTCATCTATCCTGCACAAGAAAATTCTTAGGCATCCATGCTTTTGGAATATGTCTTCATTCCATTAACAACTGTTCATATACCCTATTTATTCAAGTTGCATTAAAGGAGTTGTCCCCCTTCAGAGTTTCAGTGAATGCATGAATGAAATACTCTGCCACTTCCTGGTTCAGACTGACTCATTTGCATAAGCTCCTTGCTTGTACACCTCTGTGCTGTGCTTTCAGATGCTAATTAGATCAGATTAGCTTCTCAAACTACTAACAGGACTTCTTATCTGATCCCCAAAACAAAAGCCCTAATTACAGTTCTGTTTATTTTTACATAAATCAAGCTTTTTACTGCTGAGCAGCACAGGACACTGCTGCAACCTGTGTGATGACATCACTCACTGTTATCTCATTGAACAAACAGCAGGGGGAGAATTGTTTACAGGTTGGTTACTGAGGGAACTGAAATAGCCAGGGAGGTCATAAATTCACTTGTATCTCCTTAGGGAAAACAGAGGAACAAAGCAATATATTTGGAAAATGTCTTTATTTTGTGTTCCCTACAATTTGAAAGCTATTCTTTGTAGCGAGACAACCCCTTTAAGCACTGAAAACCTTGCTTAATTCTCCTTAGCTCTTTTTTACTTAGTAGTTATGATCATTCTTTTTCTTCATTCTTTTTATTTATTTATTTCAGAATGTCATGCAGGCTTAGCTATAATACCAGATAGGTAAGCTGTTCTTTGTGGGGAATCTGTAGTTGTGGATAGCAGAATACAGTTGGGGCTGCTATCAGTTGCCTCCGTGCTGGCATCACTGAGCAGGTGACTTCCCCTCTTTGTTGGCTAGGGAAACAGCCCTGCACACCTCAAGTTGGGGGGTAGCTGCGGAGCTGCAGTCTGTGGGCTCTATGGTGACCAGCACAAAGGACACATCAATATAGGACATCAGGGTAGAGGATAGATCTCATCCAGAGAAAGGTCACAGACCAGTTTATGGACCCACAGCGTCCATGCAGCTTGTTCATTCTCCCTCTATCATGCACAGGAAAAGTGTTAGTCACCTGTCTCTATGGAATATGTGTTCATTTTACTATAAACTGACCATATATTTGGTTCATTCCCCACCTATCATGCACAGTAAAAGTATTATGCACCTGTTTCCATGGAATATGTGTTCATTCCACCACGAACTACTTATATATCCTGTTCATTTCCCATCAACTGACAATTTTTTCACCTTCTATCCTTCCCTACATGTGCAGGCCCCAAAGAAGTTTCATGGATTGGGGCATCTAGGAAAGTGTAAGAAAGAATTTCCAGCTCAATCTTTTCACCAAGGATGCATGGAGATGTCAAGATGTTAACCGAGAGAAGAGAAGAACTTCAGTGTCCTCTATAGGGCCATGGAGTCGTTAAGCCAAAGCTCCGACTCCTCAATTTCTCTGACTCCTGACTCCAACTCCTGACTACCTCATACATGGTGCATGTTTAAGTGATAATGTCCTGCCCCCACTTCACGTACCCCCGGGGGTCTATGTGGAGCTCGCCAGGCAGTTTAACGCCTTCCTACTTGTCAATAATTACGACCATGTTTGAAGTCTGTAGTTTTATTAACAGGATGTAGGATTGGGTAAAACTGATGGACAAACAAAAATGTACATTAGAATACACATAGGCTGTTTGTAACAAACATAAAAACAGTATACAAGGTAGAAATACAGTAAACTTTACATGGTGGACAACATGCCCAGGTCAATCTGAATAACAACAAGGTATAATCTGTCATAACTACATACAACAAGTTCTAAACTGTACTAGCAGTGCTTATGAAGCTAGATATAGCTGACATTTTTCACAACCGAACAGCTTACCAAACTATGCTTCAACAAGAGCATGATGAATGGCCTTTTTTCTTC